>JASVEL010004954.1:0-594374 GCA_032618575.1 Nicotiana noctiflora | reverse complement strand
TGTTCGCATTTGCGAACACAGGCACAATAGGGGGGAGTTCGCATTTGCGAACTATTGTTCGCATTTGCGAACTCTGCAGAATAGAGGGGAGTTCGCATTTGCGAACTATTGTTCGCATTTGTGAACTCTGTAGACCAGTTGCTGACAGCAACTTCTAACATGAAAAATTGATCTCGTGGCCTATCCAAAGTTCACCCGAGCCTTCGGGGCTCCAAACTAAATATGCACACTGACTTAAAAACATCATACGAACTTGCTCGCGCGATCAAATCGCCAAAATAACATAAAAATCAATAATTCACATCGAATTCAAGCCTAAATTTTCTTAAAACTTTCCAAATTGCACATTCGATCTAAAACCCGACCAAACGACGTCCGAATGACCTGAAAATTTGCGGACATATCCAAAATCACATAACGAAGCTACAGAAATTGTCGGAATTCCATTCCGACCCCCGGATCAAAATCTCACCTATCGTTCGGATTCGCCAAAATTTCGACCTTCGGCATTTCAAGCCTAATTGAGCTAAGGACCTCCAAAATACATTCCGAACGCGCTCCCAACCCCGAAATCACCCAACGGAGCTAATGGAAGCATCGGATTTCCGTTCCGAGATCGTCTTAACACTGTTCCGATTACGAACCATTTTCTATCTTTAAAGCTCTCATTTAGGGACTAAGTGTCCCAAAAATACTTCAAATTTCAGGGCCGACTCTCCCGGCAAACCACAATGGCAGAAATGTACTTAGGGAAACAGTTAAATTAGGGATTGGGGTGAAATTTTCTAAAACGACCGGTCGGGTCGTTACAAGTGTATTGAAGGGAACCCCTCACTATAGAAGAATCATGGGTTGAAGTGGTATGAGAAGAGCTCTATGTGGGAAGGGCACTAAGTGAAGGCTGGCTCTGCTGGAATCCCTGATGACCACGGCCTAAAGAAGCCCCACTATACTCTGGGCGAGCTGGCTGAGGAGGCCTAAAGGAATGACCTCTACCACGCTGGAACTAGCCCCTAGACGGAGCGCCACTAAAACTACCTGAGCCTATCAACTACCTCATCGAATGATGCACCCAAAACCCTCTCTCTGGTCATCAAAATGCAGAGTAAATAGTTGAGGCCATCCACGAACCTCCTAATCCTCTCTGATCTGTCGGGATCATCCAAGTAGCATGACGGGCTAGCTGTGAAAATCTTATCTCGTACTACGTCATAGACATGTCTCTCTAAGTTAACCGCTCAAACTGATGACGCAGCTCCTTTCTACGAGACTATGGTACATACTTCTCTAGTAAGTCCTTTTTATGCTATTAAAATGTGATTTTATGTAGGACTTCATGGGCTGCAAGTTTGGGCACATTTAGGTGTGAAATTGGTCCAATGACCTTGTTTTGCAACTTTTTAATTTGAGTTCTTGTTAAAAGCCCACTTTGCGGTTCCAAAGCTTCATATTTATCCTTAAATAGATTTGAGCTTCCTAGGATGCTATCATTCCTCTCTTCTTGAAGAAAATTCGTCATCAAATTTCGAACTTGCAAGAAAATAAAGATAGGCACAAAAAATGGAAAGAATAAAACAAGATAGTGACCATGTGTCCACTTAACCCAATTAAGCCTAATAGGAGTAAATACTCGTTTATACAGCATATGGACATCATCATCCCAATAAAATTTATACCTACTTAGAATTGTCCCATAAATACCTCCCTTAAGGTAGTCAAAAAATGTGCATGGCAATAAAATTACAAAAAATTGATCATGTGTCCATTTAAAACAAGTATCTCTGATGCATGTATCAAATAAGACACATTTATGATACAGCCAAGTATCAATTACAAATTTCGTAGATTCTTCAACATATAAGCTATTCAAAGAAGCACATATATCCTCAAGAAGGTTGGAAGAACCCATAATTCCCAAAATAAAAGTTTCAATACATTCAAACTCATGATTACAACTTTCCCCAATAATATTTGCAACATCAATGGATCCTAAATAATTAATCAAGCTATTACACAAAGAGTCATGCATAGGTTTATGAAAGAGTACTTAATCACAAGCGTCACAATAATCATGGCTTAAAGAATAACTCTCTAGCAATTTATCATATGAAACCTCACTAGAGACTTGAATAAGAGAAGAAGAAATATTTAAATCATTCTCAAGCCTCGTTCTACCAAGTTGGAATTCATAATCATCCACGTCGAACTCAATTTCAAAAAGAAGCAAATTACTCTTGCACTTGAACTTAGATATTACTATTAATGACTTGATATGCATCAAAAGACCATCATACTTAACCATTATAAAGTCATCAATATAAGAAATTAGAGTATAGTTCATTAACTTCAAAGATACCTTAGGTGTCCTAGAAAGGCCAAGAATTCGAATAAACCAATTATACATACCATACTTGGACTTATTTAATAATGGAACAACATCACCTTGTATTCTTTTTTGCAATGATTCCAGCTTAGCAATGGCTTTAAGGAACTCCGTGTCATAAACCAAGCTTTTATCTTCCACCATCGAACAACAATTGATTTTGCCAAATTCATGTTGGAATCCACTAGGATCCTTTGCCACCATCGCTTTCGCCTCACCTATCCTTTTAGAAGATCTTTCAACATGTGGCTGCACAAAAATATAAAAACTAAAACAAGAAAGAGTTAATGGGTTAAGAAGTAAAGAACATATGTTCTTACTTACACTCTCTTTGGCTTTTACCTCAAGACTAACTTTTTCAACACCCTTAGCCTCTTTTCTCTCACTAAAATTTTCTTCTTTTTCATCTCTCAAACCATTTTGCTCTCTCTCTACCTCAAAGCCTTTTTGTATCTCATGGCCTTCTCTATTTTCTTTCCTCTCCAGCTCACTTTCTTTACTCAACATATCCTCTCCGTTTAACTCTCTTGGGATGTCAACATGCACTCCCTTACTCCTCTCATTCTTTTCTCTCTCATATTTTTTTTCATATTCTCTTTAACAATTTTTTCATCTTCATGAATTTGGGAGAGAGTCAAAGGTCCAAGAATGAGTTTCTTCACGCTAACCTCAAAAGAGTATCTATCTTTTTCCATGTTATATGAAGCTCTTCTATAGACTTACCATGGTTTTCCCAACAAGACATGATAATTATTCATGGGAATCACATCACACCAGACCGCATCCTCATACCTTCCAATTGAGAATAGCAATAAGACTCTCTTATCTACATTTACTCCTCCAAATATGTAGGGTTCAATATGCTCAACATAATGCAAGTTCAATTTCTCAACCATATAAGTGCTAATTGAGTTATAGCCAAACTCTTTATCAATTCTAAGGGCACAAATATGAGACATCACTTTAGCTCTTGTTTGAAAAATAACTTTACCATTGTCTTCCTTAGCTTTAGCATGTTGTAAGTTTGACATTTCAAATTGTTGAGTTATAGCTCGCCTTCTTTCTTCATAACTACCTCTTTGAAATATCTTCAACAAATATTAAAAGAAATAAGTGTATTGAATATTTGGCTATTTTCTTCTAATGTTTTCACCTCTCTTACATTTTTCCACTCAAAGCAACTCTTAGTTGTTAATCTGTAGATTTATTAATCAATCTAACAAGTCACAACCGGTAGTCCTAAGAATAAGGAGTTAGAAAAAGAAAAAGGAAAGTGGCAGACTAAACCTAGAAAGAAGAGGAGTTGGTTGGTGAAAAAAAAAAAGAATTTAAGAAACCCCAAACCCACAAGATTTAGGAAAGAAGTTTCCTTAATCTTCAAGAACTAGAATCCCCTCTTCTTGTTTCCTTTCTTGACTTGGAAACCAAATAATACTTGAATTATAAAAGTAATAATGAACAAGAACACTTTTTTGGGGGCTGAATTTCGTTTTTTTTCCTCCCAAGATTATCAAGATTGAAATCTTGATTAGCCTAAGCTCTGATACCACTTGATAGCAACACAATAGGGATTCAAGAATTACTAAGAAAAATAAGAAACTTGCGTAAGCTAAAAGAAAATAAATAAACGAATAAAATACAAAAATTAAAGATAGATTGAATTCAAGAAAGAGTTTCGTGAATTCAAGAAGTCTATTCTTGAAGTTGAATCCTAACAACATCAATTAGCTGGCAAAGAACTAATCGCCTTTGGTAGAAATTAATAACAAGAAATAGATTGTGAAACCTGACCCTTTAGAATAACAAGAACAACAATAATCCTAAACTTATCACCTTTCTTGAATACCTAGAAGTGATCTAAGATTACGAAAAGGGTTTAATTCTTACCACCTTAAGTTGAGTCTTGAAGGTTGAAGAATAAATCCAAGAGTAGCCACACAAGAGTGCAAGAAAAATCTCACAAGTTTTATTGATAATAATCTGAATAATCTACCTAAAAACAAAGAAGATACCCCTTTATATAGAGGGTGATCACGAAATTATCCTTAAATATTAGGAAATAAAGTCCTAAACTACTTTGGACAACAAGTCCAACTAAAATAGGAAAAGGTAAAACTCTAGGAAACCAAAACCAAGTCAATCTTGGAAAGTAATTCTACCAATCTTAGGAAAATGAAAATATTAACCTTAACTAACTAGGAAAACAATAAATATAGTCCCATAATTTATGGAAATAAGTCACAAACCAATCTTGGATAGAATCTTGAAAATATTGAAAATCTTGAATTTGTAATTTGCAAGCAACTTGGCACCAACTTGCACTAAACATCTAGCACGCCTATTATACCTTTCTTGGACATAAAGTAAGTACTTTTTATGCTATTATAACGTGGTTTTATGTAGGACTTCATGGGCTGCAAGTTTGGGCACATTTAGGTGCGAAATTGGTCCAATGACCTTGTTTTGCAACTTTTTAACTTGAGATCTTGTTAAAGGCCCTCTTTGCGATTACAAAGCTTAATACTTATCTTTAAATAGATTTGCGCTTCCTAGGATACTATCAATAGTGCTACAGCGTGCAGTTTGAGCCATCCATATATCCAGAAATTAATATAAGCCCTTCGGGCACTTTTAAATCAGTAATTCACAGCCCAAAATATCATTTAAAAATATCATTTAAAAATATCATTTGAGTTTTTAAATCTAGAAAAAGGGGCTGAGTTTGAAAAATAGTACTTAAAACCTTGGAATGAGATTAAACAATAAGCAAAATCAATGATATCAATCCCTGACGGATTCAAATAGGCAGCACGAAGAAAAAATACAACAGCTAAATCCAAGTAATGATGATTTCCAACAAGTTATAATAGAAAAACACAGTAAAATATCATCGGGACGGACCAAGTCACTACCCCCAATAACAAACCACCCCGCACTCATCATAGAGTGCGTGCCTTGCCTCAATATAGCGTTGCGATGTGAAATTCCGGGGTTTCATACCTCAGTTCATCATTTACACATATTACTCACCTCAAGCCAGTCCAAAGTCTAGCTCGCTATGCCCTTTCCTCTCGAATCGACCTCCTCGCGCATCATCTGATCAATACCACAAGGAATACATTACAATAGGCTAAGGGAACATAAACCAATCGAAAAGACTCAAAAAACATCAAAAATTACGAAGTTAGCAAAACCC
Source organism: Nicotiana noctiflora (assembly GCA_032618575.1). Lineage (NCBI taxonomy): Eukaryota > Viridiplantae > Streptophyta > Magnoliopsida > Solanales > Solanaceae > Nicotiana > Nicotiana noctiflora. Next base: position 588,795 of record JASVEL010004954.1, on the reverse strand, counting down.
GACCCCAGGTCCATTTCTCAAAAAATTACAAAATTTACATCACCGGATTCCTCGTGTCGCCACGAGTCCATACATATCAAATTTACCAAAATCAGAGTTCAAATGCCCCCTCAAATCCCAATTTTCCATTTCATTAGTCAAGCCCGAGTTCTTCCAATTTTACCCATATTTTCATGAATTTAAAGGTTGATTCTTCAATAAAATGATATTTCTAGGCTATAGGACTTACCTCCAATCAATTCCCGTCAAAACCCTCTTCAATTTCTACCAAAACGCTCTCGAGGTGCTCAACAATGGAGGAATAATGAATAGACTCGCAAATAAAATTTTGAAATAAAACCCGTCTGCCCAGGTAATTTACTCTAAGAGAACGCGAGGGTCCTCCCGCGTTCGCGATGACTAAAAATTAACTCTGTCAAATATGCCCTTCGGAACACGGTATCATCCACGCGAACGCGAAGGCCTGGGTCATTCACTTACACGAACGCGTGCCTCCTTTACGCGAATGCGATGGTTCACCAGCTTCACCTATGTGATCGTGAGACCACCTGACGCGAAAGCGTAGGCCAACATTCCTCTCCCTCAAATTTCCTTTACGCGTTCGCGACTCACCCACGCAAACGCGATAAACAATTCTCTACAACACCAACAGCTGAAAACCCTCCTACCTTTAGAATCCAAAAATGGTCAGATTGTCCATTTGAAACCACCCCGAGGCCCTCGAGACCTCAACCAAAAGCACCAACATATCCCAAAACATTATTCAAACTTGTTCCAATCTTCAAAACACATCAAACAACACCAAAACCATTAAATCTCATCGGATTCAAGCCTAAGTTTCTTCAAAACTTCTGAAATACGCATTTGATCAAAAACCCGACCAAAACACCTCCGAATGACCTAAAATTTTGCACACACATCCAAAATGACCTAATGGAACTACTACAACTCTTGAAATTCCTTTTCGACCCCGGGATCAAAATCTCACCTACCAACCGGAATTCACCAAAATACTAATTTCGCCAACTCAAGCCTAATTCTATGTCGGACCTCCAAAATCAATTCTGATTGCACTCCTAAGTCACAAATCATTCCCGAAATCACCAGAAATCACATCCGAGCCTTCTAACTCAATAGGCAACATCTGGTTGACTCTTCCAATGTAAGTCTTCCTTAAAGAGACTAAATGTCTCATTTTCGGCCAAAACCAAACCAATTTGACTCTAAATCACCAAATGCCAATAATGAAATATGAAGATGAAATAAACGGGGAAAATGGGGAGGTAACACATAAGACGATGGGTCGGGTCGTCGCAATATGACCACATCAGCAGCCCTTTCTCTTCTAGCCCAAAACGCTTCTACGGTTGAAGTGCTGCATATATGGTATCGTATCTGCGATCCAAAAATCATAGATGCGGCTATTACAGCAACCAGCAAGCCTCAGCCTTCCAAAATTTCCACTTTCGACCTGGAATGCACCCGAGGCCCCCGGGTCGTCAACCAAACCTACCAATCAATCCCAAAACACGCTACGGACTTGCTCGAGGCCTAAAATCACATCAAATAACTCTAAAATCATGAATCAACCTCCAATCCAAGCTTTATGAACTTTAGAATTTCCAACTTCTTCTTTCGATGCTTAAACATATCAAATCGCGTCCGATTGACCTCAAATTTTGCACACAAGTCATATTGGATATTACGGACCTACCCTAGTTTTCAAAATTAGATTTTGACCTCAATATAAGAAGGTCAACTTCTAGTCAAACCTCTTAAAATCCTCTGAATTCTATATTTAGCCAAATGGTTCCAAAATGACATACGAACCTCCGAATTCACTTCCGATTGCTCTCCCAACTCCAGAATTACCATACGGAGCTATTCCCAAACTCAAAATCCCAAATGGACATCGATATCAATGAAATGCACTTCAACCCAAGCTTATGAAATTTCTTCCAAAATGCTAACTTCCACAATAGGCGCCAAAATGCTCCCTGGTCATTCGAGACTCGGTTTGGGCATACACGCGAGTCCGAAATCGTCATATGAACCTGCTGGAACCTTCAGATCCTGATTCTAAGGTCGTTTACTCAAAATTCCAATCCTAGTTAATTATTTCAACTTTAAGCTTTCCAAATGAGAATCTCTTTCCAAATCGACTCTGAACTTCCCGAAACTTAATTTTGACCATGCATACAAGTTATAATACCTGAAATGAAGCTTTCCATGTTCTCAAACCATTGAACGACACTCTAGAGCTCAAAATGACTGGTCGGGTCGTTACAGTTTAATAATTGTAAATGTGAATTGAATCAGGATAAAACTTATCGCTAAAAGAAATTCCAATCCAACATCAATAAGAATAGGTAGCTGATCGACTAGACGAAATGCTTTTCTTTCTCTTTTTTCGGTTTTAAGTTACAACAAATAGTTTTGCAGGAAAATATAAGCTTCACCAAAATAATTAATTTTTCTGTCACTTTTGTTATACTTCGTCTTCCATCATTTTTTGGTCTTTTTTACCTTCGCCTTCACCTTCGATTTTTCTGCTCCATAAGCTCCGATAGATGCACAAGATGACGCCATGTTAACAACACGCAATAGAGGAGCAAAATCCATATCCTCAAATTTAGATCCACCATTGACGGACCTTGAAGCTTGAAACTCATAACTTGATTTTTTTAAGCTTTTAATTGTTTTGATCCTATCCTGTATGGATTAGTTTGGGAAATTGATTGGAGGTTGTAGCTAAAGTTTTAGTTAATTTAGTGGAGATTTTGTAGTAAATTTTAGAAATTTGGGTTGAAATATAGTTGAACTAGAGAAGAAGCCAAATTTGTATTGTATACCCAAATAGTATGCAAATATACCATTTTAGTATACAATTCATTCCAGTTATATACCTTATTAGTATAACTATATATTATATTGGTATCACTTGCTGGTTGAATTATCTTTCGGTTGTATTAGCTGTATTTAATTGGTACATTATTTGATTTTCTTTTAATAATTGTAACATAGTACAATATCTTAAAATATCTTATTGTATTAATACGTGGTACACTATCTTTTTATTTTTCTCTTCATGCATGTGTGTTATGTAATAGTAGTACAATTATTTAGTTGTCAGAAATTAACTAGTAAAACTGCACACCATGTTGGTATAGTTATATGCCATATTGGTATTATATGATAGTTTGAACATTATTTTGGTTGTTTTAGCTGCATTATAAGTGAATTCTATTATGAAATTATTTATATCAATATGAGTTGCAATATAGCTGGAATTGTTGTGTGTCGATGTGTCACGACCCAAAACCCACTAAGGGTCGTGATGGCGTCGGACACCGCTGTCAGGCAAACCAATGAAATTACCGATTTAAAATCCTCTTTTAAAATACATCAAATTCCAGAAATTTCCTTCCGCTTTTCATAAATGAGAGGTTTTTGCTTCAATTCAAATCAACAATAACAATTAAATCAAATCTTTCGAATACCATCCCAGAACCCGGTGTCACAAGTGCATGAGCAACTACTGATAGTGAAATAAAGTACAACCTCTGTCCGGAATATGGTGAACAGAGAATAAAAAATTAAAGTACAGAAAGGAACTACACTAGTTGCAGGTCGCCTCGCAAATTGTAGCTCACCTAGTCCAAGAGTTATACATGCAGCTACGCCAGTAGGCTGCTATAGTATCATGTACCTGTGTAACAAAAATGCACAGAAGTGTAGTATGAGTACGTAATAAATGTGTACTCAGTGAGTATCCTGCCTAATCCTGAAGGGGTAGAGACGAGATGGCCAATTTCGACACTCACTAGAGGTCAATTAACAATTTACTATGAGTGTGAGAATAATCATTGATTTTTCATAAAATTTCTAATTGTGAAGCCAGGAAAATAGGTAAGAACTTTCAACAATAAATCAAGGGCTTCCAAGGTCTATTCTTTATTATCTTATCAGTTTATATCAAGCTACATATGGCCAATTCCACATTTGCAATGATTAAGTAACAAATAAACAAGCATAAATCACATTGAGGCGACAACCCGCTCCAATAGAAATGTAAAATGTGCATTGCCGATGGTCGAGCGGCACGAACCATAGATGCATCTATTTTCACTAAGGCGTTCGGCCCATTTCATAAATAAACACATATCCTACTCGCGAATCATTCATGCGACGCAGGCACACATAAAATGCATGCTCAAGTAGGAAATTAAGAGTTCATCGAGGATAATCCTCCAAATAAATAACTTTCTCTTTTTAACAAATTGCAGAAAATTATTATTAAATCTCTTTTAAATTCCTTTACCAATTTAAGGTGATCTAAACAATTCAAACTATCAATGAGTTCAATATAATCCAAGAATAACATGTTTTTGAGTCCTATACTACCCAGACAATAGCATAATAGTAGCTACGCATGGACTCTCGTCACCTCGTACGTGCGTAGCCCCACAAATAGGAGCACATAACCATTTTACTCACCTATGGGTAATTTCCCCCTCACAAGATTAGAAAGGAGACTCACTTTGCTCCGAAGACTCATAAACGCCATCCTACATCCTTCCGACGACTTGAACCCATGCACAATGCACCAAAACTTGCCAATGATTATACAAATCCATTAATATATGCTCAACTATACTTCACAACCCAGTTTATAACAATTCCTAACCCCGAACGAAAAGTTGACCAAAATGTCCTCGGGCCTATGTGCCTGGAATCCAAAATTTTTCGAAGATAAGGATTACCTATAATCATAGGAACTCAAATATATAATTTTCTCCAATTTCCATGTTCAAAATCGTAGCTAAAATCCAAGATTTATAGTTTTCTAGGTTTCAACCAAAACCCCAATTTTTACTCTAGTTACCATGCTTAAACCCATATATAATATACATATTCAACTTAAAAGTGATGGGGATAAATTACCTTAACATAGATGACTAAATCCCTATTTTGAATCTTCCAAAAATCGCCAAATGAAGTGAAGGGAATGGGTGAAATGAACAAAATCTGACTTTAAAATAGCCCTTTTGCCTTCTGCAATTTCCGCTAATGTGGAAACATCCCGCTTTCGTGATCCCGTTTTTGCGGAAAATAATCTGCTTCTGCGTTCCCTTAAGTTCCAGCCAAATTTTTGCTTCATCGGAAACCAAACCACATCAGAGATTCTGATTAAGCGGTCCAAAAGCCGCTTCTGCGGCTACTCTCCAAGACGGCCTTTCCCGCTTCTGCGACCATTCCTCCGTAGATGTGGCCCCGCTTCTGAGGAACCATGACCGTATCTACGGTCCTCAAACCTTAGTTCAAAACTCCTTCTACGGCCACCCGTTTGCTTCTGCTGTTCCGCTTCTGCGGTCAGCCAATTCCAGAAGCAAACATACCAGCAACAAGATGTCTTGAGCTCCCTTCAAACTCCAATTTCGATATGTTAACCACCTGGAATCCACCCGAGGCCTCCGGGACCCCAACCAAACATGCCAACCAATCCAAAAATACATTACGGACTTGCTTGAGGCTTCAAATCATATCAAACAACACTAAAATCATGAATTATACCCCTATTCACGCTTAATGAACATTGAAATTTCAAACTTCTATTTTCCGATGTTTAAACTTATCAAATCATGTCCGATTGGTCATATTTGAAATTTTGCATTATGGACCTATTCCAACTTTCAAAATTGGATTCCTACCCCGATATCAAAAAGTCAACCTTTGGTCAAACTTTCCAAAAACCTTCAAATTTCTATCTTTAGCCAAATGGCTTCAAATGACCTACGGACCCCCGAATTCACTTTCGATCGCGCTCTCAACTCCAGAATCACCATACGTAGCTACTCCCAGTCTTGGAATACCAAATGGACATTAATAAAACCGAAATTCACTTCAAACCAAACTTATGAAATTCCTTCTAAAATACAAACTTCCACAATAGGCTCCAAAACGCTCCCGAGTTAACCAAAACCCAATCCGAGCATATGCCCAAGTCCGAAATCATCATACGAACCTGTTGAAACCTTCAAATCCGATTTCGAGGTCGTTAACTCAAAATTCTAATCCTAGTTTATTCTTTCAACTTTAAGATTCCAAAATGAGGATTCTCTTCCCAAATCAACTCCGAACTTCCTGAAATCAAATTTCAACCACGCTTATAAGTCACAATATCTGAAATGAGGCCGTTTATGGCCTCCGACTACTGAACGGAGTGCTAGTACTCAAAATGACCGGGTTGGCTCATTACATTCTCTCCCCACTTAAACATACGTTCGTCCTCGAACGTGTTGAGAAATGTACTAGAGTTCTCTGAAATCACTGTTAGCACCTCACGCACCTTCCTGTGCTACCGCAACTTTGCTAAGCACATAAGCTCGACAAATTCTGAAGATATCCCCTTTTATTCAAGCAAATAAGCCTTAGAGCCGATTCCAACATCTGAAATCCCATGCTAGGGTTGTTTCTGACATACGGTCACCATATCAATCACTACATGCTATACACAAACATGACTGCATATCTTTGCTGAATTTACACTTTTCATTACACACTCGTAGGGCCACAATAACATTTTTCTGATCAACTTAGTTAAAATCCTACTAATGTGATGCTCTTATTGCACCCCATGACATAAATAGGTCTTACTCTAACCTTTACCATACTGCCATAATGGAAGGGATGTACCAGTATTCATAATCAATTGTCGAGTTAGCAAAACATTAGGTCTACACTCCTAACAAGGCCTTCACCTCATTCTGAACCCAATAATGGTATTATCTCCATAACATACCTCATATAGTTGGATTGCACAGAATCATATATCAAGGGATCTCATCTCATTGGATACAACTGCTCATGCAATAAGCCACCCCAGAAATTGTTAAAATCTCATAGGATGTTACCATGCACCAATAGGCCACCAATCCAAACATATCACAAACAGGAAATCGAATTCTGGAAGGAATTATCTATACCCCGCACTAATATGGACTTTCCTCATAATATAGGAAGAGAAACACATAAATAAATAGCATATGGAAACCAGACTCGACATCATACTATTTCGGCGCGCAACCCGACCCAAATAACATACCCCTGGTGGCGTGCCACCCGATCCACAAATAGATCTCACATAAGGAGATTGCACTTCAAGCTAAATCTGCTCATTGCAATAAAAATATCGAATTTCGATCGCAAGCACGCTAAGTCCATAATGCCATCCCTGAGGAAACACATATCGCTATAGGCTACAAACCTAGAGCACAACTAAGGTGCGGTACAAGATCTGAAGCTCAAGAGCCATCCCACTCACATAACAGCATCACCATGCGGAACCTTAACACATAAAATTTACCAAGCCGTCTCACAACTCATACGGCGCAATACATCATTACCTGGAATAGTTGATGATAAAATAACACCCTGACTGTCCTTCATAAGGAACGCTCGCTGAAACATACACAACTGGCCTGATATAAAGCCCTGCTCACATATTAATCAATCCACTGATCTCAAGCCAATTTCTGATTTCACCAACTTAGCATATAACCTTTCAAGGGTTCATAGTAACTCCCTTTTTGACTCATAACACATAAGAACAACCATCATAACCGGAGCAACCTCCCCAGTTCATAACCTAATAAACATAGTGCCCTCAAGCATAATTTCTTAAATCGATGATATTACCACAATCCTCATACTTGGTCTAATTCCTCGGCTTATCAAGTGACTACACGTCACACTTATACAATCTTCCTGTGGGTCACGGCCTTACAATCCTTCGAAATAAATATCGGGTTTGCTCATCCCAACCACCAGCTGCACTAATGCTGAAAATCGATCAAGAATCCTTAACTAGGACACAAAGCCTTTTTCACAAAACATCGATCTCAGGTGGCGCTGACAACAACACCAATTTACCATAATCATTCACCTCTTTCCTTGCTCATCCAAGCCTGTGACGTCCTTACTAGAACCAAACTGCAACCTTAATCCTCACTTCTAATTTCTATGCTACTCACTGCACCCAACATGCTAACATACGATAAAACACGATTTTTATCATAACTCCGAAATCATTAATATTTTTAACACTTCATCATATAAGAACTTCGCACTTAACTCGGTTCAGGAGAACCTTAGCAATACACAGGTAAACTTTCCATAACCGTAGAATATGTCAATCTGCAAGTAGTGGTCCAAGCCACCACAACCCTTTCTAGAATCTGCTTCCACACAACAAGCCATAACAATAGAAGGCTTCTAAATAACATCCATTGCGGTGGCCAACAAGCCTCACACGTACCGCTACAAATCATACACATAACTTGATCACGCTGAATGAACTGATCACAAATCCCAACATGCCCAAATTAAATTGTGGCTAATCAATCCCCTTTCTTTCAATTTTTATCTTTGATTGTATTAGAAAATAACAATAACTCCATCCAACACATAACATACTCCATCTGCACTCACCCCGAGAGACTTTGAATCACGAGACCATGCTGTCTCACATCTCACGACCCATTTCATACCTCCCAATTTCTACGTCACAAGCTAACCGTCACAGAACATTCTGTGTTTCTTCTCATAAGCTGCTTTCCCAACTTGATTCTTAGTCGTATCTGTCGGCTTGAAATCGTTAGGCATCATATCTTAACTTCTAAATTCCCTAGGACCCTTATTGAGGGCCATCCGCTCCGACTGGGTCGCGAACATATTCCACTCCATAAATCTTATAATACGCGAATACCCTCTCGATGAAGCACCTGGTGAAATCACTTCCTCTGAAACCTGCATCTACACGAGGCATAAATCCTGAATATTTTCCCAGGTTCGATCACGAGCCCATAAGGCCAACTGTAGCACATTTTTAAAATTTCCCTGCTCCAATTACTACTTATGGTATTTTTCCGTAGCTGAGATGACCCATTAGTATGCCATTAACTAAAAACTTTGCAAGTAGCTAACTATGCAACTCAAATCATAAGCGGTGGGACTCTCCCACTTACCTTGAAGCCATTATTACAAAACTCTGGAGTTCACCATGATTCTTAATCTCTTATTGACATAACCTTCCGCAATCAATCGCTAGCAGTCTCAATATCTTATCGTAGAAACCCAATTCGGTACTCTAAATTATTGACACCATTCGCATAATAATTCCCTTTGCTGCATATCCAGTAGAAATCTTCGCAGAAGTCTCAGTAACCACGCGACTACTAACCTGCTCACAGGAATACCCCACCTGAGTCTAAGCTCTCTTCCTAGCTGTACCAGTCCATTTACCCCTAGTGGACATCTATTAAATGAGTGACAAAATCCTTCCACTTCAAAGTCATGCTACGTCTTTCTTCATGTCAAGAAACTCCTTTCCATCATATCCAATCTCCTACCGCATAACACAATAATGCTTTGAATTAATCTATCGACTTTCATTGCCCATCGCTAAAATCCCAAATCCTTCAAAACTATCCTTAGGAATGTAGTCATCCTACTACTAGGCCCCATACATCCCTGCCACTCTCCCACTTTAGGAAAACTCACTTTAATCAAATATTCATCCCGCACTCCCTAAGACTTGCCTTTTAGAAGTTTAAAACTTCGCCTGACACTTCCCATATGTCCTTCTCACCTTTTGTTGCTCGGTCGCCTTAATAAAATTCATCTTCATTGAACTTGAATCCACAAATCGCTACTGACTAAAACCCATCTGAAGGTCATCTTTATCAAACCGTCAACATTTGAAACATCGATTAAATCCTAAACTATCGTATCCCGCGATATTTGACGGTTGCATCTTCAATAGTATTTCACAATAACCCGCCATAAGGCGAATTGTAGCAGATTATAACATCAACAACTTATAGCATTCAATTCGGACAAGAACACTCCCATGTAGAGGAGAACTCTGCCACACTTGCAATTACTACGTTTCTTTACTTCCACTAGTCCACATTTGACCATCCTTAGTTCGATTACCCTTCCCCTGCCGGGACTAAAATACTGAATCCCTTTGATTACACACTGAGTAAACCTCCCTTCAAGTCATTCACTACCCCGACACCTGGGCAAATGTTGTGACCAAAACACTCACGCAAGTGTACGCGATCGACAAGTAATATAGTATTAAGTAGAGTATCGTTCCCACGAGGAATTGTGATTAACTTATTGACTGATTTAGACTAAATTAGTTATCAATTCAAGCTAGACAATCACAAGATATATCTAAAACTTCTTAATAATAGAACATTCATTCAAGGCAAAATTACTACACCAATTACAATTTATGTTTATAACAATTTGATAAATATATTCCAGGGCCATGGACTTGCTAGTAATCATGCTATTTTTCTATTTAGAATTGATTTATTTAATTATCTGGATTATTGATTATAAGGTTAATAATATTCATAAGAATCTTTCGAGTTCTTATGAATCTATCCAAGTTAAATCAATATCTATATTTCTATGATATTAATATTAACAAAAATGCATTTCAAAATCTTATTATTTAACCAGACAAGGCAATTAAGGATATATCTATCTTAATTGCAAATCCTTCACTCGATGCCCGAGATTCAAATCTTGTTCTATTTGATTTTATATGCAACCAAGAATTTCCTTTGTCAAGTTTAATTCAAAGTTCGTAGATAATATTTCACTGTTAGCTACGCAGTAAAATAATTAAGATCAAAATCAAATAAACAACCCATATCAATAACTTCAATAAAATCAATCCAAGCTTCAAATAACAAGATCAACTAACATCCATGACCCTAGAATACTAGAGAGTTTAGCTACTCATGTTCATACTAAAATCAATAATATTAATATTGATGTCTAAAATACTACAAAGAAGAATACAAGATGAAAGTTTAGATGAACTCTTTAATTTGATGCACTTCAAAGCTTTGATCTTCAATTTCTTGCTTAGCTCCAAGAGGACTTCAATGGCTTCTCTTCAAAAATTTTCTCCCTAGAATGAATAGTGTAAATCCACTCTAATACAATGTTCAAATCTGATTTCCTCCATTATGCACCTTATCTTTGTTTTATCCCATAGTGGAATCCACCCTTAGTTGACAAAATAGTAACTCAATAATGCATTTCCGGAACTGGACTAGCGCGGGCAAGCTTATGGCCGCGCTAATGCCCGCACTAGTAGGGTAATATTTGGTCCGGACTTTTGGACTAGCGCGGGCAAGCTTATGGCCACGCTAATGCCCGCGCTAGTGGGGTATGTGCTCTTTTGTCTTCTTTTGCTCAATTTTTCCACATTGTTTACCATCATAAACACTCACATGCATAATTAACTCCTGTGAAACATTAAAATCACAATTAGAGCTAATTTTATCATTAATTATAATCATATGACAGTAATTTCTTCTTAATTTAGAGCATATATATATGGGCTATATTGCACAATTTAGCCCATTATCAACACCCCACACTTAATCTATTGCTAGTCCTCGAGCAATCACACTAAACTTATAAAAGAGTCATCAACTAAACCATTTTACCTTAATGCTTGACACCTAGAACCAAACTCGTACATTACACCTAGGAATATAACATTCTAGTTTCTGGACTAACTTTCAAGTGCTATACAATATTTACACTTCTTTGAAATACTCTATATAGAGATCAAGATTTGCTTATTTGTCACGAGTCATATGCCCTCACAATTTTATCAACATTACATATATATCAATATGTACAAGAGAGTTCCCTAATTATTTACAACAAGACAGTTTCACTCACACTCACAAAAGAAGTCACATGCATGCAAATGGTACCATAAGCTTGCCCTTAATGTAAATCTCTACTAATGCAGGCTTGTTCGATCAAAAATCAATTAGGACTTTTTCTTCTGGTTGTAATGTGGGTTAAGGGGCTGGTAAGATTTATTTTGGGATTAGTGACTAGCACTCCTAAGCACTTTAACACATTACTCAATCATTTTTAGCGCAAATTCTTCAATCTTAATAACAATTGCATCAATCAATCAATTCACTCCTAGCAGTGTTCAATTTTTTTCTTTTATGCACTGCTTTAATTCATACTCAACTGGCATTAACAAAACAATATACACAAATTTATACAGTTTTTTTTTTCAAACTGACAAAATTTCAATGCACCTTTCTCACTTTCATTGGTTTCGTTCACAAACCACCCCACACTTAGTTCCTTTGTACTTCTTTTAGCGCTCATTTTAAAATTAAAGTGCTTTAAGAGGTTAAAGGGTTCAAAATATCAATTAAGAACGAAAATGGTATAGGCTTGTAATGTGGTTACCAAATAAAGGTTTCAAGGCTAGACATGGTTAACTAGGGATAAATTTTATTTGATTTAAGCAATTGAGTTCAAAAAGATCAAGGAAAGCCTAACATCATTTTTTTAAAATCGAGTGTCACCTGAAATTTCGCTTCAATTCACATACCAGGCAAGTTCTAGACACACTTACACTACATGGACTATGCAATTAGCAAAAATTCTCACCACACATGGCATACGACTCATTAAGATTAACTTATCAAAACTCTCTATTATGAGTATCCATTTCAGTAGTAAACATGCAATTTAGGCACTATCAATCAATTTCCTTTACAACTAAAATATTATATTCTAGGATCTAATGTGTTCAGGTGTATTAGCAAAAAGGTTTTTTTTTCATTTTATAACTTGTAATTCCTTATTTTAATACACAAAGTATAAATTAAAAACTACCTATGCCGTGTTCAAAATAAGCCCTTGGAAAAGAACCGTGGCTCAAAGAAAAATCAAGGGGGATTTGTTATCTACTCAAAATATTTTATACTATCTACTCTATATAACGCAAACATATACTTTTAAATCACAAAACATTAAACTTAAAAAAAAATCAAAGCTTCACTCCAAAATAATAATAATAGTAACAATACTAGTGTTCTAACAAGCTAAGCAATACTAACATTTCAACAATATAAAACTAGCTAAAATAATCCGCAATACCAAACAAGATAAAAAAACAAACATAGAAATGTTGCAAAAGGGGCTCCTCCACCCCACACTTAAAATTGAAGACATGTCCCCATGTCTTCCTTTAAAAGTTTAAGCCAAAAAATATTTTCCCGAAGCTTTACTCTTGATCAGAGACAGAATTGGCATCAACATTGCATGCCCTACCCAAAGCTCGAAGCCAGCCCATTATCTTCTTTTCGGACTTCTTTTGTTGATTTTGCATTTGCCCAACACTCCCTGCCAAATCATTTACTGAAATCTTTATTTGTGCGATTTCGAGCTCCATGCGGTCTAACCGTTGTCCTCTAGTGGCCCTAGACGGGCCAGCAACATCCGAAACACGTGGTTCAACAAGCTGGGCTTCATCCCCCATTTCAACATCAATTGCTGCAGCTTGTTCAGTGTCCTCGTCATCATCATCACTTTCGTCAGAACCATCACTATCCACATCTGCTTGAAGGTCCTCTCTACCTGTAGTGACCTTTTCTGCTGTGAATGGATTCATTTGTCTCAACTGGCCATCGATGTCCAGATTGTTTGGTACGTTTTCCTGCAAACACAAGAGTGTTACCAGTGATGGGTAGTACATACCATACCTTTGCACTCGAACTCTTTGGAACATCTCGTTGTGTATCAAATGTGGTACATCAAACAATCTTCCAGTCATGAGGCACCAAATTAGGCAAGCTCGAGGTTTGTTCACCTCTGTTAGATTCTTCGATGGCAGCAAATGACTGTTGATGAAGCACAGCCAACACTTAGCTACAAACTTAAGGGCATTGGCATGAAACTTGCTTCCGTACTTGAACCACTGAATTCTAGCCTCTGGTCGACAGATAACATCAGTGAAGGTTTCCCATGGAGTAGTTTTACTATTGTTAGCTAGGTATTCATCTATGGTCCTCTCATCCCATGGTGGCAGCCTGTATACCGCCCTGATTGTCTCCACTGATGCATTAACCAACCTTCTCCGCACAGTAACATTGAATTCATTATGCTCCGAGAGATTAGCATAGAATTCCCGCACAAGCATGACGTTTGCAATGATTGGTTCATCAAAGAATATGTCAAGTCCACGCCACCTCAATTCTGTTGGAATGTCGGGGCAATAGTTTGATAATTCTACAGCATCCATTGCTTGTTCCGGTATGATACTCTTTGCTTCTTTCTTATGAAATCTATCCTCTGCTTTTGCAGATACAAATTTCTGGCTGTTAAAGGTTGGAGTATCAACCGATCGGCGTGGCCTTGTCCCAACATCGCTGGGCGTCTCGATGAAGAAGCTTATGATTGACGCTTACGAGGAGCCATTTAACCTGGCAAAAATTGAAGGTTAACAATGTTCACTCAGGTGATCAATCCGGACTACTTAGACTTCATCCATAAATTGACCACAATATTACCTTCATAGAAACATTTTAACAAACATGTTGTGAGCGTGTTTGATATAATGCGTTAAACAACATTCTAAAAGGATGTTTTTCATCACAACAACCAAACAACATTATAACTTTACAAACTATATTACACTAGAATTTTCAGCCCAAAATAAGAACAAAATATACCACAATATGCATATAAACATGACCTATAACACCTTCATTCCTATGAACAATATAATAAAGAAACAAAACTCTATATAATGATTCTATTTACTTGATTAATTCTAACAATAAGTTGCATAAACAAACTTAATCTATAAACTAAGAAGTTAACTTTTTCTTTTTCAAAAGAAAAATAACAAAAGAAAACGAAATTCATACAAAAAAAATAACAAAATTCAAAGTTAGAAACACCAAAGTAAAGAAAAAGAGAAGAAAACTTACCTTAATGGAGATTGTATTGAGAAATTTGGATGATTGAGGAGTTGGAGAAGTTGATTTTGGAAGAAGAAGAGAGTAGAGGCATTAGGGTTTTAATATTGGGTGAGGGGATTGGGTATTTTATGAATTTAGGGGTTTGGGGTAGTTAATATACTTAAAAACCTCTAAAAACGCGGACAAAGCACTGGACTAGCGCGGGCATTAGTGCGGCCGTGCTAGTCTAGCGCGTGTTGGGCCAGTGAGTTTCCCATTAGCGCGGGCACTAGCGCGGCCGCGCTAATGGGCGTAAAAAAAATTACTTTTTTTTTATATACAAAATAAAGTCACACCTTGGCATACCTCATTGTTGTCCTACAATTATCAACATACTATTAACACCCAAACAAACTAAAAACAAAGAAAATAACACACTAAAAAAATGTCAAATATCGCTATAATTGGGTTGCCTCCCAATAAGCGCCTAATTTACTGTCGTGGCACGACTCCACAATTCATCAAGCATCATTGAGTTCAATCGAGGTCTTGTGACGATTAACATCACCACCCCAATAATGTTTCACTCTTTGTCCATTCACCAGAAAAGTGTCATTTGAGTTTTGGTCCCTTAATTCTATTGCTCCATAGGGACTTACACTTACCACCACAAAAGGTCCTGACCAACGGGATTTGAGCTTTCCCGGAAAGAGTTTCAACCTAGAACTAAATAACAGAACTTGTTGCCCCGAATCAAACTCACGATGTTGGATATGCTTATCATGCCATTTCTTGGTCCTTTCTTTATACAACTTGGCATTTTCATAAGCATTCAATCTAAACTCATCAAGTTCATTGAGTTGTAGCAACCTTTTTTCACCAACTAAATCCATATCCACATTTAACTTTTTGATTGCCCAATAAGCTTTGTGTTCAAGTTCAACAGGCAAATGACATGCCTTTCCATAAACTAACCTGTATGGAGAAGTACCTATTGGAGTCTTGTATGCGGTTCGGTAAGCCCACAAAGCATCTTCTAATTTAACAGACCAATCCTTCCTGTTTGCATTAACTGTTTTCTCCAAAATCTGTTTTATCTCTCGATTAGATACTTCAACTTGACCACTCATTTGAGGGTGGTACGCAGTAGCAACTTTGTGTTTTATCCCATATTTTGATAAAACATTTTTAAACAGTTTGTTGCAAAAATGTGTTCCTCCGTCACTTATCAACACCCTTGGAGTTCCAAAGCGTGTGAAAATGTGTTTCTTAACAAAATTTACCACAACTTTTGCATCATTCATAGGAAGAGCAATGGCTTCAACCCACTTAGACACATAGTCTACTGCAACCAGAATGTATCTATGACCATTAGAACCTGGAAATGGTCCCATGAAGTCAATTCCCCACACATCAAACAATTCAACTACCAAAATATTTTGCAAAGGCATCTCATTTCTCTTTGTGATTGTACCTGTTCTTTGACACCTGTCACAAGTTTTAACAAACGCATGAGCATCTTTAAATAAGGATGGCCAGTAAAAACCTAATTGGAGAACCTTTTGTGCTATTCTATCTCCACCATGATGACCTCCATATGAAGAAGAATGACAGTCATGCAAGATGGCATTCATTTCTTCTTCAGGTACACACCTTCTTACCAATTGGTCAGCACATTGTTTGTAGAGAAAGGGCTCGTCCCACATATATGATTTCACATCATGGAAGAATTTTCTCCTTTGATCCGCTGTGATTTCTGATGGCATCACTCCACTTGCAATATAATTTACAAAGTTAGCATACCATGGAGTTTCATTAGATGTGATGGCCAACAAATGTTCATCTGGAAACATTTCTTTTATTGAGTCTCCTTCAATCACATGACTTCTGTTTTCCAATCTGGACAAATGATCTTCCACTTGCTTCTCAGTACCTTTTCTATCACGTATCTTCAGGTCAAATTCCTGCAAAAGAAGAACCCATCGGATTAGTCTTGGCTTTGCATCTTTCTTTGTAAATAGATACTTGATAGCCAAGTGGTCAGTATAGACTATGACTTTAGTTCCTACTAGGTAGGATCTAAACTTGTCAAATGCCCATACTACTGCAAGTAATTCTTTCTCTGTGATAGTGTAATTCATTTGAGCGGGATTTAGAGTTCTGCTCGCATAATGAATGGAGTAAAAAAATTTCTCCTTCCTCTTTCCCAACACAGCACCAATGGCTATGTCACTTGCATCACACATTAATTCGAAAGGCAATTCCCAATCTGGAGCAACAATGATTGGTGCAGAGACCAATTTTCTTTTAAGCTCTTCAAATGCCTTCAGACAAGCATCATCAAACTTGAATGGTGTATCTTTCTCAGGGAGCCTGCAAAGAGGAGATGAAATTTTTGAAAAATCTTTAAAGAATCTTCGATAAAATCCTGCATGGCCTAGAAAACTGCGTATGCCCTTAACAGATATGGGTGGGGGCAATTTTTGAATTGCTTCCACTTTTGCCTTGACTACTTGCAATCCGTTCTTGGACACTTTGTGTCCTAGGACAATACCTTCTCTTACCGTGAAATGGCATTTTTCCCAGTTCAGGACCAAGTTGGTCTCTTCACATCTGGCTAGCACTTTATCGAGGTTAGTTAAACATTTATCAAAAGAGCATCCGAAAACAGAGAAATTATCCATAAATACTTCTACAAATCTCTCGACCATATCAGTGAAAATGGCTATCATACACCTTTGAAATATCGCAGGTGCATTGCAAAGACCAAAGGGCATTCTTTTGAACGCATACGTGCCATAAGGACACGTAAAAGTGGTCTTCTCTTGGTCCTCTAGGGCTATAGTTATTTGATTATACCCAGAGTAACCATCCAGGAAGCAGTAATACTCCTGGCCGGCCAATCGATCAAGCATTTGATCCATGAATGGGAGAGGGAAGTGGTCCTTCCTGGTGGCATTATTCAATTTTTTGTAATCAATACAAATTCTCCACCCTGTGACAGTTCTTGTTAGTATTAAATCATTATTATCATTAACTATCACAGTTATACCCCCCTTCTTAGGAACACACTGAACTGGACTCACCCACTTACTGTCAGAGATAGGAAATACAATACCTGCATTAAGCCATTTGATCACCTCTTTCCTTACCACTTCTTTCATGTTAGGATTGAGGCGGCATTGGTGTTCTATACTTGGTTTGTATCCTTCCTCCATTAGGATTTTATGCATGCAAAACGCATGACTAATACCTTTTATGTCTGACATTGTCCACCCAATGGCTCTCTTGTGCTCTCTCAATACTCTTTCAGATAAATCCGAAGAAATGATAACAGGCAATGTATCAGAACTACCCAAATAAGCATAATGCAAGTGAGATGGTAGTGGTTTAAGCTCCAATTTCGGGGCTTCCTCAATTGATGGCTTTGGAGGAGGTCCATGTGGCCTGTTCAACGGTTCAAAAGGATATGTTCCTTGCAAGTATGCACAAAATGTATCAAGGATGTACATCATCTCTTCAACTTCTTCATCAGTTGCCAAATTATCAAATATTGTAAGTGCTTTCTCTAATGAATCATTGAGATACACACTTGAATCAAAATTTTGTTCATCATTCTCAATCACGGATATCATAGAAAGTTCCTCATATTGACAAGGAAGTTGAATTGCTTTGTATATGTTAAACACCGCTTCCTCATCATCAACCCTTAGAATCATCTTCCCTTCTTTCACTTTAATGATCGCATCACCAGTAGCTAGCAAAGGTCGCCCTAGAATGATTGGCACCAATTCATCTGCTTCATAATCAAGAATAATGAAATTCGCAGGCAAGATGAATTTCCCAATCTGCAACAATACATCTTCTATCACCCCTTCAGGGTGTGCTATGGACCTGTCTGCTAACTGCAACATCACAGTGGTTGGTCTAGGAGCTCCAAGACCCAATTGTTTGAACAATGACAAGGGCATTAAATTTATCGTCGCCCCAAGTCACAAAGAGCCCGGCCTACATCGATATCACCAATACGCACAGGGATTGTAAAACTACCGGGATCTTTAAGCTTTTGTGGAAGCTTGTTTTGTACCCTGGCAGTGCACTCTTCAGTAAGTGCGAGTGTTTCATATTCAGTCAATCTCCTTTTATGAGCCACTATATATTTAATGTACTTAGCATATTTAGGGATTTCTCGAAGTACATCAACAAGTGGAATGTTTAATTGAACTTGGCTCAACATGGACAGAAATTTACTGAACATTCGATCATCGTTCTTCTTTTGTAATCTTTGAGGAAAAGGTGGGGGTGGTCTTGGGACTTCCACGGGTTCAAGACTTTCAGTAATCTTCTTTGGATCATTTATCAATTTAGGGATCAATTCTCCCTCAGGCACAAATTTCTCTTTCTCTTTCTTTTTCTTTGAGATTTCCTCAAGTTCTCTCCCGCTTCTAAGTGTTATAGCACATACCTGTGGGTTCTTTTATGTGTCACTGGGAAGAGCTCCTGTAGGTCTAGTGTTCTGGTTCGTTGCTATCTGCCCCATCTTCCTTTCTAGATTCCTAACATCAGTTCTGAGCTGCTGATTGTCGATTAACAACTTTTTCAGCAAATCATTTGTACTTTCTTCCACCTGCTGAGGTGGTCTCTGAGGTTGATTAAAACCCCCTTGCGGTCTGTACTGATTTGGATTTTGATGACTTCCTCCCCATGAGAAGTTAGGATGATTCCTCCAATTTGCATTGTAGGAATTTCCATATTGTGCGTGCTGATTTGTTGGGCCTTTGTTTTGTTGTCCCACATAATAAATAGATTCTGGATTCGTTGGGCACATATCACTTGTATGGCTATCACCACACATTTCACAGCAAATAGCCATTTGTTGCACCTGTTGCATGGGTTGAGGTTGTTGCATTGTCATCCTTGTCATCTAGTTGGATAGCCTTGCAATTTCAGCTCTCATTGCCGATACATCATCCAGCTCAAGCACCCCTGCTGATTTTTGTTTCATTGCCTTTCTGGAATCTCCATCACCTTGCCAGTTATTATCATTAGAAGTGAATGTATTTAACAAGAGTTGGATTTGCATGTAAGATTTTGTCATGCAACTTCCTCCACAAGCGGAATCAAGATTCATTTTTGAAGCTTCATCTAACCCATCAACAAATGTATGACCTAACCGTCTGTTTGACAATGATGAGGGCAGTCCCTAAGTAGCTTCTTGTATCTTTCCCAAGCTTGACGAAGTGTTTCGCCAGAGCGTTGTTCAAACCCAAGAATTTGACTCCTCGGCATCTTTGTCTTTTTAGTAGGAAAGAACTTGATTAAGAACTTCCTTGCTAGATCATCCCATGTGTGGATTGAATTTGATGGTTCCTTGTTTAACCACTCTTTAGCTTCCCCAAGCAGAGAAAAGGGAAAAAGTGTCAGCCGTACATAATCCTTGGAAACATTTGGATAATTGTAAGTATCCGTAATTTCCAAAAAATTCTGAATATGTCTTTGTGGATCTTCATGAGGTAGACCCACAAATTGCCCTGTAGACTGAATCAGCTGCACCATATATTGTTTCAACTCAAAATGCCCAGTAATATCAGGCTTCACAATAGCCTGAGTCATATTAGCCAGACTGGGTCTTGCGGCTTCAATCGCCGCTCGTTCCTCATTTCTGGCCATCACTATTGGCTGTGGTTGAATTTGAATGTTCAACTCTCCTTCTGTTTTATATTGAGCTTCCCACTCTCTCCTTGTTCTATGAATTGTTCTTTCAATTTCAGGATCAAATGGGAAGAGATTGTTTGTGCTTCTGCTCCTCCGCATTCAAGAGAAGAACCCGTATAACACAAACAAATAGATGAAAATTTCTTTTTGTATTTTCTATTAACAATTACAAATAATAAAACAGTCAAGGAGCTAATTTCAAATTCCCCGGCAACGGCGCCAAAAACTTGTTGCGACCAAAACACTCACGCAAATGTACGCGATCGACAAGTAATATAGTAGTAAGTAGAGTATCGTTCCCACGAGGAATTGTGATTAACTTATTGACTGATTTAGACTAAATTAGTTATCAATTCAAGCTAGACTATCACAAGATATATCCAAAACTTCTTAATAATAGAACAATAATTCAAGGCAAAATTACTACACCAATTACAATTTATGTTTATAACAATTTGGATAAATATATTCCAGGGCCATGGACTTGCTAGTAATCATGCTATTTTTCTACTTAGAATTGATTTATTTAATTATCCGGATTATTGATTATAAGGTTAATAATATTCATAAGAATCTTTCGAGTTCTTATGAATCTATCCAAGTTAAATCAATATCTATATTTCTATGATATTAATATTAACAAGAATGCATTTCAAAATCTTATTATTTAACCAAACAAGGCAATTAAGTATATATCTATCTTAATTGCAAATCCTTCACTCGATGCCCGAGATTCAAATCTTGTTCTATTTGATTTTATATGCAACCAAGAATTTCCTTTGTCAAGTTTAATTCAAAGTTCGTAGATAATATTTCACTGTTAGCTACGCAGTAAAATAATTAAGATCAAAATCAAATAAACAACCCATATCAATAACTTCAATAAAATCAATCCAAGCTTCAAATAACAAGATCAACTAACATCCATGACCCTAGAATACTAGAGAGTTTAGCTACTCATGTTCATACTAAAATCAATAATATTAATATTGATGTCTAAAATACTACAAAGAAGAATACAAGATGAAAGTTTAGATGAACTCTTTAATTTGATGCACTTCAAAGCTTTGATCTTCAATTTCTTGCTTAGCTCCAAGAGGACTTCAATGACTTCTCTTCAAAAATGTTCTCCCTAGAATGAATAGTGTAAATCCACTCTAATACAATGTTCAAATCTAATTTCCTCCATTATGCACCTTATCTTTGTTTTATCCCATAGTGGAATCCACCCTTAGTTGACAAAATAGTAACTCAATAATGCATTTCCAGACTGGACTAGCGCGGGCAAGCTTATGGCCGCGCTAATGCCCGCGCTAGTGGGGTAATATTTGGTCCGGACTTTTGGACTAGCGCGGGCAAGCTTATGGCCATGCTAATGCCCACGCTAGTGGGGTATGTGCTCTTTTGTCTTCTTTTGCTCAATTTTTCCACATTGTTTACCATCATAAACACTCACATGCATAATTAACTCCTGCGAAACATTAAAATCACAATTAGAGCTAATTTTATCATTAATTATAATCATATGACAGTAATTTCTTCTTAATTTAGAGCATATATATATGGGCTATATTGCACAATTTAGCCCATTATCAGCAAACATCCTACCATCACAACAACACCACAGAATAATCACTCGTAAGAATTATGGCAACCTATGCCTAGCCTCAAGACTCTTAGAAGTTCTGTTACTGAGCTGAAATAGAATATCCTTATGGAAGGCGACTATAATAGTCCAGTCAACTATACTAGGAGAATCATCTTGCACTACATCTATAGTGCCATCAAAATCCTTCAACTTTCAATTTATAACAAGTGCTCGCATTGCGTAATATTGAGTGGAAAGGAATCAAAGGCATAAGCCTCAAAGGAATCGAACCGCATGATAAGGAAATCAAGAAGGGAAGTACTCCTAACAGCCCTGCAGCCTCCCGAGGATAAGTACAGACATCTCTGTATTGATCCACAAGACTCTACCGAACTTGCTCATGACTCGTGAGACCGACGGGAACCTAGTGCTTTGAGACCACGTTGTCACGACCCAAAATCCACTGAGGGTCGTGATGGCACCGGACACCGCTGTCAGGCAAGCCAATTAAATTACCGATTTAAAATCCTCTTTTCAAATACATCAAATTCCAGAAAATTCCTAATCGTTTTTCATAAATAAGAGGTTTTTGCTTCAATTCAAATCAACAATAACAATTAAATCAAATATTTCAAAAATCATCCCAAAACCTGATGTCACAAATGCATGAGAAACTACTGATAGTGAAATAAGTACAACCTCTTTCCGGAATACAGTGGACATGGAATAAATAATTAAAGTACAGAAACTAGTTGCGGGTCGCCTCGCAAATTGCAGCTCACCTAGATACGCCAGTAGGCCGCTAAAGTATCATGTACGTGTGCAACAAAAATGCACAGAAGTGTAGTATGAGTAAAAAATCAATGTGTACTCAGTGAGTATCTCGCCTAATCCCAAAGGGGTAGAGACGAGATGGCCAATTTCGACACTCACTAGAGATCAATTAAAAATTTACTATGAGTGTGAGAATAATCATGGATTTTTCATAAAAGTTCTAATTGTGAAGCTAGGAAAATAGTTAAGCACCTTCAACAATAAATCAAGGGCTTCCAAGGACTATTCTTTATTATCTTATCAGTTTATATCAAGTCACGTAGGGTCAATTCCACATTCACAATGATTAAGTAACATATAAACATGCACAAATCACATCGAGGCGACGGCCCGCTACAACAGAAATGTAAATCGTGCACTACCGAGGGTTGAGCGACACGAACCACAGATGCATCTATTTTCACCAAGATGTTTGGCCCATTCCATAAATAAACACATATCCCGCTCGCGAATCATCCATGCAACGCAGGCACACATAAAATGCATGCTCGAGTAGGAAATTAAGAGTTCATCGAGGATAATCCTCCAAATAAATAACTTTCTCTTTTTAACAAATTGCAGAAAATTACTATTAAATCTCTTTTTAAATTCCTTTACCAATGTAAGGTGATCTAAACAATTCAGACTATCAATGAGTTCACAGTAATCCAAGTATAACTAGCTTTTGAGTCCTAGACTACCCGAACAATAGCGTAATAGTAGCTATGCATGGACTCTCGTCACCTCATGCAAGTGTAGCCCTCACAAATAGGAGCACATAACTATTTTACTCACGTATGGGGTAATTTCCCCCTAACACGATTAGAAAGGAGACTCACCTCGCTCTGAAGACTCATAACCGACATCATATACACTTCAAACGGCTTGAAACCACGCAAAATGCACCGAAATTAGCCAATGATCATACAAATCCATTAATATATGCTCAACTATACTTCACAACCCAGTTTACAACAAGTCCTAACCCCGAACAAAAAGTTGACCAAAATATCCTCGGGCCAAGTGATCGAAATCTGAAATTATTCGATAAGGATTACCCATAACCTTAGGAAATCAAATATATAATTTTCTCCTAGTTCCATCAAAATCGTAGCTAAAATCCAAGATTTATAGTTTTCTAGGTTTTAAACTAAAACCCTAATTTTTACTATAATTTATATATATATATATATATATATATATATATATATATATATATATATATATATATATATATATATATATATATATATATATATATATTCAACTTAAAAGTGATTGGGATAACTTACCTAAACATAGATGACAAAATCCCTCTTTTGAACCCTCCAAAAATTGCCAAATGAAGTGAAGGAAATGGGTGAAAGAACAAAATCTGACTTTAAAATAGCCCTTCTACCTTCTGCATTTTCCGCTTATGCAGAAAAATCCTGCTTCTGTGATCCCCCTTTTGCGAAAAATAATCCGCTTCTGCGGTCTCTAAGTTCCAGCCAAATTTCTGCTTCAGCGGAAACCAAACCGCATCAGCGGTTCCGCTTAAGCGGTCCAAAAGTCGCTTCTGCGGCTCCTACCCAAGCTGTCCTTTCCCGTTTCTGCGACCATTCCTCCGCAGATGCGGTCCCGCTTCTACGGAACCTTGACCATATCTGCGGTCCTCAATCCTTAGTCCAAAACCACTTCTGCGGCCACCCGTTTTCTTCGGTGATTCCGCTTCTGCGGTCAACCAACCGCAGAAGCGAAAATACCAGCAATAAGATGCCTTCAACTCCATTCAAACTCCAATTTCGATCTGTTAACCATCCGGAATCCACCCAAGACCTTCGGGACCCCAACCAATCCCAAAACACATTACGGACTTTTTCGAGGTTTCAAATCATATCAAACAACGCTAAAATCATGAATTACACCCCAATTCAAGCTTAATGAACTTTAAAATTTCAAACTTCTATTTTTCGATGTTTAAACCTATCAAATCATGTTCGATTGACCTCAAAGTTTGCACACAAGTCATATTTGACATTACAGGCCTATTCCAACTTTCGGAAGTGGATTTTGAACCAGATATCAAAAAATCAACCACCGGTCAAACTTTTCAAAAACCTTCAAATTTCTATCTTTAGCCAAATGGCTTCAAAATGACCTACGGACCCCCGAATTCACTTCTGATCGGACTCCCAACTCCAGAATCACCATACGGAGCTACTCCCAGTCTCGTAATTCCAAACGAACATTGATAACACCGAAATTCATTTCAAATAAAACTTATGAAATTCCTTCTAAAATACTAACTTCCACAATAGGCGCCAAAATGCTCCCAGGTTATCCCAATCCGGGCATCCACCCAAGTTCGAATCATCATACGAACCTGCTGGAACCTTTAAATCCCGATTCCGAGGTTGTTACTCAAAATTTCAATCCTAGTTCATTCTTTCAACTTCAAGCTTCCGAAATGAGGATTCTCTTCCCAAATTAACTCTGAACTTCCCGAAATCAAATTACGACCACGCGTAAAGGCCATAATACCTGAAATAATGTCGTTCATGGCCTTCAACTGCTAAACGGAGTGCTAGTACTCAAAACGACCAGTCATGTCGTTACACGATGGACATAAATTATGTATGTTAATAGTTTTTATAGTTATAGGCAATTTTTGGAAGGACCCCATATAACTATATACCCTCTTAGTATATGAAATGAGCAAGTTGTTTTGCGATTATTTAGTTTGCAATACGAGCATGTAATTTTCTCATACTTTTTATTGCATCCTTTAATGTTTTGGTAGAGTAATATTGTCGTAGATAGTTGTAGTAATATTCTAGACAAATTATATGCTTTGTTGGTATACATATATACCATATTGGTATCACATGGTAGTAGAAGTCATTTTCGCTACTTATACTTTTTGTTCTATTTTATAATATTTTATTATCATTTTTATTCTAACTAGTACATATGAAAATTTGGTTGTCATAGATTATGTTTTCTTGCTCTATAACTGGTTGTATTACTGCTAATGGTAGAGTGTGTTTTGATATTTATAGGGAAGGAGATCAAGGTTTGCATGGCAATCACGTGTTGATTCTTAGAATTTGATTATGTTATTTTTGGTGCTCAACAACATCCAATGTGATATTCATTGTATTAGATCAAGTGACAACTGAAATTATTTCGGATTAATAGTTAAATTTAAAAAATGAGAAAAAAGGTATATTGTATTAGTTATATTAAAAAAAGGTAAGTAAATATTTATTATATTAATTATTTTTCTTATCGTATAAAAAAGATGAAAACGGTAAATAAAATTAAATTATGAAGAGAAAAAGAATATAAAAAAAGTTAAATGAAATTAGAAAAGAAAAAAAGAAAAAAAAGGAAAAAAGAAACATAGAAATAAAAAAAATTGGTAGGAACGATATGCATATTATATATATAACAAAATTTACTTAGTTTAGAGCTTGGGATGCCTACACGACATTTGCATTATAAGATTAGTCCTAAGATAGTAGTTACTCCCTATTGGAGATGCTAGCCTATTAGATAAAGTAGGAGCCGATAAAGGTACTAAATAGTTACAAACAGGTTTAGTAATATTACTACTAACAAGCCGAATTGTTCTAGTATGGAGTATGCCATGGCAGTCTTGTTGATAGCAAGACATCACAAAACTTGGTGGAGATTCAAAAATTTGGCAGTCCTCCAGCTGTTGTTGTGCACCATACTTAGCTAGCTTATCAGCAACCACATTCCGCTCTCGATAGACCAGTTGTACTGAGAACCTACCCAAATACTGAAGTAATGACCTGCAATCATTAGTATATTAATATAATTCATGGATTGTGATTGTAACATAGTAATAACATTTTGGGCATCTCTCTCAATAATTAGTGGTACAAATCCTCGTTTGATGGCAATTTGTACTCCTTTGAAGAGTGATATAAGTTCTATTTGAGTAGAATCTCCTTGATTGACTGATGTTGCATATCCTAAGATCCAATTTGATTAGTGATCACGAATAATGCCTCATACTCCATAAGTAGCCTTATCCGGGTTACAAGAGCCATTAATGTTTAATTTGTAGCACATATAGTCAGGTGGATGCCATTTTATATAAATAGGAATTTTTGATTTCCTCATTTTTTGTTTAGAATGATTTGTCAAAAAATAGAATTCAGCAGTTTTCTGTACTAAGGCATCCATATTTAATAATTAGGCTTATGATCATAAATGAATTTATTACACAATCCAAATTTCCCATAAAACAAAGGGTATAATAGTTCTTGCAGGAATATCATAGGGTAGTTTTAAATTTGTTAAATGAATAAGCTGATATACCCATTGCATATTAGAAGATGTTATAGGAATCAAATCAGGTTTTATTTTAAAAGAATCCCAGAAATTTTTAATACAAGGGCAGTAAAGAAACAGGTGCATCAGTGTTTCAATATTTTGGTGACATTGAACACAAATATTTGAAGTAATAACTCCTATATGAGTGAGATACTCAGCAGTAGGTAATCTATTATGACAAATAAGCCAAATAAAAAAAAGCTATTTTATGAGGGATAGGAAGTTTCCAAATCCAATAGAAAGATTGAGAAGTTAAATTAGAGCGGGTAGCAGTGTTCAATGCAGCCAAAAATGAATACATGGATCTAATGGAGAATAATCCATTATTAGATAGATTCCAATATATTTTATCAAAAGAAGAGGTTACAGTTGGAAAGTAGAAATTAATAATAATCTCTTTAATATAATAAGGTATTTCAAAAGGCATATTCTTAAAATGACATTTATGGTTATAGTAATAATCAGAAACTAATTTTTTTTCCTCAGATTTAGGCATAGGTCCACTAATAAAATTTCGAAGACTAAAATTATGCTTATCCAAGGATCTGTCCAAAACGTAACATGTTGACCGGTCACAATATTCCATTTATAACCTAATCTACAATAATTCCAACCCATAATAATGTTTCTCCAAGTTGTAGAGCAGGTACGTCGTGGTAATGAACCTAGTCTTATATATTTATTCAAAAGAACTTGAGCCCAAAGATTATTAGGATTCTGAAACAGTCTCCATGCAAGACTTGCATGGATAGATTTATTCTTAAGAATCAAACTTTGAATGCCTAGCCCACCTAATTCAAGTGGCTGTGTCCATGAAGACCTTTTAAGGAGGTGGAGTCTTCGTTTTTGAGCCATAGTTCCCATAAAAAATTTCGTTGGTATGTATTAAGAATATTAGTAATATATTTAGGAATTTTTATAAATTGCATCAAGTGATTAGGAAGTTGATTTATATTAGATTTTATTAAAGTAAGTCTTCCAGCCTTAGTAAGAAAATTAGCTTTCCATCCAGCTAATTTAGTTTTAAAATTATCTAGAAGAAATTGAAAACCTGATTTTGTAGGTTTTTTTGAAAAAATAGGGAATTCCAAATATTTCCCAAAAGTATGAACTTCTTTTATTTTGAAAATTTGAGAAACTACATTTTTGGTATCAATAAGGCAATTCCTTGAGAAATTTTTGATTTATCATAATTAATAGATTGACCTGATTTAATAGTAAAATCATCCATGATAGTAACCATAGTTTGACAAGTAATAGGTGTAATTTCTGCAGTGAGAGTAATGTCATAAGCAAAAAACAAATATGATAGATAATGTTCATTTTTTGTTAGTGAAAGTGGTTTCCACATTTTGTAATCAACTGCATTATTTATATGTCGTGAAAGCATTTCAATACATATAATAAATAAATAAGGAGATAAAAGATCACCCTGTCTTATGCCACGTGTAGGTTGAAAATTGTCTGTGGGGCTACCATTAATAAGAATTAAAGTTGTAGTTGTGCTAACACAAGACATAATTAATTTAATAATTGGAGGAGGAAAATTCAAGCTAGTAATAAGTATTACGAATAAAAGACCATTCTAATTTATCAAAGGCCTTTTCAAGATCAATTTTTAAAAGCATACTTAATTTATTACCCTTACTTTTTGTAAAATTATTAATTATTTCCTGAACAATTATAGCATTATCAACCGCTCTTTTATTTTGTTGAAAGCTAGATTGTGTGGGCTGAATAATATGATTTAAAATAGGTTTTAATCTATTCACTAAGATTTTGGTGATAATTTTGTAAATTGTATTACAAAGATGTCACGACCCAAATCCCGGTCGTGATGGCGCCAACACATTGTTAGGCAAGCCCGACCATATTATCCAATATACCAACCAGTTATTAATTACCACTGATCAATTAGTGTTATTAGCTTGTTTTCATAACAGAACAAGAAGTGTGGAAACGAAATACACAAATACAACCCCAAAGATCTCGGTATCACAAGTCTGAGCCTCTACATATGGAAAATATCCTATACAATCCAAGTCTAGGCAGAATAGTAAAAGAAAAATGACAGAGAGGGAGAGATCAGGTCCTGCGAACGTCGGCAACTACCTCGAAGTCCCCTCAGAATAGTAATAATGAAGCAGTTGCGACAGCTCAACTGCCCTCCTGAACCTGTGGATCTGCACAAAAAGTGCAGGGGAGTGGGGTGAGTGTATTTCAACTCAGTGAGTAATAATAATGAATAACAACTGAAAGTAAGAACACCTGTACTATCACTAAACAGTTTTAAGGGTAACCTCAGCGGTAAGTCATCTCTACAGTGATAAGTCCCATTTCCATTCCACCACTGTCTCACAATGATCCCACACTAACATAGTCCTCACTCATACTGCTGTGGCGTGCAGCCCGATCCAATATATATGTATATATATATATATATAAATAAAATGATGCGGCGCGCAGCCCGCTCCAATATATATAACGTTGCGGCGTGCAGCCCGCTCCAATACATATAACATTGTGGCGTGCAGC
Source organism: Nicotiana noctiflora (assembly GCA_032618575.1). NCBI lineage: Eukaryota > Viridiplantae > Streptophyta > Magnoliopsida > Solanales > Solanaceae > Nicotiana > Nicotiana noctiflora. Next base: position 558,984 of record JASVEL010004954.1, on the reverse strand, counting down.
CCGCTCCAATATATATAACGTTGCGGCGTGCAGTACACTCCAATATATATATAACGCTGCGGCGTGCAGCCCGCTCCATTTAACGTCCTCACTGTAGGTGTATACAGACTTCGGAGGGGGACTCCCTCGGCCCAAGCGCTATGATACTGCGGCGTGCAGTCCGATCCACACATACATCACTGCGGCGTGTAGTCCGATCCAATATATATATATATATATATATATATATATATATATATATATATATATATATATATATATATATATATATATATGTATAGATATATTGCTGCGGCGTGCAGCCCGATCCAACAATATATAGCAGCGCTCACTAGGAATATTTGCAGACTCCGAAGGGGCTCCTACAGCCCAAGCGCAATAGTACTGTGGCATGTAGTCCATTCCACATGTATACTGCAGTGTGCAGTCAGGTCCACATGTATATTACTATGGCGTGCAGTCCGATCCACATATATACTATTGCGGCGTGCAGTCCGATCCACATATATATGTATATAATGCTGCGGCGTGCAGCCTGATCCAATATATATGTATATATATGTAAAATGATGCGGCGTGCATCCCGATCTGGTATGTATAGCCATACCTCACATTGGGTCCTCAATCCTATCTCAGTCAATATAGACTTGGCCTCTCAGGCCCACTCAGCTAGAACGGGGAATCCACCCCAGGTAGTCTCTCTCAAAGTACACATCTAGTACTGGCTCATGATATGCTACACAGTTATAAATACGGCTGAGTGTATGTATCTAGCATGATATAAGGGTCACTTAGCTCTACAGGCTTCCCTAATACTCTACAGATCGGCACAAGGCCCCAACATGGCTACTAGCCCAATTACATAGTTATAATCTCAATCTCAGTCATAATACACACTAAGACTATCAATCGGGAAGGACCAAGTCTAGATCCCCAGTCAAATGCCACCACGCTCGTCACATGAAGTGTGTGTCATCTCAGCATAGCACTGTATAGTGCAAGTACGGGGTTTCAAACCCTCAGTACATCATTTACTACCACCACTCACCTCGAACTGGCCAAAAGTCCTAGCTCGCCTTGCGCTTTCCTCGCAAATCGACCTCCTCGGATGCCAAATATGATTAAAACCAATAAGAATACATAAAAATAGGCTACTGAATCATAACCCAATCGAAAGGACTTGAAAAACACCCAAAAACACGAAGTTGCCAAAACCCGAGCCCCGGGCTCGCTTCTCGAAAAATTATGAAACTCATATTTCAGAATCCTCGTCTCGCCACGAGTCCGTACATATAAAGTTCATCAAAATCGGAATTTATTTGACCCCTCAAATCACCAAATCTTATTTTTAAATCCCTAAGCCTAAATCCTCAATTTTTCTACAATTTTCATGCCCAATTCCATACATAATTGATGTACTTAACTCAAAATAGGTGGGGATAACTTACCTTCATATTGATGATGAAAATCCCCTCTTGAAGCTCTCCAAAATCATCCAAACCAAATGAAATAAATGAAAGAAATAAACCAATTTCGTGTAATAAAGAATCTGTTCGTGCTTCATTGAGTTGTACCTTGCACATGTGCTATACAAGTTGTACATCCTATTGCTCCAGCAGTCATTTTTCGTCGGTCGTAACTTCTAGTAAATATGTCCAAATTACAAGTTCTTTAGCTTTCTGGAAACTAGACACGAAGGTCTACAACTTTCATGTTTTGCGTCTTTTGTGATTTCTTATATATTACAAGATATGAGCTCCCAAACTATCCTACTAGCCCTGAAAATCTGCTGCATTTCAGCAGCTTTTTCCAAAACCAAAAATGTCCGTTAGGCATCCGAAATCACCCTGAGGCCCTCGGGACCTCAACCAAAAACACAAACTCAACCTAATACTTCATTCAAACTTACTCGAATCATAAAAACGCTACCTTAAACATCAAAAATCACCAAAATCCTAGAATTCGATTCAAACTTAAACTTAAACTTTCAAAATTCACATTTGATCAAAAACCCGACCAAACGATGTCTGAATGACCTAATAATTTGCACACATATCCAAAATCACCTAACAAAGCTACTTCAACGGTCGGAATTCCATTCCGACTCCCCGATTAAAATATCACCTATCGATCGGATTCCGCCAAAATTCCAACTTCGCCAAAATAGGCTAACTTCTTCACCGGACCTCCAAAATTACTTCCGATTGCGCTCCTAGTCTTAAACCATCCCCCGAAACTAACCTAATCATCAGAATTCTGTTCCGAGCCCTCTAACTCATAAGGCAACATTGGGTTGACTTTTCCAACTTAAGCTTTCCTTAAAAAGATTAATTGTCATATTTCCTACCAAAATCGATCCGAATTGACTCAAAGATTGCACACAAGTCACATTCGACATCACGGACTTGCACCAACTTTTCGAATCGCATTTCGGCGCTAATATCAAAATTTTCACTTCCGGTCGAATTTTCTCATAAACCTTCAAATTCCTATATTTACCCAAATGACTTCAAAATGACCTTCGGACATCCGAATTCACTTCCGATCGCGTTCCCAACTCCAAAATCACCATACGGATCTATTCCCTGACTCGGAATCCCAAATGGACATCTATAACTTTAAAATGCCTTCCAACCCAAATTTATGAAATTCTTCTGAAATACTACCTTCCACCATATACGCCGAAATGCTCACGGGTTATCAAAAACCAAATCAGGACATATGCCCAAGTTCAAAATCATCATACGAGCATGCTAGAACTTTCAGATCCCAATTCCGAGGTCATTTACTCAAAATTTCAATCCTAGTTCATTTCTTCAACTTTAAACTTTCAAAATTAGAATTTCCATTTTGATTTGACTCCAGACTTCCTGACTTTTAATTCTGATCATACACACAAGTCAATATACCTGAGATGAAGCTGTTCATGGCCTCAATCTGCTGAATGACGCGCCGGAGCTGAAAACGACCGGTCGGGCCGTTACAATCTCCCCCACTTAAACATATGTTCGTCCTCGAACGTGCTGAGAACTACAATGATGTAGTCTCAAATAACTTGTTTAACACATCATGAACCTTCCCGTGCTACCACTGCTTAGTTGAGCACATTAGCTATATAATTCTGTAGATATAGTTCTTTATTCAAGCGAATAAGCCATTAGGCCAAATTCCAACATCCTGAATTTCCTGCCAAGTCTGTTTCCATCATTCGACCACTATATCAATCTTTACACGTTGTACCCAAACATTAATGCATAACTTTGTTGAATTCACACTTTGCATCACTTTACTCATATGACCACAATAACATTTTTTATTTACCGCAGTTGCCTACAATACCCAAATACCGATGGAAACCTCTTATTAGTTGAAGTCTTATTCCAACACTTTCATATATTGCCAACGATAAATAAAACACGCCCTAAACCGTAACAATTCCTCAGATCAACCATTTATGAAGCCATTTCTCTTTCGACTGATATTATAATGGATTTTGGAGCCAAACCTCGATATTACCTTTCTATCTAGCTGAAATCACGTGTGTTCGCACTCATTAATGACTCCAACGATCATTTTGATTATAACACATCACATTGGTAATATGACACCTCCTCATCGGCCTAAGCCACGACGAGCACAACACAGGCTCCAATAAGAAATGATTGAACACACTCAAATGATGACAACTGACTCACATAAAAGAGCTGTAATTCAAATTCCTCAATACCATCATAACACATAACTGAGATCTCGTCTCACATCATAGAATTAGAGTACCTGAATCTGCCTCGAAAGGTCATAACATCACGTGGCCTTGCCACAGCTCATGATTCTATCCAAACACTATTACTCCTGAGGCACCTCAAGTCACCATGCTCATAACGGTCAGCCACGCACATATTTAGGTCTAAACTCAAGCAATCAATCACACCCGCAGTGATACAACTAATATATGCTATAAATTCCTGAAAAGACACAATTCATGTGCTATTCGCCGAGCGGTACCCAATACAGACTTTTCCTCAGAAGCTAGGAAATATTGTATACAAGATAACATATAGGAAACTATTCTCCACATCATACTGTTGTGGCGTGCAACCCGATCCTGATACCATACATGTGGCAGTGTACCACCCAACCCAGATACTACACTTGTGGTGGCATGCCACCCGATCCACGCATAAATCTAGCAAAAAGGGAATGCACATCGAGTCAAGTTGCTCATTGCAACAAACATATATATATATCCTCAAGCTCGGCCACATGAAACGCATCCGACAAAGTTCTTCAATATCGGAACTGAATCAATGGTAGCTACCTCTACACTGACATCCGCCACGAAGGCCCAACTGACAAAGCAATACCTACCAGCCGTCTGCTAGCCCTAAGGTACATCTACCATGCTGGAGCATGATCTGATGCACTCTGCCACGCAGTTTGTGACATTTTTCTAACATAGTCCATATTACATTAGTCTAGACAACCTGACTCATGACAACCAGTCTGTAATCATATATCATTATTCAAATTCGTCATATCAAGTAACGAGAGAGCCACTAGGGCTTCTAATTTCCAATAACCGCTAAACGGTGCCGATACACACGATATACCACCACTACGTAGGCGGATTGCGAGAACTTCCAGTCTCCAACACATATATAACACATGAATCACTATGCCTGATTCCACACTCCACCATACGAATACATAACACATATCAAGCATCCATTCATACCACGAACGCCATTCAGAAATTTCCCTATGCCATCAACAACTCAATTATCACCGTCAATCCAACAAGGGGATACTACAATACCACTAGATATTGTCAATTTACATTACCTTGCCCTTTTGACCATATACTCTGCCAAATCACCAGAATAGCAGTACCATTTTCCTTAATCACCAGAAAGATTGATTCTCAGATTATATGTAGCTGCCCACACTGCTTGATAATTTTAATGTCTTTCCATATGGAAGAAAAATCATTACACACTCCATGCTTCGCATACCGACAGGAAATATACTCGTTTTTTTAAACCATGGTATAACACATCACAAACTCTTTCTTCCAATTCGTTGCATAAGTTTAACTTCCAGGACTGGGTCCTTTTACCCACATCGAGCTAAGCAACTGCCAGCACTCAAGAGCTTTGTTGCACCATATCTGCAATACTCATTTCTTCGAACACATACCAGGAGTTAATCGTATCCTTATCAAACCGTTTCGGTTTATTAACAAGTTGCTCCATTTACCCAATTTCCTTTCTGATTCATCTTAAATTTAATATTAGTCTTTACTGTAGCACCACAATGCCTCAACCCATGTTACCACACAAGACTCGTACATAAGACCACACGGTCTAAGACCCATAGGCCACTGAATTCTCTCTCAAATGTTTCCCAGAGTACCACCTCCTACAATACTTTATTTTGAATAACTTCCTGCGATTTTGAATTCGTTATCATTGCCTTCCAATACGGATACATAGAATCCCGTCATTTGCATAATATAACACAAGTCTCGATCTCTTCTAACAAAACCACCGTCTTTAGCCACAGACACAATCTTAAGACATCTTACAGTTACAAGCAAAGTCTTGAACACCGCAAGTCTAGCCTCGGGCGTCATTCACCCTTATTCAGTTATAATTCAACTGTCTTATTGAACAGAACCACTCGTGCCTTGTTAAAACTCTGATATTACACAACATGATTACTTAAAAATACAAATAGCTATCTTTGTTTACTATACACCGAGCATTCTTTATCAACATCAGCTCCAAAACATCCTAATATTTCTTCACATCCACGACACACCATACAACCTTTATCAAAATTTCCAACGTACTTAGAGACGGAATCAACATAGCACACAACCGTGCAATCAGCTAGTCAATAGCATCCTCCCCAACTTAGCTCGAAGCCGTATATCAAAGTACTTTTAACCACTCATAGCATTCTTATTCAAATGATGCCACAATGTTATAGTGAGATTGAACTCAAGTCATTTACTAGCTTCGGCAGAGACTCGAATCATCATAAATCTTAACTCTTATGCAATTATTGCATTATACACCCACAACAGTTAACCCTACTCTTTAGGTGACAAAATCTAATTTTCCAAAAACTTCAACAGAGTTTCCTTTGTACTTTGGCCTATCCATCTGCCAGAGAATCACCAAAACCATCCTAATAATACATCTGCAACTCGACAAGACATCACAATGCATCTCAACACCATAAATCTCAATACTATATGAATTATATTATCAAAATTAGTACATGAACATGCGTTGCGCCTGTGTCATAACATATATAAAATACCTTTCACCCCAATACTCATAGCACAACCAATTCAGTCTTATTGAGTCTGAACTCATACTACCACACGTAGTGCACTTTACCTTTCCACTAATAGGAATGAACATATTCACCACGCCCATAGCTAGATGCTATACAATGGATCACAATAAGAGTCGAACACCTAACACCTCACCCATTATCAAACCGCCCTTACCTCAATTAGGGACAATACTGGTCATATAAATTTTTATCATACCAGCTCGCAAAATCAATACCTCGGTGCTCAAGCTATAGACAAAGATCCGGCCTCAAGTCATCCCAACTGGCCGAACATGAACTCACAGAGATTATATCTCTCCCCTCGATCGGGGTATCACAAGCCATCAAGGCAAATTTATCACTAAGCACTCGAGTGCGCTTACAGACATGTAGAAGGAAATTTCAAGGATTACATCTCAAGCTGAATCAAGTACGCACGATAAGAATTCCAAGAATGTGGAGTGATTCCTAAAAGGTTTGCAGCCTCCCGAGGATAAGCACGGGCGTCCCCGTACCGATCCACGAGACTCTACTAAACCGGCTCATGACTCGCGAGACCTGTTAACCTAGGCTCTGATACCAACTTGTCACGACCCAAACCTCGGTCGTGATGGTGCCCAACACATTGTTAGGCAAGCCCGACCATATTATCCAATTTACCAGCCCGTTATTAATTACCACTAATCAATTAGCGTTATTAGCTTGTTTTCATAACGGAACAAGAAGTGTGGAAACGAAATACACAAATACAGCCCCAAGGATCTTGGTGTCACAAGTCTGAGCCTCTACATATGGAAAATATCCTATACAATCCAAGCCTAGGCAGAATAGTAAAAGACAAATTGATAGAGAGGGATAGATCGGGTCCTGCCGACACCGGCAGCTACCTCGAAGTCTCCTCGGAATAACAGAAATGTAGCAGCTGCGGGTAGCTCAACTGCCCTCCTAAATACTTGTATCTGCACATAAAGTGCAGGGGAGTGGGGTGAGTATATTTCAACTCAGTGAGTAATAATAATGAATAACAACTGAAAGTAAGAACACCTGTACTATCACTAAACAGTTCTAAGGGTAACCTCACTGGTAAGTCATCTCAACAGTGATAAGTCATATTGCCAGTCCACCATTGTCTCACAATGATCCCACACTGACCTAGTCCTCACTCATACTGCTGCAGTGTGCAGCCCGATCCAATATATATGTATATATATATAAATAAAATAATGCGACGCGCAGCCCGCTCCAATATAAATGACGATGTGGCGTGCAGCCCGCTCCAATACATATAACGTTGCAGCGTGTAGGCCGCTCCAATATATATAATGTTGTGGCGTGCAGCCCGCTCCAATATATATATAACACTTAGGCGTGCAGCCCGCTCCATTTAACGTTGATGGCGCTCACTAGGGGTGTATACAGACTTCGGAGGGGCTCCCTCGGCCCAAGCGCTATGATACTGCGGCGTGAAATCTGATCCACACATACATCACTACAGCATGCAGTTCGATCCAATATATATATATATATATATATATATATATATATATATATATATATATATATATATATATATATATATATATATATATATATATATATATATCGTTGCGGCGTGTAGCTCGATCCAACAATATATAGCAGCGCTCACTAGGAATGTGTGCAGACTCCGAAGGGGCTCCTACAGCCCAAGCGCAATAGTACTGCGGCGTGCAGTCCGGTCCACATGTATATTACTACGGCGTGCAGTCCGGTCCACATGTATATTACTGCGGCGTGTAGTCCGATCCACATATATACTACTGCGGCATGCAGTCCGATCCAATATATATGTATATAATGTTGCGGGGTGCAGCCCGATCCAATATATATGTATATATATGTAAAATGTTGCGGCGTGCAGCCCGATCCGGTATGCATAATTATACCTCACAGCGGGTCCTCGACCCTATCCCAGTCAATATAGACTTGGCCTCTCAGGCCCACTCAGCTAGAACAGGGAATCCACCCCACGTAGTCTCTCTCAAAGTACACATCTAGTACTGGCTCATGATATGCTACACAACTATAACTATGGCTGAGTGTATGTATCCAGCATGATATAAGGGTCACTTAGCTCTATAGGCTTCCCTAATACTCTACAGATCGGCACAAGGCCCCAACATGGATACTAGCCCAATTACACAGTTATAATCTCAATCTCAGTCATAATACACAGTAAGACTATCAATCGGGAAGGACCAAGTCCAAATCCCCAGTCACAATGCCACCACACTCATCACATGATGCATGTCTCATCTCATCATAGCACTGTACAGTGCAAGTGGGGGGCTTCAAACCCTCAGTACATCATTTAATACCACCACTCACCTCGAACCGGCCAAAAGTCCTAGCTTGCCTTGCGCTTTCCTCGCAAATCGACCTCATCGGGTGCCAAATCTGATTAAAACCAATAATAATACATAAAAATAGGCTAATGAATCATAACCCAATCGAAAGGACTCGAAAAACACCTAAAAATACGAAGTTGTCAAAACCCGAGCCTCGGGCCTGCTTCTCGAATAATTATGAAACTCATATTTTCAGAATCCTCGTCTTGCCACGAGTCCGTACATATAAAGTTCATCGAAATCGGAGTTTATTTGACCCCTCAAATCACCAAATCTTATTTTCAAATTCCTAAGCCTAAATCCTCAATTTTTCTACAATTTTCATGCCCAATTCCATACATAATTGATGTACTTAACTCAAAATTGGTGGGGATAACTTACCTTCATATTGATGATGAAAATCCTCTCTTGATGCTCTCCAAAATTGTTCAAACCAAATGAAATAAATGAAAGAAATAAACCAATTTCGTGTAATAAAGAATCTGTCCGTGCTTCATTGAGTTGTACCTTGCATATGTGCTATACAAGTTGTACATCCTATTGCTCCAGCAATCGTTTTTCATCGGTCATAACTTCTAGTAAATATGTCCAAATTAAAAGTTCTTTAGCTTTCTGGAAACTAGACACGAAGGTCTACAACTTTCATGTTTTACGGCTTTTGTGATTTCTTATATATTACAAGATATGAGCTCCCAAACTATCCTACTAGCGCTGAAAATCTCCTGCATTTCAGAAGCTTTTTCCAAAACCAAAAATGCCCGTTAGGCATCCGAAATCACCCCGAGGCCCTCGGGACCTCAACCAAAAACACAAACACAACCTAATACTTCATTTAAACTTTCTCGGATCATAAAAACGCTACCTTAAACATCAAAAATCACCAAAATCCTAGAATTTGATTCGAACTTAAACTTAAATTTTCAAAATTCACATTCGATCAAAAACCCGACCAAACGATTTCCGAATGACCTGAAAATTTGCACACATATCCAAAATCACCTAACGAAGCTACTACAACTGCCGAAATTCCATTCTGACTCTCGGATCAAAATATCACCTATCGATCGGATTCCGCCAAAATTCCAACTTCGCCAAAATAGGCTAACTTCTTCAGCGGACCTCCAAAATTACTTCCGATTGCGCTCCTAAGTCTTAAATCATCCCCCAAAATTAACATAATCATCGGAATTCTGTTCCGATCCCTCTAACTCATAAGTTAACATTGGATTGACTTTTCCAACTTAAGCTTTCCTTAAAGAGATTAATTGTCCTATTTCCTACCAATATCGATCCGAATTGACTCAAAGTTTGCACACAAGTCACATTCGACATTACGGACTTGCACCAACTTTCCAAATTGCATTCTGACCCCGATATCAAAATTTTCACTTCCGGTCGAATTTTCTCATAAACCTTCAATTCCTATATTTACCCAAATGACTTCAAAATGACCACCGGACTTCCGAATTCACTTCCGATCGCGTTCCCAACTCCAAAATCACCACACGGATCTATTCCCAGACTCGGAATCCCAAACGGACATCTATAACTATAAAATGCCTTCCAATCCAAATTTATGAAATTCTTCTAAAATACTAACTTCCACCATATACTCCGAAATGCTCACGGGTTATCAAAAACTAAATCCGGACATACGCCCAAGTTCAAAATCATCATACGAGCATGCTGGAACTTTCAGATCCCAATTCTAGGGTCATTTACTCAAAATTTCAATCCTAGTTCATTTCTTCAACTTTAAGCTTTCAAAATGAGAATTTCCATTTAGATTTGACTCCAATCTTACTGAATTTTAATTCTGACCATACACACAAGTCAATATACCTGAGATGAAGTTGTTCATGGCCTCAATTTGCTGAATGACGCGCCGGAGCTAAAACGACCGGTCGGGTCATTACAAAAGACTAATAGGCCTGTAATGAGTAATTATGGCAGCCTTCTCATTTTTAGGAATAAGGCAAATAAAAGTAGAATTTATCTGAGGGTCAATTTCATAATCAGTAAACACCTTATCACAAAAACTTAGAACTAAATTCCCAATTAATTCCCAATAATTATGTGATGATCCGGCCCGTCATCATATGAGTTATCACCCTGTTATCCCTGTATTGTGCTTGTTAATGTTTCAATATGCATGTTTGGTGAGTCTGAGTCAATTCGGGTTGAGTTTGGTTGGAAATGAGAGAAATAGTATCTTAGAAGAAGGAATAGTTGGGAAATGTCAACTGGATGTTGACTTGTGAGTTAAAGAGCTTGGAATCGAATTCTGATGATTCGGTCAGCTCCGGGAGGTCATTTATGAGCTAGGAGAGTGATCGGAAGTGAATTTGGAGGTCCGATGTAGTTTTAGGCTTGAAATGGCTAAAGTTGAATTTTGGCGAAAACCGAACGGTAGGTGAGATTTTGATCCAAGGGTCGGAATGGAATTCTAACAGTTGAAGTAGCTCCGTTGGGTGATTTTGGATATGCCTGCAAAATTTCAGGTCATTCGGAGGTCGTTTGGTCCATTTTTTGATCGAATGTTAGTTGCGGAAGTTTAAATGAAAACTTAGGCTTGAATTCGCTTGGATTCGATGATTTCCATGTTTAAGGGCATGTTTTTAGGATTGGAAGAAGTTTTATCGTGTTTAGGAGTATGTTGGTGGTTTTCGTTGGGGTCCGGGGGACTCGGGATGAATTCGGGGTTCCAAACGGACCATTTAGAGCCAAAATGAGCAGCTGATTGCTGCACTAAATTGCAGCGGACGTTTGTTCTTCACGTTCGCGAAGATGTCCACGCATTTGCGATGTGTATTGGAGGGTCGAGGATTTTTGTTCTTCGTGTTTGCGAGGCGTAGGACGCGAATGCGTAAGGTGAGGATTAGGGTGTATCGCGATCGCGAAGACTGGTCCGCGTTCGCGTAGGAGTAAGGCAGTTGGTCATCGCGAACGCGGCTGAGGCCACGCGTTTGCGTAGAGGAAGAATGAGGACTGTTGTCGTTTGTTCATCGCGAACACGTGTGTAGCATCGCGATCGCGTAGGGTAAAAGTGTTTGGCAGTGAATTTAAGTCCAAAATAGTCCAGTCAAGGCTTTTCACTCATAAAACTCCATTGTTGAGTCTTAAAGAGAGAAATTGATGGGAAATTGCTGAGATTTCACCGGGTTATTATCGGAGGTAAGTATTTTGGTTCAAATACGTGTTTTTATCTTAGAATTCTCCTCTATTTCACTGAAATTGGAAGAATTTATGGGGGAATTTAGCCCTAAGCCAGGGTTTTGATAAAACGTTGAATTGCATGGGCAAATGGAGTCCAATTTTGGCAAACTTTATATGGATGGACTCATGTTGAGATAAGGATTCCGAAAATGTAACTTTCGTCATTTTTCGAGAAGCATACCAAAAGTCGGATTTTGACAACTTTGTGGGTTTTGGTGTTAATCGAGTTATTTCGAATGGGTTGTGTCTAATTACCCTATATTGATGTATTCTCATTGATTTTAAGCAGATTTGGCATCCGAGGGGATTGATTTGCGAGGCAGGCGCAAGGTGAACTAGGGCTTCTACCGGATCGAGGTGAGTGGTGGTAGTAAATAATGTACTGAGGGTTTGAAACCTCATACTCGCACCTTACAGTGCTATGTTGCGATGAGACACGCATCGTGTCACGGGCGTGGCGACATTGTGACTGGGGGATTGGATTTGGTCCTTCCCGACTGATAGTTTATTGTGTATTATGATTGTGAATGAGCTTATAACTGTGTAATTGGGCTGGTAGCCGTGTTTGGGGCCTTGTGCCGATCTGTAGAAGTATTTAGGGAACTTGGAGAGCTAGGTAACCCCTTATATCATGCTGGATACATACACTCAGCCGTAGTTATAGTTGTATAGCATATCATGAGCCAGTACTAGATGTGTACTATGAGAGAGAGACTACCTAGGGTGGGATTCCCTGTGCTAGATGAGTGGGCCTGAGAGGCTAAGTCTATATTGACTGAGATGGGGTCGAGGACCCGCTGTGAGGCATTATATAGATATATATTGGATCGGGCTGCACGCTGCAACATTATATATATATATATATATATATATATATATATATATATATATATATATATATATGCCTCGCGCTATATATATATTGGATCGGACTGCACGCCGCAGTAATATATATGTGGATCGGACTACACGCCGTAGTATTATTGCGCTTGGGCTGTAGGAGCCCCTCCGGAGTCTGTACACACCCCAAGTGAGCACCGTCAACGTTAAATGGATCGGGCTGCACGCCGCAGCACTATATATATTAGATCGGGTTGCACGCCGCAGTGTTATATTTATTGGATCGGGCTGCATGCCGCAACATTATTGTTATTATATATACACATATATATTAGATCGGGTTGCACGCCGTAGTAGTATGAGTAAGGACTAGGTCAGTGTGGAATTATTGTGAGACAGTTGTGGACTGGAGATGGGGGTATTCACTGTAGTGATGACTTACCTGTGGGGGTTTGCCTTAGAACTGTTTAGTGATAGTACAGGAGTTCTTATTTTCAGTTATTGTTTATTATTATTACTCACCGAGTTGAAATATACTCACCCCACTCCCCTGCACTTTTTGTGCAGATTCACAGGTGCCAGAGAGCAGTTGAGTTGTCGCAACTGCTTATTCATTACTATCCCGTGGAGACTTCGAGGTAGCTGCCGACATCTGCAGAACCTGTTTTCTCCCTCTTTATCATTTTGTTATCTTCTTTCTGCCTAGACTTGTTTGTATAGGATATTTCATCTGTAGAGGCTCAGACTTGTGACACCACAATTTGGTTGGGATCGTATTTTGTATGCATTTACTTCTACGTTTATCGTTTTGATATGAAAATATGCTATTTTAGTTTAATTAATCATCTTTAGTTAATAATTGGCTGGTTTAGTGGATAATATGGTCGGGCTTGCCTAGCAATGTGTTAGACGCCATCACGACCGGGGTTTGGGTCGTGACAAGTTGGTATCAGAACTTAGGTTAACAGGTCTCGCAAGTCATGAGCCGGTTTAGTAGAGTCTCGTGGATCGGTACGGGGACGCATGTGCCTATCCTCGGGAGGCTGCAAACCTTTTTAGGAAAGTTTCAATTCTTGAAATTCTTGTCATGCGATTTTGTTGATTCAAACTGAACTGTGACATTTTATTCTCTCGCAGATGGCGAGAACTCGAGCTTCCGGACGAGGTGGACGACCACCATTTCCACCTGCTAGAGGCCATGGACGCGGCCGTGGTCGTGGCGGAGGTAGGGCAGCTGAGGCAGTGCCAGTTGACCCACAGCCTCCAGTTGCTGAGGCTCCAGCAGAACTAGTTCAGGCACCAGCTGTGCCCATTGTTATTCCGGGTCTATAGGAGACCCTGACTCAGATATTAGCAGTTTGCACTAGCCTGGCATAGGAAGTCTCAGTTACCACCGCAGCAGCTGCATCAGGGACCGGGGGTGGCCATCAGACCCCCACAACATGCACTCCAGAGCCAGCAGTGCAGGGCCTGCAGAAACCTGAGGCTCCTCCAGTTTAGCCTATGGTCCCAGTACAGCCAGTCGTTTAGGTTCAGGGGGACAGGGTCCCAGCTATGACTGACGACGAGCAGCGTCGTCTCAAGAGGTTCAGCAGATTATCTCCTCCAGTTTTTAGTGGTGCTCCGGGCGAGGACGCCCAAGGTTTTCTAGACAGGTGCCATTGGATTCTCCGGATGGCAAGGATCTTGGAGTCCAGTGGTTTGTCCTTTACCACCTTCCAGTTTCAGGGACTAGCCTTCACTTGGTGGGAGGCTTATGAGTGCCACAGACCGGCGGGGGCAGCCCCATTGTCATGATCAAAGTTCTCCACTATGTTCTTGGAGAAGTGGGTGCCTCAATCTCAGAGAGAGGAGATGCGTAGGCAGTTTGAGGGACTCCACTAGGGAGACATGTCAGTATCAGAGTACTAGATCAGTTTACAGAGTTATCTAGACATGCGCCGTGGTTGGTTCCTACCGACCGAGAGAGGATTGGGCATTTTGTTGATGGCCTTATCTACCCCATCCGCATACTGATGACCCGAGAGAGGGTTTTGAGCCGTACTTTTGAGGATGCCATGGATATCGCCCGCGACATAGAGACAGATTGTCGCAGGGAGCGAGATGAGAGAGAGGCCAAGAGGCCTCGAGGATCAGCTAGTTCTAGTGGCACTCAGACCAGAGGTCAGGGTCAGCAGAGCCAAGGTCGCTCTTTCAGGTCTTCACAGTCGGGCCGCTCGGATCGCCGTAGGTGGTCTTCTAGCCAGGGTTATCAGAGTTCGCATCAAAGCCAGCCATTTCTCATCGCTATGCCAGCTCAGAGTTCTTCACTGGCCCCATCTGTGTCCAGTGTTCTTCTCGGCCTAGTTCATCAGCTGGACACTCCAATGCTAGGGGTCCTCATCAGTCTCAGTCCCCAACACCTGGGAGTTGCTTCGAGTGCGGAGAGTTTTGGCACATCCGCTAAGAGTGTCCCCGTTTTATTTCCAGGTCACATCAGTAGAGGGGGCAGCCCTTATCACCTGGTCCTTCTACTTCAGCACCCGCCCCACCATCTGGGGGTGAGGGTCAGTCAGCTAGGGGTCGCCCTCGAGGGGGAGGCCAATTAGGCGGACATGCTAGATGTTATGCTCTTCAGGGCCGATATGAGGCCGTTGCTTCTGATGTTGTCATTACAGGTATTATTTCAGTCTGCCACAAAGATGTCTTAGTATTATTCGATCCTGGTCCTACTTATTCTTATGTATCTACATATTTTACTCCTCATTTGGGCACGACCCGAGGGTGTCTTGCATTTCCAGTACATGTATCTACCCCGATTGGGGACACTATTATTGTGGACCATGTATACCGGTCCTATTTGGTCACTATTGGGGATATAGAGACCCGAGTGGACCTATTGCTTCTCAGCATGATTGATTTTGATGTCATATTGGGCATGGATTGGTTATCTCCATGTCATGCTATTCTGGACTGTCATGCCAAGACAGTCACTTTGGCTATGCCGGGCGTTTAGAGGATCGAGTGGTGAGGCACGATTGATTATGTACCCAGTATGGTAATATCTTTTCTCAAGGCCTAAGGAATGTTTGGGAAGGGATGTCTTTCTTACTTGGCTTTTGTGCGGGAGGTTGAAGCTGAGACTCCCAGTATTGATTCAGTTCCTATTGTGTGGGACTTTCCTGATGTATTTCCCTCAGACCTGCCGGGCATCTCGCCGGACAGGGACATTGACTTCGGGATCAATTTGGTGCCAGGCACTCAGCCTATTTCTATTCCTCCATATCGTATGGAACCAGCGGAGCTGAAGGAATTGTAGGAGCAGCTCCAGGAACTCCTAGATAAGGGGTTCATTCGGCCGAGTGTGTCATCGTGGGGTGCACTGGTCTTGTTTGTTAAGAAGAAGGATGGCTCTATGAGGATGTGTATTGAATACAGGCAGCTGAATAGGGTAACAATGAAGAATAAGTATCCTCTGCCTCGCATTGATGATTTATTTGATCAGCTCCGATGAGCTAGGGTATTCTCGAAGATTAATCTTCGTTCAGGCTACCACTAGCTGAAGATTAGAGAGTCTGATATTATGAAGACAGCCTTCAGGACGAGGTGTGGGAACTATGAGTTTCTTGTGATGTCTTTTTGGCTAACCAATGCCCCAGCCGTGTTCATGCATATGATAAAAACTGTATTTTGGCCGTATTTGGACTCTTTTATGATTGTGTTCATAGATGATATCCTGGTTTACTCCCGTAGCCAGGAGAAGCATGCTCAGCATCTTAGAGTTGTATTGTAGAGGTTGCGGGATGAGAAGTTTTATGCCAAGTTCTCCAAGTGTGAGTTCTGGCTTGAGTCCGTGGCATTTTTAGGACACGTGGTGTCCCGTGATGGTATTCAGGTGGATCTGAGGAAGGTAGAGGCAGTGCAGAGTTGGCCTAGACTGACCTCAGTTACTGAGATTCGTAGCTTCCTGGGATTGGCAGGGTATTATCGCCGATTTGTTCAGGGATTCTCTTATATTGCTTCACCCTTGACTAGATTGACCCAAAAGGGTGCTCCTTTCATATGGTCCGAGGAGTGCGAGGAGAGCTTTTAGAAGCTCAAGACAGCACTGACCACAACACCAGTCTTGATACTGCCGTCAGCTTCAGATCCTTATACTATGTATTGTGATGCCTCGGGAGTTGGCATTGGTTGTGTATTGACATAGGAGGGTAGAGTTATTGCTTATGCTTCTCGCCAGTTGAAGCCCCATGAGAAGAACTACCCTGTACATGATTTGGAGCTAGCAGCTATAGTTCACGCCCTAAAGATTTGGAGACATTACCTGTACGGTGTCTCTTGTGAGGTGTATACAGATTATCGCAATCTTCAGCATCTATTCAGACAGAACGACCTCAATTTGAGACAACGGAGGTGGCTGGAGTTGCTTAAATATTATGACATCACTATATTATATCATTCGGGGAAGGCTAATGTTGTGGCTGATGCTTTGAGCCGAAAGGCATTCAGTATGGGCAGCCTAGCTTATATTCCAGTTGGGGAGAGGCCATTTGCATGTGATGTGTAGGCTCTAGCCAGTCTGCTAGCGAGGTTGGATATTTCTGAGCCGAGCCGAGTGTTGGCTTGTGTTGTTTCTCGGTCTTCTTTATATGATCGCATCGGAGAGCGTCAGTATGATGACCCATATTAGCTTGTCCTTAAGGATATAGTTCTGCATGATGATGCTAGAGACGTGACTATTGATAGTGATGGTGTTCTGATGATGCAGGGTCGTATCTATATGCCCAATGTAGATGGCCTTCAAGAATTGATACTAGAGGAGGCTCACAGCTCGCGGTACTCCATTCATCTAGGTGCCGCGAAGATGTACCAAGACTTGAGACAACATTACTGGTGGAGGAGGATGAAGATGGATATTGTTAGGCATGTAGCCAAGTGCCTCAACTGCCAGCAGGTCAAGTATGAGCATCAGAGACCGGGCGGTGTTCTTCAGCGTATGGTTATTCCCGAGTGGAAGTGGGAGAGGATTACCATGGATTTTGTTACAGGGCTCCCTCGGACCTAGAGGAAGTTCGATTCAGTGTGTGTGATTGTTGATCGACTGACCAAATCCACACATTTCATCCCAGTATGTACTACTTACTCATCGAAGCGGTTAGCGGTGATCTTTATTCGGGAGATTATCAAGCAGCATGGGGTCCCAGTGTCTATCATATCTGACAGAGGCACTCAGTTCACTTCTCAGTTCTGGAGAGCATTTCAGCGGGAGCTGGGCACGCGGGTCGAGTTAAGTACTGCATTCCATCCTCAGACAGACGGACAGTCTGAGCGCACTATTCAAATCCTGGAGGATATGTTGCGGGCATGTGTGATTGACTTTGGTGGTTCATGGGATGAGTTCTTGCCACTTGATGAGTTTGCCTACAACACAGTTACTAATCGAGTATTCAGATGGGCCCATACGAGGCGTTGTATGGCAGACGGTGTAGATCTCCCGTGGGATGGTTTCAACCTGGTGAAGATAGATTGATATGGACTGAGTTAGTTCAGGATGCTCTGGATAGAGTGAAGTTAATTCAGGAGAGGCTACGCACAACACAGTCTCGCCAGAAGAGTTATGCGGACCGTAGGGTTCGAGAGTTGTCTTTCATGGTTGGTGATAAGGTATTGCTGAAGGTTTCACCCATGAAGGGTGTCCTGCGGTTCGGGAAGAAGGGGAAGCTGAGCCCCAGGTACATTGGTCCTTTTGAGATACTCATGAGGGTTGGAGAGGTGGCATATGAGCTGGCCTTGCCACCCAGTTTGTCAAGTGTTCATCCAGTATTCCATGTGTCTATGCTCCGGAAGTATATCGGGGATCCGTCTCATGTGCTGGACTTCAGTACTATTCAGCTTGATGGTGATCTATCTTATGATGTGGAGCCAGTGGCTATTCTGGGTAGGCAGGTTCGAAAATTGGGTCCAAGGACATTGCTTCAGTCAAAGTGCAGTGGAGAGGCCGGTCCATGGAGGAGGCTACTTGGGAGGTCGAGCAGGAGATGCAGAGCAGATATCCTCACCTATTTGAGTCTCCAAGTATGTTTCTTAACCCGCTCGGGGACGAGCGTTTTCTTAAGTTTGGGAGAATGTGATGACCCGGCTCGTCATCATGTGACTTATCACTAAGTTATCCCCGTATTATGCTTGTTAATGTTTCAATATGCATGTTTGGTGAGTCTGAGTCAATTCGGGTTGAGTTTGGTTGGAAATGAGATATTGATGTATATTGATGTATTCTCATTGATTTTAAGCAGATTTGGCATCCGAGGGGATTGATTTGCGAGGCAAACACAAGGTGGACTAAGGCTTCTACTGGATCGAGGTGAGTGGAGGTAGTAAATAATGTACTGAGGGTTTGAAACCCCGTACTCGCACCTTACAGTGTTATGTTGAGATGAGACACGCGTCATGTGACAGGCGTGGCGACATTGTGACGGGGGGATTGGATTTGGTCCTTCCCGACTGATAGTTTATTATGTATTATGACTGTGAATGAGCTTATAACTGTGTAATTGGGCTGATAGCCGTGTTTGGGGCCTTGTGCCGATCTGTGAAAGTATTTTGGGAACCTGTAGAGATAGGTGACCCCTTATATCATGCTGGATACACACACTCAGCCGTAGTTATAGCTGTATAGCATATCATGAGCCAGTACTAGATGTGTACTATGAGAGAGAGAATACCTAGGGTGGGATTCCCTGTGCTAGCTGAGTGGGCCTGAGAGGCTAAGGCTATATTGAGTGAGATGGGGTCGAGGACCCGCTGTGAGGCATTATATACATATATATTGGATCGGGTTGCATGCCACAACATTATATACATATATATATTGGATCGGGCTGCACGCCGCAGCATTATATATATATATATATATATATATATATATAATGGATCGGGCTGCAAGCCGCAGTGTTATATATATTGGATCGGACTGCACGCCACAGTAATATATATGTGGATCGGACTGCACACCGCAGCACTATATATATTGGATCGGGCTGCACACCGCAGCACTATATCTATATATTGGATCGGGCTACATGCCGCAACACTATATATATTGGATCGGGCTGCATGCCGCAGCGCTATATATATTGGATCGGGCTTCACGCCGCAACATTATATATATATACATATATATTTGATCGGGCTGCACGTTGCAGCAGTAGAGGACTAGGTCAGTGTGGGATCATTGTGAGACAGTTGTGAAGAATTATATATATATATATATATATATATTATTTATATTTTTTGTACGCCGCAGCAGTATGAGTGAGGACTAGGTCAGTGTGGAATCATTGTGAGACAGTTGTGGACTAGAGATGGGGGGTATTCACTGTAGAGATAACTTACCTGTGAGGTTACCTTTGAACTGTTTAGTGATAGTATAGCGGTTCTTATTTTCAGTTATTGTTTATTATTACTACTCACTGAGTTGAAATATACTCACCTCACTCCCCTGCACCTTTTGTGCAGATTCACATGTGCCAGAGAGCAGTTGAGTTGTCGCAGCTGCTTATTCATTACTATCCCGTGGAGACTTCGAGGTAGCTGCCGACGTCCGCAGAACCTATTTTCTCCCTCTTTATCATTTTGTTGTCTTCATTCTGCCTAGACTTGTTTGTATAGGATATTTCATCTGTAGAGGCTCAGACTTGTGACACCACGATTTGGTTGGGACCGTATTTTGTATGCTTCTACTTCCATGTTTATCGTTTTGATATGAAAACATGCTATTTTAGTTTAATTAATCATCTGTAATTAATAATTGGCTGGTTTAGTGGATAATATGGTCGGGCTTGCCTAGCAATGTGTTGGGCGACATCACGACCGGGGTTTGGGTCGTGATAAATTCTGATAAAACACAGGATGTAGTCCATCTGGACCAGGAGCCTTCATTGGTTTAAAAGATTTAATAGCATTAAGGACCTCTATTTTTTCTAAAGGTTTCATTAAGAAAGCTTGATCAGGTTCACTTAAAATTTGAGTAGGTAGTAAGTTTGTACGAGAGATTGAATGAGTATGCTGAGTAGTAAAAAGCTTCTGATAATAAGAGGAGATATGTGTTAGAATATCAATTGGTCTAGTAATCCAATTTCCTCCTTGATCTTGTAGAGCAACAATTCTATTTTTGTAACGACCCGACCGGCCGTTTAGAGCTCTGGCGCGTCATTCAGCAGATTGATGCCATGAACAGCTTCATCTCAGGTATATTGACTCGTGTGTATGGTCAGAATTCAAATTCATGAAGTTTGGAGTCAAATCTAAATGGAAATTCTCATTTTGAAAGCTTAAAGTTGAAGAAATGAACTACGATTGGAATTTTGAGTAAATGACCTCGGAATTGGGATCTAAAAGTTCCAACATGCTCGTATGATGATTTTAAACTTGGACGTATGTCCGGATTTGGTTTTTGATAACCCGTGAGCATTTCAGCGTATATGGTGGAAGTTAGTATTTTAGAAGTATTTCATAAATTTGGGTTGGAAGGCATTTTAGAGTTATAGATGTCCGTTTGGGATTCCGAGTCTGCGAATAGATCCATATGGTGATTTTGGAGTTGGGAACGCGATCGGAAGTGAATTCGGGTGTCCGGAGGTCATTTTGAAGTCATTTGGCAAAATATATGAATTTGAAAGTTTTTGAGAAAATTCGACCGGAAGTGAAAATTTTGATATCGGGGTCGGAATGCAATTCCGAAAGTTCGTGCAAGTCCGTAATGTCGAGTGTGACTTGTGTGCAAATCTTGAGTCAATTCGGATTGATTTTGGTAGAAAATGAAACAATTAATCTCTTTAAGGAAAGCTTAAGTTGGAAAAGTCAACTCAATGTTGACTTATGAGTTCGAGGGATCGGAACTGAATTCCGATGATTCGGTTAGTTTCGGTGGATCATTTATGACTTAGGAGAACAATCGGAATTGAATTCGGAGGTCCGGTGTAGTTTTAGGCTTGAATTGGCGAAGGTTGAATTTCGGCGAAATCCGGATGGTAGGTGATATTTTGATCCGGGGGTCGTAATGGAATTCCGATAATTTCTGTAGCTTCGTTATGTGATTTTGGATATGTCTGCAAATTTTCAGGTCATTCGGACATCGTTTGATCGGGTTTTGGATTGAATGTTATTTTTGAAAGTTTTGAAGAAACTTAGGCTTGAATGCGTGAGTAAATGGAGATTTTGATGTTTAGTGTGGTGTTTTTATGATTGGAACAAGTTCGTATTATGTTTTGGAATATGTTGGTGGTTTTCATTGGGGTCCCGGGGGTCTCGGGACGAATTCGGGGGTCCAAACGGACCATTTAGAGCCAAAGTGAGCAGCTGATTGCTGCACTAATTGCAGCAGATTTTCAGCAATTTTCGGCTACTTTGAGAGCTAATATCTTGTAATCTATAAGGAATCACAAAAAGTGCAAAACATGAAAGTTGTAGAACATCGTGTCTAGTTTCCAGAAAGCTAAAGAACTCGTAATTTGGACATCTGTACTAGAAGTTATGATCGACGGAAAATGACTGGTGAATCTATAGGATTTACAACTTGTACAGCGCAGCAGGGTACAACCCGACGAAGCACAGACATATTCTTTATTACACGAAATTGGGTTATTTCTTTCATTGATTTCATTTCGTTTGGATGATTTTGGAGAGCTTCAAGAGGGGATTTCACCGGGTAAACATCGGAGGTAAGATTCTTGACTCAAAAACATAATTTTATGGTAGAATTAACATCAATCTTCATGAAATTGGGTTGAAATCTTGAAGAAATGTGGCCTAAATATTGAAAACGGGAATTTTGGATTTGGAGGGCCATTTGAACTCCGATTTCGATAAATTTTATATGCACGGACTCGTGGCGAGATAAGGATCACGTTGGTACTAATTTCGGAATTTTCCGAGCAGTGGGGCCCGGGGTCGGGTTTTACCAACTTAGTGTATTTATGCGAATTTCATGTAAATTGAAGTGGGTTATGATTCTTTGACCCGTATTTGATATAATTATTGTTATTTGACTAGATTCTACACACGAGACAGCGAATTTCAAAGGAAAAGGCATCGCGGACGAGTCTACGACCGGATAGAGGTGAGTAGTTTATGTATATGGTAGCCTGAGGGTTCGAAACCCCGGCTTAGCATATTGTGACGCTAGTAGGGCGTGGCTCGCACACCGTGGCAGGTGCGGGATTGATTGTGATTAGGGATTGAGACTTGGTCCATCCCGGATGTGAATAATATGTTGTTAGTGTTGGAAATACACTGTATTTGATATATTTGTGGGCTGTAAGCCTTGTTTGGGGCCTTGTGCCGACCTGTAGTGTCCTTAGAGGACAATATTTATGTGATAGCTATAATTGCTTAAATCACTGATCTCAGTCCTGGAAATTAAAATCACACTTTTGAAATGCTAAGTCACCGGCTTTAGCAAATTTAATAAAGTTTAAGTATTTTTCATAAATTATGAATTGAAAACTGGAATTAAGAAAAATGAATTGTTTTGTGACTTAATTGCTTATTGTGGACTGAGCATGGGATCGGGCTGCACGCCGCAGTGGTTGATATGAGGATCGGGCTGCACGCCGCAGCAGTATTGCGCTTGGGCTGCAGGAGCCCCTCCGGAGTCTGTACACACCCCCAGTGAGCGCCGTCGACGTTAAATTGGATCGGGCTACACGCCGTAGCGGTTATGTGCATTGCATTGCATCTTTATTTGTTAAATTTTTCTGTGGTAGCTATATTGTATTGTTGATGCTAGTTCGTAGGAGATTCGGACTGTAGTTTAGCTTCATATTGTGGTATTCTGTGGATTTCCTACTTTCAGCTGCTTTTATATATTTATTACTCACCGAGTACTTAGTACTCACCCCTACTCCCTGCACCTTTGTGTGCAGATTCAGGTACATAGGAGGGATAGACGAGCACTCCAGCTTTTATCAGTATTTATCCGAGTTGCTGAGGTAGCTGCTGGCGTTCGCAGGACCTAGCTTCTCTTCTTATTCCAGTTTTCCTTTGTATATACATTATTCAGACTTGAGTATTTGGTTTGGATATTGTTATCTGATCATGTTTAGAGGTTCTAGACTCGTGACCCTAGATCTTTGGGTGGTTATTCAGTTTAGCTTTATTATTGATAATAATATACATGTAATTGATTCGAGCTTCATGCTCGGGATGAGAGTGTAAATGGTCGGGCTTGCCTAGTAGTTGTGTTTGGCGCCATCACGACTGGGATTGGGGTCGTGACAACTGTATATGTGCAATAATACGAAATATGCCAATTTAAGTAGTAAATCGGTACGGGGACGCCTGTACTTATCCTCGGGAGGCTGCAAACCATTACGAAACACTTCACATTTCTTGGAATTCTTATCGTGCGTACTTGATTCAGCTTGAGATATAATCTTTGAAATTCCTTCCACACGTCCGTGTACGCTTCGAGCACTCAGTAATATAATTGCCTTGATGGCTTGTGATTCCCTGATCGAGGGTCGAGATATAATCTTTGTGAGTTCATGTCGGGCCAGTCGGGAGGACTTGAGGCCAAATCTTTGTCTATGGCATGAGCACCAAAGTGCTGATTTTACAAACTGGTATTATGAAATTTTGTGTGATCGGTATTGTTCCTAATTGTGGAAATGGCAGCTTAATAATGTACGAGTTGTCAGGTGTTAGATCCTTATTGTAATCTGTTATGTAACCCCTGAGCTATGGGCGTGGTGAATATTTATCATATCTCTTAGTTGGAAGGTAAAGTGCCTTACGTGTAGTAAAACGAGTTTAGACTCTGGAAGACTAAAGTGATTATGCTATGTATATCCTGGTGGAAGGTGTTGTACTGAAATACTAGATTTAGGCAAAGTAGGTGGGTTGATTCTGATGTGTAATTGAAGTGTATTTGATATATGTTATGATTCGAGCAGGTGCAGCGCATGTTCATGTATCAATTTTGATAATATAACCCGTGTAGTATTGAGATTAATGTTGTTGATAAACATTGTGATGTCTTGTTGAGTTGTGGATGTATTGTTAGGATGGTTTTGGTGATTCTCTGGCAGGTGGATAGGCCGAATTACAAAGGAAACTCTATCCAAATTTTTGAAAAATTTGGGACTTAGAAAAATATTTTTGTCGCCTGGAGAGTAGGCTTAAATGTTGAGTGTGAATAAATGCAAGAATTGCAGAGGAGTTAAGGTCTCTGATGATTCGATTCTCTGTCAAGCTTGTAAATGACTTGAGTTTAATCTCACCATAACATTGTGGCATCATTTGAGTAAAGAATGCTATGAGCGAGCTAAAAGTGCTTTGATGTATGGCTCCGAGCCAAGTTGGGGAGGTTTTTATTGATTAACTAATTGCACCATTGTGTGCTATGTTGGTGCTGTCTCTAGGTTTGTTGGGAAAATTCTGATAGAGGTCATGGTGCTTCATAGATGTGAAGAAATCCTAGGATGATTTGAACTGATGTCGGTAAGGAATGTTCGGTGAATAGAAAAGAGAGATAGCTAAATGCAGCTGTATGTAATCATGTTCTGCGATGTCAGAGTTCTAACAAGGCATGAGTGGTTCTGTTCAATAAGACAGCTGAATTGTAATTGAATAAGGGTGAATGACGCTCGAGAATAGCCTTGCGGTGTTCAGGACTTTGCTTGTAATGGTTAGGTGTCTTAAGATTGTGTATGTGGCTAAAGACGGTGGTTTCGTTAGAAGGGATCAAGACTTGTGTAATGATATGTGAATCATGATATTCTATGTATCTATATTGGAGAGTAATGATAACGAATTCAAAAATCGCAAGAAATTCTTCAAAACAAAGTATTGTAGAATGTGGTACTTTTGAGAAACATTGAGAGAGTATTAAGTGACCTATGGGCTTTAGACCGTGTGATCTTGTGTACGAGTCTCGTGTGGTAACATGAGTTGAGATATTGTAGTGCTACAGTAAAGGCTAATATCAAATTAAAGATGAATCAGAAAGGAAAATGGAGTAACTTGTTAATAAACCGGAACGGTATGATAGGGATACAGTCAATTCCTGGTATGTGTTCGAAGTGATAAGTCTTGCAGCTATGGTGCAACCAAGCTCTTGAGTGCTGGTAGTTGCGTAGCTCGATGTGGGTAGAAGGACTCAGTCCTAGCAGCTAAACTTATGTAATGGATTGGGAGAAAGAGTTTGTGATGGGTCCTACCGTGGTTTAAAAGTGAGTATATTCTTGTCGGTATGCAAAGCTTGGAATGTGTAATGAGTTTTCTCTATATGGGATCATGAAAGGCCTTGACTAGTTGAGTGCGCCGATGTTTGCGGCGTAGGAAGGGGATATGAATTCCCATGTTATCTTAGTGTGGTATGGTATATGCGATGTGTTATGGAAAGTTGATAATGGCATATATAAGGCTTTGAGATTTGTTCATAATATACGGGAAGTCATTAAAAATTATTGAGCAGCGCGGGCAGCTGCAGGTGAATTTAGAATCGATCTTTCTGGTGATTAAGGAAAATGGTACTGCTATTCTAGTAATTTGGCAGGGTATATGGTCCAAAAGGAAAAGGTAATGTAAACTGATAATATCTAGTGGTATGGTGGTATTCTCTTGTTGGATCGACTGTAATAATTGAGTCGCTAATGGCATAGTGAAATTTCTGAATGGCTTTCGTGGTATGAATGGACGCTTGATGTGCATTATGTATTCGTACGATGAAGTACGGAATCAGGCACAATGATTCATGTGTTATATATGTGTTGGAGACTAGAAGTTCTCGTAATCCGCCTATGCAGTGGTTGTATATCGTGTGTATCGGCACCGTTTAGCGATCATTGGAAGTTGGAAGCCCTAGTGGCTCTCGCTTAGCTCTATATAATGAATTTGGGTTATGAGACTTGATTGCAGACTGGTTGTCATAAGTCAGGTTGCCTAGACTAATGTGATGTGGACTATGTCGAAAATGGCACAAATTGCGTAGCAGAGTGCATCAGAGTATGCTTCAACAGGGTAGTTGCACCCAAAATCAGCGGACGGATGGTAGGTATTGCTTTGTCGGTTGGGCCTTTGTGGCGGATGTCAGTGTAGAGGTATTTACCATTGATTCAGTTCCGGTATTGAGGAACGTTGTCGGATGCGTTTCATGTGGCCAAGCTTGAGGCTATATATATGTTTGTTGTAATGAGCAACTTGACTCAATGTGCATTTCCTCTTGCGAGATTTATGCGTGGATCGGGTGGCATGCCGCCACAGGTATGGTATCTGGATCGGGTGGCACGCCGCCACGGGTATGTTATTGGAACGGGTTGCGCGCCGCAACAGTGTGATGTGGAAAATATAGTTTCCTATAAGTTACTTTGTATACAATACTTCCTAGCTTTTAAGGAATAGTCCGTATTGGGTACCGCTCGGGGAATAGCACATCGGTTGTATCCATTCAGGATTTGATAGCATATATTAAATGTATCACCGCGGGTGTGATTGATTGCTTGAGTTCAGACCTAAATATGTGTGTGGCTGACCGTTTTGAGCATGGTGACTTGAGGTGCTCCATGAGTAATAGTGCTTGGATAGAATCGTGAGTTGTGGCAAGGCCACGTGATGTTATGACCTTTCGAGGAGGATTCAAGTACCCTAATTCTATGATGTGAGACGAGATCTCAGTTCTATGTTATGATGGTACGGGTGAATTGAACTATAGCTCTTTTGTGTGAGTTAGTTGTCATGATTCGAGTGTGTTCGGATCGTTTTTTTTATTGGAGCCCTGTGTTGTGATCATTGTGGCTTAGGCCGATCCTGAGGTGTCGTGTCACCAATGCGGTGTGTTATAATCGACAAGATCGTTGGAGTCATTAATGAGTACGAACATATTTGATCTCAGCTCGTTAGAAAGGTAATATCGAGGTTTGGCTCCAAAATCTATTGTGGTCATATGAGTAAAGTGATGCAAAGTGTGAATTCAACAAAGTTATGCATTAATATTTGGGTACAACATGTGGAGATTGATATGGTGGTCGAATGATGGAAACAGACTTGGCAGGAAATTCAGGATGTTGGAATTTGGCCTAATGTCTTATTTGCTCGAATAAAGAATTATATCTACAGAATTATATAGCTAATATGCTCAACAAAGTAGTGGTAGCACAGGAAGGTGCATGATGTGTTAAACAAGTTATTTGAGACTACATCATTGTAGTTCTCAGCACGTTCGAGGACGAACGTATGTTTAAGTGGGGGAGATTGTAACGACCCGACCGGTCGTTTAGAGCTCTGGCGCGTCATTCAGCAGATTGATGCCATGAACAACTTCATCTCAGGTATATTGACTTGTGTGTATGGTCAGAAGTCAAATTCAGGAAGTTTGGAGTCAAATCTAAATGGAAATTCTCATTTTGAAAGCTTAAAGTTGAAGAACTGAACTACGATTGGAATTTTGAGTAAATGACCTCGGAATTGGGATCTAAAAGTTCCAACATGCTCGTATGATGATTTTAAACTTGGACGTATGTCCGGATTTGGTTTTTGATAACCCGTGAGCATTTCAGCGTATATGGTGGAAGTTAGTATTTTAGAAGTATTTCATAAATTTGGGTTGGAAGGCATTTTAGAGTTATAGATGTCCGTTTGGGATTCCGAGTCTGCGAATAGATCCATATGGTGATTTTGGAGTTGGGAACGCGATCGGAAGTGAATTCGGGTGTCCGGAGGTCATTTTGAAGTCATTTGGCAAAATATATGAATTTGAAAGTTTTTGAGAAAATTCGACCGGAAGTGAAAATTTTGATATCGGGGTCGGAATGCAATTCCGAAAGTTCGTGCAAGTCCGTAATGTCGAGTGTGACTTGTGTGCAAATCTTGAGTCAATTCGGATTGATTTTGGTAGAAAATGAAACAATTAATCTCTTTAAGGAAAGCTTAAGTTGGAAAAGTCAACTCAACGTTGACTTATGAGTTCGAGGGATCGGAACTGAATTCCGATGATTCGGTTAGTTTCGGTGGATCATTTATGACTTAGGAGAACAATCGGAATTGAATTCGGAGGTCCGGTGTAGTTTTAGGCTTGAATTGGCGAAGGTTGAATTTTGGCGAAATCCGGATGGTAGGTGATATTTTGATCCGGGGGTCGGAATGGAATTCCGATAATTTCTGTAGCTTCGTTATGTGATTTTGGATATGTCTGCAAATTTTCAGGTCATTCGGACATCGTTTGATCGGGTTTTGGATTGAATGTTATTTTTGAAAGTTTTGAAGAAACTTAGGCTTGAATGCGTGAGTAAATGGAGATTTTGATGTTTAGTGTGGTGTTTTTATGATTGGAACAAGTTCGTATCATGTTTTGGAATATGTTGGTGGTTTTCATTGGGGTCCCGGGGGTCTCGGGATGAATTCGGGGGTCCAAACGGACCATTTAGAGCCAAAGTGAGCAGCTGATTGCTGCACTAATTGCAGCAGATTTTCAGCAATTTTCGGCTACTTTGAGAGCTAATATCTTGTAATCTATAAGGAATCACAAAAAGTGCAAAACATGAAAGTTGTAGAACATCGTGTCTAGTTTCCAGAAAGCTAAAGAACTCGTAATTTGGACATCTGTACTAGAAGTTATGATCGACGGAAAATGACTGGTGGATCTATAGGATGTACAACTTGTACAGCGCAGCAGGGTACAACCCGACGAAGCACAGACATATTCTTTATTACACGAAATTGGGTTATTTCTTTCATTGATTTCATTTCGTTTGGATGATTTTGGAGAGCTTCAAGAGGGGATTTCACCGGGTAAACATCGGAGGTAAGATTCTTGACTCAAAAACATAATTTTATGGTAGAATTAACATCAATCTTCATGAAATTGGGTTGAAATCTTGAAGAAATGTGGCCTAAATATTGAAAACGGGAATTTTGGATTTGGAGGGCCATTTGAACTCCGATTTAGATAAATTTTATATGCACGGACTCGTGGCGAGATAAGGATCACGTTGGTACTAATTTCGGAATTTTCCGAGCAGTGGGGCCCGGGGTCGGGTTTTACCAACTTAGTGTATTTATGCGAATTTCATGTAAATTGAAGTGGGTTATGATTCTTTGACCCGTATTTGATATAATTATTGTTATTTGACTAGATTCTACACACGAGACAGCTGAATTTCAAAGGAAAAGGCATCGCGGACGAGTCTACGACCGGATAGAGGTGAGTAGTTTGTGTATATGGTAGCCTGAGGGTTCGAAACCCCGGCTTAGCATATTGTGACGCTAGTAGGGCGTGGCTCGCACACCGTGGCAGGTGCGGGATTGATTGTGATTAGGGATTGAGACTTGGTCCATCCCGGATGTGAATAATATGTTGTTAGTGTTGGAAATACACTGTATTTGATATATTTGTGGGCTGTAAGCCTTGTTTGGGGCCTTGTGCCGACCTGTAGTGTCCTTAGAGGACAATATTTATGTGATAGCTATAATTGCTTAAATCACTGATCTCAGTCCTGGAAATTAAAATCACACTTTTGAAATGCTAAGTCACCGGCTTTAGCAAATTTAATAAAGTTTAAGTATTTTTCATAAATTATGAATTGAAAACTGGAATTAAGGAAAATGAATTGTTTTGTGACTTAATTGCTTATTGTGGACTGAGTATGGGATCGGGCTGCACGCCGCAGTGGTTGATGTGAGGATCGGGTTGCACGCCGCAGCAGCATTGCGCTTGGGCTGTAGGAGCCCCTCCGAGTCTGTACACACCCCCAGTGAGCGCCGTCGACGTTAAATGGATCGGGCTACACGCCGTAGCGGTTATGTGCATTGCATTGCATCTTTATTTGTTAAATTTTTCTGTGGTAGCTATATTGTATTGTTGATGCTAGTTCGTAGGAGATTCGGACTGTAGTTTAGCTTCATATTGTGGTATTCTGTGGATTTCCTACTTTCAGCTGCTTTTATATATTTATTACTCACTGAGTACTTAGTACTCACCCCTACTCCCTGCACCTTTGTGTGCAAATTCAGGTACATACGAGGGATAGACGAGCACTCCAGCTTTTATCAGTATTTATCCGAGTTGCTGAGGTAGTTGTTGGAGTTCGCAGAACCTGGCTTCTCTTCTTATTCTATTTTTCTTTTGTATATAAATTATTCAGACTTTAGTATTTGGTTCAGATATTGTTATCCGATCTTGTTTAGAGGCTCCAGACTCGTGACCCTAGATCTTTGGGGTGGATATTCAGTTTACCTTTATTGTTGATATTAATGTTCATGTTATTGATTTGAGCTTCATGCTCGGGATGAGAGTGTAAATGGTCGGGCTTGCCTAGCAGTTGTGTTGGGCGCCATCACGACCGGGATTGGGGTCGTGACAATTTTGTTGTCTACGATTAAAAGTGCTAAGATGGAAAAATTTAGTATTACCATCTCCATTATTAAGCCAGTCAATACGTGATTTTAGTTTCCAGAAATCAGCCAGTCAATACGTGATTTTAGTTTCTAGAAATCTTTTTCTAGTTTAACATGATTAAATTCCACTTTAAGGCCTCTTTCCAATTTTTGTAGAAAAAAAACTAGTGGGATAATGGATGGAAGCTTGTATTCCATTCAATCTAGCAAGTAAATTTTTTTTTTTTTTTTGTAAAAATATTACCAAAAATGTTAGAATTCCATTTCTTAACTAATGTTGTAAAATTATCAATAGCAGGTATCAATGATGTTTTATCAAGCCATGCATGCTTAATAACATCCACAAAATCAGGACGGCTAGTCCAAATGATTTCAAATCGGAATATTTTTTTCCTAGGTAAAAGACAGTAGTTTAAATCTAATTTAATAGGACAATGATCCGAATGAGTACGGGGTAAATGTGTAATAATGGCATCCGAATACTGATTAATCCATTCATAATTTCGTACTATTCTATCAATACGTTCAAGAATAGTATGCCTTACGTCCCTTCCATTAGACCAAGTATAATGACTTCCGTTAAAACCTAAGTCATTCATACTACAATAATTTAAACAATTATTAGAGTTACTAGTTTTAGTACCCGCGCGATGGGGCGAACATTATTAGCATGTTGAGCCAGGTGTCTTTTATGGCAAAAGTACTTTTTATTCTAAAACTAAGGTGTTTGGCCAAAGCTTTTGGAAGGAAAAAAATGTTTTTGATGAGAAGTTATGAGAAGCACAAAATAATAGCTTCTCTCCAAAAGTAATTTTCGGAAAGTACATCTGAAAAATATACTTAGAAACACTTTTCAAAAGCTTGGCCAAATACTAATTGCTATTCTAAAATACTTTTTAAATTAAGTAGCCAAAGACAAATTACTTTTGACCAAAAAGTATTTTTTTTTAAAAGCATTTTTAAGAGAAGTAACTTCTCAAATTTAGATAGTTTGGCCAAACAGACTATAAAGAATATTAATCATATCAAACATTCATGATCTAATTTGTTTGAATATGTTAGATTGTCCATTTTAACAAAACTATAGACATCTTATCTCAGTGTAACTACCCTCATTATAGAAAATATATATACTTAAATAAAATGATTCATATAATCTTGGGATAATTCTTGGATGATACTCAAATATCAAACTTCTTTCTTTTCAATTTATGTGGCGCTATTTAACTTAGCATGGAGTGTAAAAATAAGGAAAGACTTTCAAAATTTATTTTGAAAAAGAATAAATATTTGTGTACCTTTAAGTCAGTTCAGGGTAAAGTATAATTCTACATACTATTTCTAAGTATAAGGTAATATTATTTTTTATATTGACTAAAAAGGAAAGAGTTTCACATAAATTAAAATGAATAAAGTAATTATATAGTTTGCGCTACTATGAATCTAAAAATATAACATATTTCAAAACGAATAAAAATACATTATAACTAAATGAATCAAAAAATGCTTTATTTATTATTTGTCTAACTTCATTTGTCATTTATTCAT
This sequence comes from Nicotiana noctiflora, assembly GCA_032618575.1. Lineage (NCBI taxonomy): Eukaryota > Viridiplantae > Streptophyta > Magnoliopsida > Solanales > Solanaceae > Nicotiana > Nicotiana noctiflora. The sequence goes on along the minus strand of JASVEL010004954.1, from coordinate 526,279 downwards.
CATTAAATTTTTTTATTTCTTCATACTTGTAACTCATAATAAGACCATAACGTGGTCCGTATGTAAATATATTTATTTAGAGACAGTCCCATATAAGAAAAATAATTCACCATAGCTTTAAATAATTATAAAAATAATAATATTAAAATTATCTTCGATTGGATTAGAAGATATTTTTGTCTGTTGAGTATAGAATCATTGAGTATAGAATCAAAATTATTATTGGAATGATCACTTTTTGTCCAATATATTTTCTGATAAAGTCTTAAATCAATAACTTTATTTATAACTTATTTCATGAATCTTATAATTTTTTGAAAATGTGGATATATATATATATATATATATATATATATATATATATATATATATATATATTTGTACATATATAACTCAAATCAATATAATTACATTTTATATTTTATGTTTAGTAGGTAAAAATCTTAAAATTTTCATTCCATGTTTCAAATTGGTAGAGAGTTACATCAATTGCAAGATTTGTATAGTTACATTATTCGTATCAAAAAGGGTTACTTGGCCAAAAATCCAGGGTCTCCGGTATTATTTCTTTTCTCTCTTCTCTTTTATATCTTGATACTATTTAGCCGAAATGATAGGCTAAATTATTAAGTGTTAGACTTAGTCTCTCTGCATGATTACTAAAAGCATATTTTGTTATTAATTGTTTACTGTATCACCCTAATAAGGTTTAGGTTAAGAACTATATAGACCAGGCAGTTACTAATCTCAATAGTAAACCTTGGTTAGGATGACCTAACCGGTGGTGCTCGTGAAACCAGTTTAAGACAGATGGTCATTTATAGAGTTGTGTTGGAGCACCGTGGTTTAAGGTTTACCTAGAGGTTAGTAGTTAGCAGGACTGGAGTTCTTGTAATTTGTTCTTGTCCTGTTGGAAGCGATCCATTTGTATAGTTACACTATTCGTGCATCAAAGAAAATGATACTCGTGAAAAAAAAATTGTCAAAAAATAATATTATGTTATTGTTGGAGAATTCAAATAAATATTAGTTAATTGCTTTATAAGATATTCTTAAACATTTTTACTTATAAGTGCAATACAATATTCATGATTTTAGAAGAACGTTACGTTAATTGACTGAATTTGTTTGTTTTAAATAATGTCCTTTACCATTATTATTTGTGCTTTCCATAAAATTATTTATATTTGAATTCTTAATAAATGTTTTTACATTACAGTCCAAATTCGAAAGCTTTCGTTTAAATAATATATTTCACCATTATTCTAATTGTTTTTTAAAAAGTTTTTAATTGACTGAAAGCTTTTGTTTTTTATTACATAGTCTAACAAATACAACAACAAACAACGATCCAATAAAATCCCACAAAGTGGGGTCTAGGAACGGTAGTATGTAGGAAAATTGATTCTCATAAGTAGTCTATCAGAAATTATTTTTAAATTGCCAATTGGCTTTCTATTAGCTTTCAACTTGGCATAATATATATATATCCTAAATCTTGTTAGATTTTATCCTAAAAGGGTCGTGCGTCTTAAATTCGTTGTCCAGTAATCTATTTTATATATCATGAATATATATTTTTTCTTGCAATTATACTCCAAGCATACCAAATAAATAAAAACATTTGTTATTTGTAAAAGTAGAAAAGTAGATAGATTTTTTGAACATATGCAATGAGAATTAATACATAGTAAAGATGAAGTACAACTCAATTCGGCATCTTTTATAAGTTTACATATCATTTCAAATCATGTTCTTCTGACGCATACCATACACTAATGAAAAATGACTCGAAGATTAGCACCTCCTTCCTTAGCTTTCTTAGTCAAAGATATAGGGCTACATTTAAATAGCAAAATATTTGAAAACAAAAAGAATATTAATAAAGATCTAAGTACAACAAAGAAAAAAATTAATGAACATTTAGAATAATAACATATAAAGGTTATAATTTTTTTCTCAAAGTATCATAAATAAGAAGAAGAAAAAAAGTGAACCCACAACACCACTGCTTCAACGGGAAATGTAGTACATGAGAGTATGCATAACTTTTAGATGAATCTGATTTGCTTCCTCATTTATAGAAAGAAAAGTACACATACAGAGGTTTAAGCTCATGCTCCTTAAATCTCTCCTAAGAATATTCTCAAAATATCATATTCGTATAATTTCTTCTAGAGTACCACATCTATTACATTATCGATACACAGTATACAACTACAATATTTACACATTTACAGATCTTGCTTAATAAAAAGAGATCCAACACTCTACATTCAATAATACTAATGAATCACGAATGAAAATTTATAAGGCCATCAAAATGTCTTTTCACGAAATCATAATGCTTCTTTCTCCCTCTTTAGTTCAGCTCATCAAATAAGGATACATAGAGAAAACACATGAAATAAGGATGCATAGAGCAAAAATTTTTTTTTCGGAATCATAATGCTTCTTTCTGCCATTCCTTTCTGTAGAATTATTTATACAAGTATATTGCCATGTGTCACACCTCTTTTTACGCACCCGCAAGGATGCAAAGAGTTTTTCCAATTGAAGAACAATCGAGACGGGATTTATTTTAATTACTTCAGAGTCGCCACTTGGGAGATTTTATGGTGTCCCGAGTCACCGGTTAAATCCCGAATCGAGGAAAAGAATGACTCTATTTAACAGTCCGCGAACCAGAAATCCGGATAAGGAATTCTATTAACCCGGGAGAAGGTATTAGGCATTCCCGAATTCCGTGGTTCTAGCACGGTCGCTCAACTGTCGTGCTTGGCTTATCTATCTGCTTTTTACAATTATGTACTTAGTGCAAGTTAATACCCCTTTTACCACTTTTATTATTGGTTGTGATTTACGAAAGAAAAAGTTGCTTAAAAATATGCTTTCGAATCACGTCACATGAAATGCACCCGGATCCTCAACATATTCTTATTCAACATTTCGGGGTTTGGATTTGGGGTCACATGAAATGCACACCCGTATTTAAAAAGGTAAAAACTAAAGTATGTGCCCGGATCGACTACTTATTTACATCTGTTGAGAAAGGCGTGATATTCGTTAAGAAAACGACGCATCTCGAAACCTAAGTATTTATATGTACATTTATGACGGCTATGTGATTAGTGTAACTATTGGGCGAGGCGTACCTTTGATTCAAATCTAAAGCGAACTACATCTCACTGTATCTTACTTAGGAGTTGATTCCAAATTACTTAAAACTTGCTACGAACCCCATCGCATGAAATGCGCCTGTGGTTCATGTCATGCTTTATTTACTCTTGCCCGAAATTGGGGTCGGGTCACATGAAATGCACCCCGACTCTTTTTAATCTAATTACGTCATTCCGTTGAGTAACAACTCCCTAGCTAATCTTGCTTGTAACATAGGGTCTATCATTTAACAGGTTTGGAGATTACACACATGAGTAGGGAAGATTGAATAGAGATACGAAGACTAATTCAGGTTTACATGCTTATCTAACGACAATGTATCTTTGGCCTAGCTACGCTTTTCCATAACCAAGACTAACAATACAAGCTTAATTGGAGACTAACAGAATGTAATTGAACATAAGACGACTACATGTTTCAATAGACTTTATGCATAAGCTTCAAACTTCATTCTTGTCGAACCAAGGAACTACAATAAAAGAGGTGTGTACCTGGAATGCGGAAGAACAAGGAAGAGTGAGCGACGGCAAAGCAGCAACAGCAACAAGAAACAGTAACAGGAGCAGCAATAATCAAAGACCAACAACAACCAACAGTAAACCAATAGCAACAACAACCAGTGAACCAGCTACAACCCAACAACCAACAGTAGTCGAACTTTATCAATCACTGAATCAAAGCAAACAATAAACAACCAGGCAGCACTCAACTAAATACACCAGTAGCAAACTATAAACCAGCCTCAACCATACTGAACCAACAACATCAATGACCAAGCAGTAACAACCAACAGACCAGCCAGCAACACAATAGACCAGGAGAACAACAAAAGAGTGGCAATGGACCAACAGTAGCAACACACTAGCACTGAACTGGCAGCAATACTCAAACAATAGAAGAACCAGCACTGTGTTGGACCAGGCAGCAATACAGGCACAACAACAACACACAAATGACCACCAGTAGCAACCTCAATACAGCAACAGCATACACTCAAGACCAACAACAATAATCAACCCAGGCAGCAACTATAGACCAGCCACCAAATAATGAAGCAACATCAACAACCAAGCCAAGCAGCAACCAAATAATGAAGCAACACCAACAACCAAGCCAAGCAGCAACCAAACGACTGACCAACAGCCTCAATTGGACACCACAGCAACAACTATAAGGACTAACAACTATCTTTGAACCAAGCAGTAACAGCAACTAGCAGAAGAACCAGCACTACCACAAACAATAGCCAAATACTCAATCACTGAAGCAAAACAATCGAAACAGTGACTAAGAACCAATGGAACAGTAACCTTTCTTGTATCTTTCTATATGTGTATCGAGGTGTAGCTTGCTGTCTATTTTCTCTCCAGGTTTCTAGTTGCTCTCAGGTATTTCAGTCCCTCTCTATGTATGAATCAATCTCTATCAATGTCTATTTTGATGCTATATTTATAGCTCAAAGCCCCTCCAGAACACCTGCCCCTAAGGTTACTATCACCCTGCCCACTCCCAACTCTGCCAGACCCATCAAATTCCCTGCATTCCCCACTACCTACTGTCCAAAGTATGGACTCAGCATTAAACAATGCTGGTGGCAGTGAGCCTCAGTGGGATGCCCTGCTGTGCTCAGTTCCACTAGCCCTTGCATGGGTGTGTGATTTAAACAATTAACCTAGTAACTACAACCCACTAACCTGAATCAAACAGTAACCAACCCCTACTCTAGTGAATTGTATCAGGCAGATTCAAGGGATCAATGAACTAATCAAAAATATGAATTAATTGCTTGACGACCTTAATCACATTGAACCTATGATTCATTTTAACAACTAAAAACAGAGGGAATTGGCCAAATAAAAGGCCTCAAATGAGAAGAACAGACCAACGGGTATGAGAAATTAAAAGCATGAGAAGTTGAATTGAAACAACGAATAAAACAAACACACATATTCACCAAATCGAACTAAATTGACCAAAGAAGAAACGAATACCTCGTAAGAAAACTGCCGACCAAACTTCGAACCAAAATTCGGAATTATTGAAGCCAAACGGGCTTTAATCGAGATGTTCTCGATTGAGAACACCTAGACTAAAGTCCCTTGGACTTCAATTGTGGCTAAGCCGGCTCGAATTGGGTTTCTTCAAAATTAGGGTTCTTGGGCTCGGATTTTGGGGCTTTTGCATTTTTGGTTGGATTCGAAGCAAACCAATGTCATTGGGAGTGTGGGGGAGGTGTGAGGAGACTGTGGTGTGAATTTGGGGTGATTTGGCATAGATTCGAGTTTGACTCGAATCTTCAAATGAAGATTCGAGGAGCTCCGGCATGATTCGAGGTTAGTGGAGGCTGGGTTCGTGATGGGGGAGGTGAGGGGAAGGTTTTGGCGTTGGTTTGGTGGTGATTGGCCTACCGGAACCGCCGTGAGGCGATTTCCGGCAGGCGGCGCAAGGTGGCGGACGGCGGCGTTACGCCTGGTCTCTAAGGACCTTTGGGAGACGAAGGGAGAGGGGGGGTCTGGCTTGGGGGGGGCGGGGTATGGAAATGGGTTTATATACGTTTTGAGTAGTTAAATCCCGATCGTTGGATCAAACTTGATCAACGATCAGGATCTTCTCACTTAAACCAAACGGTGTCGTTTGGTCAAGTCATAGGCTGAATGTATATTAGAATTAAAGGATTAATCTGGGCCGTTGGATAATAAAATCCAACGGTCCGGATCAAGTGTTACACAGGCTGAAGCCGGACGGGTATTTTGGGCTGGATTAGAAGAAATCCGTTTGGGCCTGGCTTTTAGACTGGATTTGGCCCAGATCGGATCTTCATGATGTATTATATGCATATGTGTATATATATATATATATATGTATATATACATATATATATATATATACACGCATATGTATATATATCAACCTATAACACCGCTGTTCTTACTACAACTAACGCACACAATTACATATCACCCAAAAATGTAAATCACATGACTTCGATATCAAACACTGAAAATGCAAAGCCTAGCATATATTTTTGTATTTTTTAATTTAAATAAAGAAACGTGCACACAAAAGATAAAATTAACACAAAATCACACAAATCATGCCCAACACGAAACTATTTTTATTTTGAATTTTCTGGGAGTACTTCTCGAGTAAGGCAAAAATCACGTGCTCACAGCTGCCCCTCTTTGCGCGTAAACACGCCGAGTTTTCGTGCAAAGATAAATGAGCGGATATAAGCGATTTTTGCCTATCCGAACACTCCGTATGAAGCATTTTGGAAAAGTTTTGACCGAACCTTGCTTCAAAGGTCTCCTACATATCCCCGGCTAAAAGGGAATCAGGTCAATGTAGTTCGGGAAGTTCTGGTAGCTGGGACTACCATGCCTGTTGCGATCTCGCTGTTACTGCTGTTGCCGCTGTTACTGCTGTTACCACTGCTTAACCGATTTCCTTGTTACACCGCGCTAAGCAACAAAAACAAGAAGCTAGACTAGGTTATAGTACTACAAGTTCTTATCTATCCTTTTTAACTTGATCTTGTCGCGCTCCTTGCCATCTTGTCTGACTTGGCGTTCCTTCTGATGCTTCGTCTCTTCTTACGAACTTGGATTCATGCTGGAGATTCCTGTTACATTCTACCGCTACCAAATTAAACAGATCGCCACTCCATTCTCCAGGCGGGCTCCCTGACTTCAACTACAACTTCAAAGTTAAATCGCCACTCTATTCTCCAGGCGGGCTTCCTGATTTCAACTACAACTTCGAAATTAAATCGCCACTCCATTCTCCAGGCGGGCTCCCTGACTTCAACTACTACTTCAAAATAAAATCGCCACTCCATTCTACAGGCGGGCTCCCTGACTTCAATTACAACTTCAAAATTAAATCGCCACTCCATTCTCCAGGCGGGCTCCCTGACTTCAACTATTTCAAAATTAAATCGCCACTCCATTCTCCAGGCGGGCTCCCTGACTTCAACTACAACTTCCAAATTAAATCGCCACTCCATTCTCCAGGCGGGCTCCCTGACTTCAACTATAACTTCAAAATTAAATCGCCACTCCATTCTCCAGGCGGGCTCCCTGACTTCAACTACTACTTCAAAATTAAATCGCCACTCCATTCTCCAGGCGGGCTTCCTGACTTCAATTGCAACTTCAAAATTAAATCGCCACTCCATTCTCCAGGCGGGCTACCTGACTTCAACTACAACTTCGACATTAAATCGCCACTCCATTCTCCAAGCGGGCTCCCTGACTTCAACTACAACTTCACTGATTTCATCCTATCTTGATTACCTTCCTTACCTCTTGTACCATTTCCTTCTTCCCGCATTGCCTCTCGGACCACCTTTTCTTCTGAATTATCCTGTCTCGGAATTGCTTTCCCCCCGGTCGTATTACTTTTCTTCTGGCTGCTGGGGATATTTTTGGAACTGTTTACCCGCCTGCTGGGGGTGATGCTGCTGAGGAAGTATTCTTTGTTTCCTTCACCCCTCATTCTCTTCCTTCTTCCCCTACCTCTTCTGGGACTCACGCTTTTGCCTCCTCGAACAAATTATGGGATGTAATAATGCTAGGCAAATCTCGAAGCCATTGTTTTATTTTCGCTTCCCGACTTCAATTACGACTTCAAAATTAAATCGCCGCTCCATTCTCCAGGCGGGCTTCCTGACTTCAACTACTACTTCAACCGATTTCATCCTATCTTGATTACCTTTCTTTGCCTCTTGTACCCTATCCTTGTTCCTGCATTACCTCTCGGACCAACTTCTCTTCCGAATTATCCTGTCTTGGAATTGCTTTCCCTTAGGTCGTGTTACTTTTCTTCTGGCTGCTGGGGATATTTTGGAACTGTTTACTCGCCTGCTGGGGGGTGATGCTGCTGAGGAAGTATTCTTTGTTTCCTTCACCCCTCATTCTCTTCCTTTTTCCCCTACCTCTTCTGGGACTCACGCTTTTGTTTCCTTGATCAAATTATAGGATGTAATACCGCCGGGGGAATCTCGAAGCCATTTTTCTTTCTCCAATAACTGCTGGAGATGATACCCGGCTCAAAGATCACCCCATCTTGTGTTGCTTTCTACACTTATCCTCCGAGTCTTGCTTTCCAGAAAATTTTCGCAACAGGAGAAAATTTTCTGCCCCAGTGTGATAAACTTCTGGACGGTATGCTTTTCTGCCGTCGGACCCTCTTTTCCTGCTTCAAATCAAAGAAAAAGTGTTAGTTTCAAAACGCCGCGAGTGGTCGTGCCACTCTTGTTGAAGCCATTCTCTTTCAGCTGCTTGGCCTCTCTCGAACTTTGAGGACGACGTTGACGCTTGCTTGGGAAGATGCTTTTTCCACGAACGACCTCTCATCTTTCCTTTTATTCCACTCTTTGGTTTGGCCCGACTCTTTTTAGCCGGTGATCTGTTGCGTGAAATCATCTTTCGGACATGCCACATGTGTCCATCCTACTCCATAATTCTTGCGAACCTTCCACTCAGCCTGTCATCCCAATCTCACTATCGTAACGACTTCCGTCTCATTGCCTTGTTCCATGCCTATTCACTTTCAATATACTGCTTTGGGAGACTTGGTAGTAAGCTTTGAAAAATCAATTTTCGAAAATGAAAGAAAAGAAAAGGATACTGACCGCAAATGACAAAAGAAAGGAAAAACTTTTCTGAACTCAGAAATAGGAAAACTTATCTGAATGTGTGCCTGATCCAATGTTATGCCGCGCCTTTGACTAAACTACCCAGTCTATTCATATCAATCACTTTCTGATGCCGCGTCCTGCTAGAGGTAAACGGATGTCCAAACCCTGTCTCATGCAGGCATCTTGTAACCATCTCGTCTTGTCACCTCACAGTGCCCTTCAAAGGGTTTTCACTAACGAGATTCTCTCATTTCTCTCTATCTCCCGTCGCCTTAAGGTGCCCGTAAAGGTTTTCACCGTAAGACTCTCTCATTTTACTTCTCTCAACTTCCTTCGCCTTAAGGTGCCCGCGAGGGTTTTCACCGTTAAGACTCTCTCATTTACGTTTTCTTTCCCTGCGGCGGGGCATCACCCTTGAGATTCCTTCTAGAGCGTTATCCCCTTTCGGCTTGTGCATCCCGGATTCAATCGAGGGTCGGGATGTCACTCTTGGCTTTTGTTCACATGACTTGGCACTTCTCAAATACTGATCGAGAGGTCTTTCTGGTTCTTAATATGGTTTCTGCGCGTGAGGCCGAAGAAAGGGGTTTAGCCTCAACGGTTAGCTTATTACAACTTTCGGAATCCACTCTATCTTTCCAACGAAACAATGACTTCTGCCCCAGTTTTGTTGCTTGGGGGATTTTTTTTTTGATTTTTATTTTATTATGACCGAGCCGTGTGGCGCCTACGTATCCTTCTTGAGGAATCAGGTCGAACGTAGTTCACTTTTTCTTGTATTACTTCTTTGTTTCTTTTCTATTCTGTTACACATCTTCCTCGATGATTCCGAAAGAGGGTATATGAAAGAACAATTAAGGCTCAAATGGGGAAACAAAGGTTAAAGTGTTTGGGTAGTAGAAAAATTGCCTCTGTCATTTCATTCTCCGAAAAATGCCAAATACACACAAACGAAACCAAGCGTTGACAAATGCATTAAAGAATTACACATAATATCTCTTAACTGCATCAGAATTGATAGCCATATCGGTGCATCTTCCCTCGACATCAGTCAGACATAGAGCGCCGTTGGATAATACTCTAGTCACCACAAATGGTCCCTGCCAATTTGGAGCGAACTTGCCTTTCGCCTCGGCCTGATGTGGTAGAACTCTCTTCAGCACATGCTGTCCCACTTCAAATCTCCCGGGACGTACCTTCTTGTTATATGCTCTTGCCATTCTCCTTTGATACAATTGGCCGTGACATACCGCTGTCAATCTCTTTTCATCAATCAAGCTCAATTGCTCTAATCGGGTTTTGACCCACTCGTCGTCATCAATCTCAGCTTCAGCGACGATTCGGAGGGATGGAATCTCAACTTCTGCGGGTATTACTGCTTCAGTCCCGTATACCAACAAGTAAGGAGTTGCACCTACCGAAGTCCGGACGGTAGTGCGATAACCCAACAGCGCAAATGGTAACTTTTCATGCCACTGCCTAGACCCTTCTATCATCTTCCTCAATATCTTCTTTATGTTCTTGTTTGTTGCCTCGACCGCACCGTTTGCTTTTGGGCGATACGGTGTGGAATTTCGGTGTGTAATCTTGAACTGTTGACATACCTCTTTCATCAATCCACTGTTAAGATTTGCACCATTATCTGTAATGATCATCTTCGGAATTCCGAACCTACAAATGATGTGGGAGTGTACGAAGTCCACTACCGCCTTCTTGGTCACTGATTTGAATGTTTTGGCCTCCACCCACTTGGTAAAATAATCAATCGTTACCAGAATGAACCTGTGACCGTTGGAAGCTGCAGGCTCAATAGGTCCAATAACATCCATACCCCATGCGACAAACGGCCATGGTGCGGACATTGTATGCAATTCGGTCGGCGGAGAATGAATCAAATCTCCGTGTATCTGACACCGATGGCATCTTCGCACGAAACTTATACAATCCCGCTCCATAGTGAGCCAATAATATCCTGCTCGAAGAATCTTCTTTGCCAATACGTATCCGCTCATGTGTGGTCCGCAAACTCCCGAGTGTATATCTGTCATCACTGTTGTGGCTTGACTTGCATCTATACATCTCAACAATCCCAAATCCGGGGTTCTTTTGTACAGCACCCCTCCACTAAGGAAAAATCCGTTCGCCAACCGCCGAATAGCTCGCTTTTGGTCTCCGGTTGCTTGCTCTGGGTATACTCCTAACCTGAGGTATTCCTTGACATCATGAAACCACGGCTCACCATCCACCTCCTCCTCTATCACGTTACAATAAGCATGTTGATCCCGGATCTGGATATGTAATGGATCGACACGAACCTTATCCGGGTGATGTAGCATCGACGCTAAGGTAGCCAACGCGTCGGCAACCTCATTATGCATCCTTGGGATGTGCCTGAACTCTACCGATCGAAAGCGTTTGGTCAAATCATGCAAACACCGACGATATGGGATAAGCTTTAAATCTCTGGTTTCCCATTCTCCCTGAATCTGATGTACCAGAAGGTCCGAGTCCCCCAAGACCAAGACGTCCCGTACATCCATGTCCACCGCTAATCGCAACCCCAAGATACATGCCTCGTACTCAGCCATATTGTTGGTGCAATGGAAACGCAATTGAGCAGTAACGGGATAATGATGTCCTGTTTCAGATATGAGCACAGCCCCTACTCCGACTCCTTTTGCGTTCGCCGCTCCGTCGAAGAAGAGCTTCCACCCCGGATCCTTGGTTAGTTCTAACCCCTCAATGTGCAATACCTCTTCGTCTGGAAAATACGTCCTCAAAGGTTCGTATTCGTCATCGACGGGATTTTCAGCTAAGTGATCGGCCAGGGCTTGAGCTTTCATAGCCGTCCTTGTCACGTATATGATGTCGAATTCCGTAAGTAATATTTGCCACTTTGCTAACCTCCCTGTAGGCATGGGCTTCTGGAAAATATACTTCAACGGATCCAACCGCGAAATGAGGTACGTGGTGTAAGAAGACAAGTAATGTTTCAGCTTTTGGGCTACCCAAGTCAGGGCGCAACATGTCTTTTCCAGATGAGTGTACTTGACCTCGTGGACTGTGAACTTCTTACTGAGGTAGTAAATGGCCTGTTCCTTCCTACCAGTAAGATCATGCTGCCCCAGTACGCAGCCGAACGAATTCTCCAGAACCGTCAGATAAAGAATCAGGGGTCTACCCGGCTCAGGCGGAACTAGTACGGGTGGATTTGACAGATACCCTTTGATCCGGTCAAACGCTTCCTGACATTCTGCCGTCCATTCTATCGCCACGTCTTTTTTCAATAGACGGAATATGGGTTCACAGGTTGCCGTAAGTTGGGCAATAAACCTACCGATGTAATTCAACCTTCCCAACAGACTCATTACCTCTGTTTTATTCTTCGGCGGGGGTAGCTCTTGAATGGACTTGATTTTGGATGGGTCCAACTCAATGCCCCGTCGGCTGACGATGAATCCTAGCAACTTTCCTGATGGAACTCCGAATGCGCATTTGGCCGGATTAAGCTTGATGTCGTATCTTCGAAGTCTTTGAAAGAACTTCCTGAGGTCGGCAACATGGTCTTCTTGACGCCTAGACTTTATGATCACATCATCCACGTACACCTCAATTTCCTTGTGTATCATGTCATGGAATACCGTAGTCATCGCCCTCATATATGTTGCTCCTGCATTCTTCAAACCAAACGGCATCACTCGGTAGCAATACGTCCCCCACGGTGTGATAAAAGCCGTCTTTTCTGCGTCCTCTTCATCCATCAAAATCTGATGATATCCCGCATAACAATCCACAAAGGATCCAATTTCGCGTCCGGCGCAATTATCAATCAGGATATGGATATTGGGAAGTGGGAAATTATCCTTAGGACTAGCCTTGTTGAGATTGCGATAGTCCACGCATACCCTGATCTTTCCGTCTTTCTTTGGCACCGGTACTACGTTAGCCAACCATTCAGGGTATCGAGTGACACGAATGACTTTCGCCTGCAACTGCTTGGTTACCTCCTCCTTAATCTTCACACTCATCTCCGTCTTGAATTTCCGCAGCTTTTGCTTGACGGGAGGATATGCCGGATCAGTGGGTAATCTATGAACCACTAGATCAGTGCTGAGTCCTGGCATGTCGTCGTACGACCATGCGAAAATATCTTTAAACTCCATGAGTGTTTTGATCAATTCTTCTCTCAGATTGGGTTCAATATGGACACTTATCCGGGTTTCCTTGACGTCATCCGCATTCCCTAGATTAACGGCCTCAGTATCATTTAAATTCGGTTTGGGCTTTTCCTCGAAGTGACTTAATTCTTCACCGATTTCTTCTACGGCTTCATCATCGCCGTACTCTGACTCACTCTCGTCACTTCTTATTTCATGTGTTATTATTTCCAAACCCGATTGACTTTCTAGACTGGGTTGATTAATCTTTAAGCATGCCATATCATTAAGATCAGTCGCAAGAAGGCTGTTCAGAAAAGTAAAAAGAAGAAAAGATAAACAAAATTAGACACGAGGGAACCAAATTTCATTGATGGGAGTTGTACAAAGGGAAAACAAACTGCAAACTTAAATCAAAAATGAACAAAACAAACGGGATTTTACTCCGGGGACAAACCCCCAATACAAAATTTCGAAAGAAAGACAATCCAAGACAAACTACCAAGACTCCTTCCGGACAGGGAGAGGAGTAGCCTTCCAGTTATTCAGTTTTGCCTTTGATCCCACAAATTGTATCTCGGCGTGACTAGATCCTTCACCGTCCTCGAGCATACATACATCTGTGAATAGGTCTTCGAACTTCCTGAAGAACTCTTCATCCGGCCTGATCGTAGGACCGGGAATCTTTGTCGCTGGATGTCCTCTTGCTCCGGACCTGACAAAAGATTGGGAAAGGCGTGGAACAGGCTTTGGGAGCACCCATGTTTTCTGCTTGCTCCTCTTTGCTCGCCGGATGTCCTCTGAGGTTGGCTGGAACCCCAAGCCGAAGGTTCCCAAGTTCTCGACCACCGATACCGGTTGTATGATTCCTTGCAGAGATGCACCTAGACCTTTACCGGGTACGAAACCATGTCGCAACATTTCATGCGCCACCATAACATCCGCAGTAATTGTTCTGTCGCCGGGAATGCATTCCCCTTCGGGAACTCGATTGGCGGACACCACATCGCAGACCTGATATACCCACGGCCCGACATCTTCTTCTGTTTCAACAAAGGGGATGATGGTGCCTGATTGTGGATCGTTCTCTCCATGTACGACGATCTCCTGTTGATCCCACTCGAACTTGACGAGTTGGTGCAAGCTGGATGGAACTGCTCTTGCGGCATGAATCCATGGTCGCCCTATTAGGAGGTTATATGACACCACCATATCCAGCACCTGGAATTCCATGGTGAACTCCACTGGCCCAATTGTCAAGACTAGCACTATGTCACCAACCGATGCTTTGCCTCCTCCGTCAAATCCTCGAACACATACCCTGTTCTCGCGTACCCTGCCGATGTCTACTTTTAATTTTCCCAGTGTAGAGAGAGGGAAAATGTTAGCACTTGACCCATTATCAACCAAGACTTTGGTAACCACCGCCTCTTCACACTTCACCGTAAGATACAAAGCCCTGTTATGCTCAGTGCCTTCCTCAGGCAACTCGTCATCGGTGAAGGTGATCCGATTTGCTTCGAAGATCCTATTGGTGATCTTCTCCAAATGGCTCACCGAGATTTTATCCGGTACATGTGCCTCATTCAGGACTTTCATCAATGCTTGCCGATGTTCTTCAGAATGTATCAGCAAGGATAGCAATGATATTTGCGCCGGAGTCTTCTTCAACTGCTCTAAGACGGAGTAGTCGTGCAGCTTCATCTTTTTCAAGAATTCTTCCGCTTCTTCATCGGTGACCGGCTTTTTCAATACTGCCGGAGTGGTCTTCCTCAATTCCGCAGGGGCAAAACATCTCCCCGAGCGGGTCAACCCTTGGGCTTCACAAACTTCCTCTTTCACCTCCTTTCCTCTATAGGTCGTTGTAATCCGAGCATAATTCCATGGGACAGCCCGGCTATCGGTTACTGGCAACTGTGTTGCCGGCTGGATGATGAAAGGATCCATTCGAACGCCTGCTACTGTCAAGATGGGCTTGATTGCTGCCCCCGGTACAACTATCTTGGCCGGCTTCACCGGTACTTCGTTCACACTTTCCTTTCCTGCTTCCGATTCTCCTGGTATGTCTTTCTTGCAACTGGGCGACTCATCAAAGCTTGGCCCTTTTCTCGTTCCTGCCCCGCTAGACTTAATCATCATTACAGTCTGAGAGGCTTTCTCCTTTCCTTCCTCCGCCCGTACCAACTCGATCATATTGGTCTCATGATGAGCCGGGAGCGGGTTTTGGTTGATGTTGGGCTCTGTTGGAGTCTGGAGCTCAATCCTGCGAGTGTCAATGAGCTCCTGGATGGCCGTCTTTAGCCTCCAACACTTTTCTGTATCATGTCCCGGACATCCCGAGCAGTAGGCACAATTTACCGAATGGTCCAGGTTTTTCGGAAGAGGGTTTGGCAGCTTAGCTTCAACCGGGTTCAGCAACCCTACCTGCTTTAACCGGTGGAACAGACTAGTGTAAGACTCTCCTAAGGGAGTGAAAGTCTTTGGCCTCGGCGCCCTGTCGCCCCTGAATGCTTGGTTCGGACGGAAACTCGCGCCCGAGGGGTTTCTGTAAGCTCTTGGGGGTGGATGATTGTTCTGGGGGTTTGGTGCACGCCACGGTGCATGAACGGGAGGTGCAGAATATGACTGTGCATGGTGGACAGTAAAATGAGGATCAGGTGCGGGATAGTAATGTTGCGGGTGGCTATATGGGCTGTGAGAGTAATTTTGGTGGTGAGGTCGGGGTGGGCTATATTGGGGTGCGGGGCCTCTATTTCTGAACCATGCCCCGGACTCGACGGCCGCAACTTCCTCTCTCCTCTTTTTCCCCAGTACTCCTCCAGTACCACTTTGGATAGCCTGAGTGGTGGCTTTCAGTGCTGAGTAACTCATGATCTTGTTGGCCTTCAAACCTTCCTCGATCATACCCCCATTTTTATCACCTCGGTGAATGATTTACCTACGGACGTTACCAGATGTCCGAAGTAGGTGGGCTCTAATGTCTGCAAGAAGTAATCCACCATCTCGCTCTCTCTCATCGGTGGATCCACCCTGGCCGCCTGTTCCCTCCATCGGAAACCAAATTCCCTGAAGCTTTCAGCAGGCTTCTTCTCTAATTTTAGCAATGATAGGCGGTCGGGGATTATCTCAAGATTGTACTGGAACTGGCCGATAAAAGCTTGAGCCAGATCATCCCACGTAAACCATCTACTGGGATCCTGTCTAGTGTACCACTCCAACGCCGATCCTCCCAGACTCTGGCCGAAGTAAGCTATCAGAAGCTTGTCCCGTCCTCCGGCCCCTCTCATTTTACTGCAAAACCCCCGCAGGTGGGCCACTGGGTCACCATGCCCCTCGTATAGGTCGAATTTGGGCATTTTAAATCCTGCCGGCAACTGGACGTCCGGAAATGGACACAGATCCTTATAGGCGACGCTGACCTGGTTGCCTAAACCGTGCATGTTCCTGAAGGACTGCTCCAGGCTTTTAACTTTTCTGGCAACTTCCTCGTGTTCCGAACTTTGGAAGTGTTTTTCCGGTTCTGCCGGATTATCCCAGTGAGGTGTATGTGATTGTGGTTCAGGAGCCCCGAAAGTAGGCTCTGGAGGATAGTAAGAGTTGTCATGGATCTGAACATATGGCTCGCTGGCCGGCCTTTGCAGAGGAGCAGGTGGAGGTGCCACAAAAACAGGAGTGGCTGGGGGAGGATTTGGTTTGGCCGGTGGGATTTGGGCGACATAAGGGTTTTCCCCTTGGTAGTATGGATAACTTGGGGCGCTTGTCGATGGATCAAGGGGTGGATGTTCCGGGGCTGATGTGAGAGTAGGTCGGTGCGGTGAAGACTGTTCCCTGGCCCAGGCCAGGTGCATCTCTGTTATCCGTTGTTTTAACCGGTCTACTTCTTCTTTCATGATTTGCAGCTCGGATTTTTCTTCCTCAAGACTCTTGCCGGAACTCGACATGCTTACTGTAACTGGTCCTTTGGATCTAGTACGGTAGTGATGGCTGGCCAGGATATTCTGTCAAACCAACTGCTAAACTTTCTGGAATGCGGAACAAACTTGTTAGTTCACCGAGTTTGACAGATATGTTATAGCACGTTGGATGCAATGCACCTAACCAAATAACCCTTTCTACATGTACTCTTAACGTGCGTCATTCCGGCCTTTTTTCTTTTTCTTTTTCTTTTTCTTTTCCTTTCTTTTTTTCTTTTCGACTATCTTTGCAAGCCTTATTGTTATTTAACCTTTGGATTCTTTTTCTTTTTTTTTTTAGTGGTGGTCGAATCTTATGTGGATTGCCTACGTATCACGACCCCGCGTGAATCAGACCGAGCGTAGTTCTGGTGACAAGAGTGTGGCAAAATTCAGTAACTTTTATATCAAATAAAACCGTGTAGTTACAAAACACGTCTTACAACAATCAGCAAAACAAAAGAAAATGCTTGACTTGGGAAAGTAAAGAAAATGCCAACTAGCTTGACTCAACATTAAAAATACATTTTCAATCAAAAATCTAATGCCCTAAATTCCCTGGGGGCCCGCGAGGCATCATTCGGCCTTGCCGCGGGCCTTGGTGTGAGGTCCTTGTGCAGTTCCCTCAACTCTTCCATGATCCGATGAACATAACCCATAATTGAAGCGAAAAGGTCGGCGCGGGGCATTCGTTCACAAGCTAGGCACTTCATGGTGACATAGTGCCCGATTTCTCCAATTCTATCCTTGATCATGTCCCTTTCTCCGAGTAGCCGCTCTATTTGCTGGTTTTTCGCCCCCAATCTTCGAGCATTGTTGGTGACTTGATCTAGGAGCCTATCCACTTGTCCTTGCAGTCGGGCCATCAAATTGTGGCAGCGGTCGAGGTCTGCTCTGGCATCTTGGGCTTGCTTGAAAACCCGCTCCCTAAGGACAACATTTGCTTCCCTCAGGTTAGTGATGATATCGGTGTAATCTTCTTCCACTCGCTTTAGGTGAAGTGCATGTTGATGTGCCTCCTTTTTCCAGCTAGCACGGATCCTCGTTATTTGGGCTTTTGACTCGTCCAATTCTCTTTGGATGTCGGTGACTTGGCTTCTCAAACCCCTTATCAACTTTTCGTCGGCCCGACTCCTCGACTGTCTGTCAGCATCTCTTTTCATTTGCTGGATTTGAGCTCTCAAGAAGTCATTTTCTTGTACCAACTTCTTTTTATCTCCTTCGTCGGTGGCAGCTTGCATGTTCTTCTCGAATTGGAGGTCCCGGACCTGCTGTTCTATCCTGCCAATCTTCGTCCTGTACCCTTCCTCCCTTGCTAACCAATCCCATTGTTCCCGTGAATCTTCCGTGAATTGTTGGACATGGGCTCTTTTAGAACATTTTCGACGGATCTGAAATCTTTTCCCGAACCACACGTTGTACTTTGGATCCACCTCTCCCTTAGATAGTTCCCGGACCATGGTTTTAGGCTCGAGGAACCGACACTCGTGCCACAGCCTTCTAATCTTCTCTTCGGGGAATGCAACTCCCGGGCTCAATTCAATGGCATACTTCCTCAGGTCTTGATCGGTAGGAATAACCTGAAACCTTCCTAGTTGACGTAATACACGGTGAGGGACATATGGTTGGACACTGCGGATTCCCATCAGAAGGATATAACACTCCTCGGCTGCCATATATATTACTTCAATATCGGGTAACCACCCGAATGCCCATTCAATCTGATCGGCTTCTATTGAGCTCAGTCGTGCAAGCCATGCCTCGACGCCTTCAGGGAATACAGCACCCATCATCCGTTCTTCGAAACCCCTGATACAGTTTTTTCCGGTCAACCCATGGTTCATGTATTGTGTTCGGTGATGGAGGTGTTCTTGCATCCATAATTGGAGTAACAGATTGCAACCTTGGAAGAAATTGCCCCTTCTCGGCATACAGTCAAGGCTCGATAGATTTCGGACAAAACCAAAGGGACCACCGTGCTGGTAGCCTTTTTGATTGCAACATCGGCTATTCCTACCAGACTTATCTCTATTTTCTTATCTTCGCGCGGACAAATCACAATCCCCAAGAATGTCGTTATGAATGCTAGAATTCGTCTGGCCTCCCACTTGGTTCTATTCCCTGCGTGAGTCGGTCCAAGGTTTGACTCTTCAAAACCCCGAGGAGTGCCGTACCGTTGATATAAGAATTGGAGGTCGCAACACCCTTTCAGCAGATCATCATTTTTCACCTTCCGACTAATGCTCAGCAAATCCAGAAACCCATGCGGAGATACCGGTCTTGGTGAGAGTAGGTATTGCCCTCTTAATTTCCCATTAAGTCCTGCATAGCCCGCAATTTCCTCTAATGTGGGCGTCAATTCAAAGTCAACAAAATGGAACACATTGCGGGTCGGATCCCAGAAAGATACCAGTGCCTTGATGATGTCTTCCCTTGGCTCAATATTCAACAGATCAACCAAGCCTCCCAAAATTCTCCCTACGACCTTTTTGCTACTGTCTTCCAAATCGTTCCACCATATACGGAGTTGCTGAGGGACCTCACTAAAGATTGAAAATGATTTATTCTGATTCGTGCTCATCCTGCACATTTATTAAGGTGATTTAAATAAGAAAACAACTTTGTTTTGCTAAAAAATAAAAAAATCAATTTTCAATCACGGCCTTTCAACGTCTCGGGGACGAAGGCTTTTAAGGTTGTGGGGTAAATTGATCAAAATTGACCCAAAGGTGGCCGTTTATATGAAATTAGCCTTCCGGCGTCCCTTCCGGGAACATTCGGCTATTTTTGAAAACAGCGTCACCGACTTATTTAGTACAAAAATTAATTTTTCAAAAGGTGAAGTTGGACCCGATGGAGGTTGCCTACGTATCTCACATCCGATGAGAATCAAACCCCCGTAGTTCGGTTTTGACGAAACAAACGGCATTATTTATTTATTCACTTTACTAAAGGAAAACAAATAAGCTATTTCTATCTTACGAATAAAACACAAATTTTTTTTTTTTTTTTTTTTTTTTTTTTTTTTTTTTTTTTTTTTTTTTTTCAAGTCTATAACAGATAAATGCGCAAGACAAACAGGATGCAGCAGGATAGTCTGTTCATTTCAGGTCACCTGTCCTAGACGGACCCAACCCCCGTGTTGAGTCCCCTAAGCCAAATGCGACATGATGCAAATAAACGTTTCCTACTAGGGATCCGGCATGAAGCTTTGTTATTCTAGGTTTAAAACCTGGGTTTATCTGTTCTAGACTTGGCTTACCCGAGCGGACAGCTCGAGCCGAGGAGGAGGCAGCAACCCGGGAATACAGAAGCTTCACCGGTTTTGCAACTTATCCAAACCTCGTTCTAAAATGGGAATTAGACACTATACAGAAAAGAAGTCACACGAAGTGCACCCTTCTTCATGATTTAGAAGACTCGGAGAGGAGATTGGTTCCGGCACAATTTATATGTACAGTTCACACAATATCAAAGCAGTAAAAACAACATTTTGCACATTGATGCCAACATGTAAAAAATCAGATAATAAAATATGCCAAATACAACAGTTATTCCGAGCTCGAATTCTAAAGAAATCCCCAGCAGAGTCGCCAGAGCTGTCACACCTCTTTTTACGCACCCGCAAGGATGCAAAGAGTTTTTCCAATTGAAGAACAATCGAGACGGGATTTATTTTAATTACTTCAGAGTCGCCACTTGGGAGATTTTATGGTGTCCCGAGTCACCGGTTAAATCCCGAATCGAGGAAAAGAATGACTCTATTTAACAGTCCGCGAACCAGAAATCCGGATAAGGAATTCTATTAACCCGGGAGAAGGTATTAGGCATTCCCGAATTCCGTGGTTCTAGCACGGTCGCTCAACTGTCGTGTTTGGCTTATCTATCTGCTTTTTACAATTATGTACTTAGTGCAAGTTAATACCCCTTTTACCACTTTTATTATTGGTTGTGATTTACGAAAGAAAAAGTTGCTTAAAAATATGCTTTCGAATCACGTCACATGAAATGCACCCGGATCCTCAACATATTCTTATTCAACATTTCGGGGTTTGGATTTGGGGTCACATGAAATGCACACCCGTATTTAAAAAGGTAAAAACTAAAGTATGTGCCCGGATCGACTACTTATTTACACTGTTGAGAAAGGCGTGATATTCGTTAAGAAAACGACGCATCTCGAAACCTAAGTATTTATATGTACATTTATGACGGCTATGTGATTAGTGTAACTATTGGGCGAGGCGTACCTTTGATTCAAATCTAAAGCGAACTACATCTCACTGTATCTTACTTAGGAGTTGATTCCAAATTACTTAAAACTTGCTACGAACCCCATCGCATGAAATGCGCCTGTGGTTCATGTCATGCTTTATTTACTCTTGCCCGAAATTGGGGTCGGGTCACATGAAATGCACCCCCGACTCTTTTTAATCTAATTACGTCATTCCGTTGAGTAACAACTCCCTAGCTAATCTTGCTTGTAACATAGGGTCTATCATTTAACAGGTTTGGAGATTACACACATGAGTAGGGAAGATTGAATAGAGATACGAAGACTAATTCGGGTTTACATGCTTATCTAACGACAATGTATCTTTGGCCTAGCTACGCTTTTCCATAACCAAGACTAACAATACAAGCTTAATTGGAGACTAACAGAATGTAATTGAACATAAGACGACTACATGTTTCAATAGACTTTATGCATAAGCTTCAAACTTCATTCTTGTCGAACCAAGGAACTACAATAAAAGAGGTGTGTACCTGGAATGCGGAAGAACAAGGAAGAGTGAGCGACGGCAAAGCAGCAACAGCAACAAGAAACAGTAACAGGAGCAGCAATAATCAAAGACCAACAACAACCAACAGTAAACCAATAGCAACAACAACCAGTGAACCAGCTACAACCCAACAGCCAACAGGAGTCGAACTTTATCAATCACTGAATCAAAGCAAACAATAAACAACCAGGCAGCACTCAACTAAATACACCAGTAGCAAACTATAAACCAGCCTCAACCATACTGAACCAACAACATCAATGACCAAGCAGTAACAACCAACAGACCAGCCAGCAACACAATAGACCAGGAGAACAACAAAAGAGTGGCAATGGACCAACAGTAGCAACACACTAGCACTGAACTGGCAGCAATACTCAAACAATAGAAGAACCAGCACTGTGTTGGACCAGGCAGCAATACAGGCACAACAACAACACACAAATGACCACCAGTAGCAACCTCAATACAGCAACAGCATACACTCAAGACCAACAACAATAATCAACCCAGGCAGCAACTATAGACCAGCCACCAAATAATGAAGCAACATCAACAACCAAGCCAAGCAGCAACCAAATAATGAAGCAACACCAACAACCAAGCCAAGCAGCAACCAAACGACTGACCAACAGCCTCAATTGGACACCACAGCAACAACTATAAGGACTAACAGCTATCTTTGAACCAAGCAGTAACAACAACTAGCAGAAGAACCAGCACTACCACAAACAATAGCCAAATACTCAATCACTGAAGCAAAACAATCGAAACAGTGACTAAGAACCAATGGAACAGTAACCTTTCTTGTATCTTTCTATATGTGTATCGAGGTGTAGCTTGCTGTCTATTTTCTCTCCAGGTTTCTAGTTGCTCTCAGGTATTTCAGTCCCTCTCTATGTATGAATCAATCTCTATCAATGTCTATTTTGATGCTATATTTATAGCTCAAAGCCCCTCCAGAACACCTGCCCCTAAGGTTACTATCACCCTGCCCACTCCCAACTCTGCCAGACCCATCAAATTCCCTGCATTCCCCACTACCTACTGTCCAAAGTATGGACTCAGCATTAAACAATGCTGGTGGCAGTGAGCCTCAGTGGGATGCCCTGCTGTGCTCAGTTCCACTAGCCCTTGCATGGGTGTGTGATTTAAACAATTAACCTAGTAACTACAACCCACTAACCTGAATCAAACAGTAACCAACCCCTACTCTAGTGAATTGTATCAGGCAGATTCAAGGGATCAATGAACTAATCAAAAATATGAATTAATTGCTTGACGACCTTAATCACATTGAACCTATGATTCATTTTAACAACTAAAAACAGAGGGAATTGGCCAAATAAAAGGCCTCAAATGAGAAGAACAGAACCAACGGGTATGAGAAATTAAAAGCATGAGAAGTTGAATTGAAACAACGAATAAAACAAACACACATATTCACCAAATCGAACTAAATTGACCAAAGAAGAAACGAATACCTCGTAAGAAAACTGCCGACCAAACTTCGAACCAAAATTCGGAATTATTGAAGCCAAACGGGCTTTAATCGAGATGTTCTCGATTGAGAACACCTAGACTAAAGTCCCTTGGACTTCAATTGTGGCTAAGCCGGCTCGAATTGGGTTTCTTCAAAATTAGGGTTCTTGGGCTCGGATTTTGGGGCTTTTGCATTTTTGGTTGGATTCGAAGCAAACCAATGTCATTGGGAGTGTGGGGGAGGTGTGAGGAGACTGTGGTGTGAATTTGGGGTGATTTGGCATAGATTCGAGTTTGACTCGAATCTTCAAATGAAGATTCGAGGAGCTCCGGCATGATTCGAAGTTAATGGAGGCTGGGTTCGTGATGGGGGAGGTGAAGGGAAGGTTTTGGCGTTGGTTTGGTGGTGATTGGCCTACCGGAACCGCCGTGAGGCGATTTCCGGCAGGCGGCGCAAGGTGGCGGACGGCGGCGTTACGCCTGGTCTCTAAGGACCTTTGGGAGACGAAGGGAGAGGGGGGGTCTGGCTTGGGGGGGGCGGGGTATGGAAATGGGTTTATATACGTTTTGAGTAGTTAAATCCTGATCGTTGGATCAAACTTGATCAACGATCAGGATCTTCTCACTTAAACCAAACGGTGTCGTTTGGTCAAGCCATAGGCTGAATGCATATTAGAATTAAAGGATTAATCTGGGCCGTTGGATAATAAAATCCAACGGTCCAGATCAAGTGTTACATAGGCTGAGGCTGGACGGATATTTGGGCCAGATCAGAGGCAATTCATTTGGGCCTGGCTTTTAGACTAAATTTGGCCCAGCTCGGATCTTCATGAGGTATTATATGCATATGTGTATATATATATATGTATATATACATATATATATATATATACACGCATATGTATATATATCAACCTATAACACCGCTGTTCTTACTACAACTAACGCACACAATTACATATCACCCAAAAATGTAAATCACATGACTTCGATATCAAACACTGAAAATGCAAAGCCTAGCATATATTTTTGTATTTTTTAATTTAAATAAAGAAACGTGCACACAAAGAGATAAAATTAACACAAAATCACACAAATCATGCCCAACACGAAACTATTTTTATTTTGAATTTTCTGGGAGTACTTCTCGAGTAAGGCAAAAATCACGTGCTCACACCATGCATTTAAAATTTAAATACGCTTCGCCATATAATATTACTCCAAATATGGTAATATAAATTCAAGAACAGCTATACAATTTTCCAACATTTATATTTTTTCTATTATTTGTTAGATATTCCTTGTCAAAAAAGATACCTATAATAATTATATTGTACACAAATCAGGTTAGATACATCAAAGTTTATACTACTATTTATTGCAGTATTTATTTTCCAAATAAAGAATTATAATTGAAACTCAAAAGGAATGTGTAAGCTACAAAATTGAAATTCAATTGATTCTTTTGACAAAAAGAGATATAGCAATACCATAATTAAATTATACATAAAAGTTTAACTAAATATATCTACGGTAGTTATAATGTACACAAATAAGGTCAGATACATAACTTTTACCAAATAAATAATTATTGTTGCATATAAAAAGTATGTGTAACACACAAAACGTATATTTTAATTGATTCTTTGTCAAAAAAGAGACCTACCATAATTGAATGATACACAAAATGCTAACTAAGTTATACTATATTATGTTATTTATTTTTCAAATAAAAGAAATATTTCATAAATCAGAGTAGTAGACATAATTTATTATTCTTAAAATTATAATTTGGTGATAATTTCATGTTGAAACACAATTGAGCTATGCAACAAAACAACTTGAGCAGTCTTGTGGCGTAGCATTATTGAAACTTAAAATATGCACACTGCAAATTTAGACAAACCAGTTGATTTTTATTCACATACTTTTAGATGCATATTCATATCAATCCTTATTAGTCAACAGGCGATAAACTTGTTTTCTATCATAATTAAGGAAATAATTGTCATTCAAATGTTATTTGCATTAATTATGTTTTTATTTGTAATTCAAATTTTTAATGTTATCTTAAAATTGCCAAGTGACTTTATTTTAGCTTGCCACTTGGCTTAACCACATTGCAAACTATCCTCCTTTTAATATAATATAGATAGATATAGATATAGATTTGTACGTGAATTATTTATAGGAAGCCCCCCAAATTTATCACATGCATGGACAATTTCATTAAAATCCCTTCCTATCAACCAAGGGACAATATAATTATCCTTGACAGACATTAAATTATCCCAAAGTAGTTGTCTTTTAACTAGGTCATTAACTTGCATATATGGCAGTGAATAAGAATTGATATGGTAAAGGTTTTACCTGGATTTGACAGAGTATTTCTTGCGATGTATTTGTTACTGGATGAACATCCAAACCATTGGAAAACCATAAAATGACAATGCCTCCAGAATTTCCTGTCCCAGCTACTTCCAGCATACCATCAAAATTAAAATCATCCTTCACATGTTGATGTGTTTGACAGTGTGTTTCTAGTAGAACTACCAAGGAAGGCCTATTATAGTCTAAAAGTGAACGAAAGTTTCTTCTATATTACACTGATATTGCACCCCTACAGTTCCAAATTATGAAATTCATGTGATTAGTTTCTGTCCCTCCAAGATTAGTATTACGATTAAGCCAGTTGCTCCTGCTATATCCTGGACGTAGGAGAAAAGTTGGAAGCATTAACATTGTATATTTTCCTACCTTTGGGTTTGTGGTAGGCCTTATTCGAATTGAAAAACTCCTTAGAGTTGGTGGTGTCCTTACAAAAACTTTTCTTTCGTACTCCCCCTTTAACACAAACACTTTGATCTCATCGAGCCATGCATATATTGGACGTGTTTCTCTGTTGTAAGTGATTGCTACGTCTAGTTTCTCCTAAAAATTGTTGTTTTGTACGCTGTGATTGGGACTTAAAGGAGGGGAGTTCACTGGAGTTGGAGTTGGGGTAGGAGGAGTATGATTTTCTATTTGGGGCAGTATTAATTGAGGGTTCATGTATGGTTGGATCCATGCAGTTGATGGGGTTGGAGATGGAGGAGGATAAAAGGGCATTCGAATATGATTGGGGTATAGATTGACATGGTCCAATACTGGAACTGGGAGAGGAGGGGTTTGAAATGGAGAGAGATGAGGTGCTTGTATGAGGGACCAATGGTATCGAGCGTACAGTTCCGTCCCCAATTGCATTCCGTCCATGATTATCTGAGCAAGGTCGGAGGGATTGTTAATGAGGAATGTGACTTCTTAGTCGTTCACTTCCAATGTGAATGTTAGTGCATGATTTTGAAGGCCTGTTTCTAGCCATGATGTTAGGGTTAGTGGTACTTGTGGGGATTGGGTTGTGTAGATTAAAGGGTTGTTCTCCATTATCAAGAGACTTGGTAGAATTGTGAGAGGGTGTGGTGATGGCACAAGATGGTGGAGACTTGGTGGATGTTGATGTTGTTGAGCTTGTGTCCTTCTTAGGTAATTTAGGGTGTTGGCCAACATTGTCAAGTGTATTGATAGTATTCGAAAATTAAAGAGATGTAGAGATATGTGTTGAAGTAATTGGAAATAAAGGAGTATCTAGATTTTGAGTAATGGGAGTGGTAGATAATGGCAGTTGGATGGGACTAAAGGTTGGAGTGATATGGTGAATATTTGTTAAGATGGTGGTAATGCCATCATGATGTTCCTGCATGGGAATTTTGGTGTTTATAGAAAATGGTGGTATAGTATTTGTTAGGCTAGGTTTTGGATGATGATGCTTGGTTTGGTGGGCATCAATAAATGTAGTTGACCAACTAAGGAGTGTATTGGTAGAGGATTGCATGTGGGGTAGGTCTTGGTGGCCTTTTGCATATTGAGATGTAATGTGACTAGGATCAATTCTTCTATTTGATTGGTTCTTAGGTAAATGAGTAGTAATTATTTTGGAGGTAGGGTTTGTAGAAGAAGGGTGTATAGGGTTATGATAACTATCTTTATTTAATGAGTCTAAAATGCTAAACGGATTAGTAGAGTTAATATTAGTGTTAGATAATAACTTATTATGAAAAGTATTAGTAATATCAGAAGCTTTATTAGGATTATTTATAGTTAATTTATTAAGAGATAAAGTATTAACCGAATTATTAAACTCATAATTCATACATGATTTTTTTTATTGATCTTACCATTGATGGCCCTTCTTGTTGAATTTGTAGGAAAGGAAACAGTTTTCCATTTATTCGTAGACTCCAAATTTGTAGTAGTTGATGGGTTATTTATAGTCGGATGAGTAGAATCATTTGAAGCTTTTGTGTAAGGACAAAGTAATTGATTATGCCCCATTCTTCCATACTTAACACAAAACAAATTTATCCCTTCATATTGGATTTGCTTATGATGTCCTATAAAAATACGAGTGCAAAGAGGATGATCAAAGGGTACTTGTACACACAATCTAGCATATCTTCCCCTAATTGTTGAAGAGGTACAATTATCAATAGCTAACAGTTTACCAATTTTTTTGCCTACTTTTTTTAAAATTTGAATAGCATAAAATTCTGTAGGCAACTCAGGTAGTCTTAGCCAAATTGCAGAATAGTTAATTGTAGCCTCTGATGACATGAATTTTGGCTCCCATGGTCGAACAGTTAAAAAATGGTTAAAGATAAATCAAGGACCATCATTTAAAGCATGTAATTTGTTTTCTTCCTTTTGAAATTTAAGTAAGTAAAAATCTGAACCTAGGTCTACCAAAGGCACATTTTCTGTAGGTTTCCAAAGATTATAAATTTTTTGCCTTAATACTTGATGTCCAAGCTTGTGTCCTTAAAGCTTAATAATAACCGCATGCTTCCATGGTTTAAAAATTCTTTCTTTTTCCCCTTAAGATAGAGGGATAAATAGAGTAGAGGTAGAGTCGATTGGTGCATCCATTTCTTCATTGATAGCTTGACCAATGGTATGAAGTTCATTAAATGGGACATTGGTAGGAGATAAGTATGGTGAAGAAGGGTTTGAAGATATGAAGGTTGCTTGTCGTATGAATCAATATTCATTGCCATATCTTGCTTCTTAGCGGTGGAGTTCTTTTGAGAATCAAGAAAAGTGTATGATGATGATGAATTAAAGATATCTGG
Source organism: Nicotiana noctiflora (assembly GCA_032618575.1). Classification (NCBI taxonomy): domain Eukaryota; kingdom Viridiplantae; phylum Streptophyta; class Magnoliopsida; order Solanales; family Solanaceae; genus Nicotiana; species Nicotiana noctiflora. The sequence continues at coordinate 497,917 of JASVEL010004954.1, read as the reverse complement.
AGGTTTTGGTGGTATTGATAAAAGAGTAAGGGTTTTCTTATGAGAGAAATTTTTTGACATAGCTCCTTTCTCGAATAAATAAATAAAAATTGGAGAACAAAGAAAAGTTCCCCACAAAAAAACTAATATGAGTAGGAATTATAATTAATTTATGGATAAAAAACTAAATGGGTAGACAAAAGTAAATATTTTTATTTTTGTGGATAATTGTGTAAACCTCAAAAATATTTTAGTTCATGGGTTGATTTGGGCTGAGCCCAAGTTAATCCATTATTTTTTATTAAAATATTATGGTATAGCCAGTTTTTATGTTGGTCAATAAAAAATAGCCACCGTTTACTAAGTCAATAAAAAATAACCACTATTTCACTGCAATAGGGACTGATTCAGTATAATATACGGGAGTTCTGGTGCATTTGTGTACGAACTCCAGAATATTATGCTGGACCGGTATACTTTGCTAACTCCTGTAAAATTTACGGGAGACTGGAGCACCAGTGCTCCAAACTCCAGTATATTATACTGGACAATTATACTTGCTGGAACTCTCGTAAGATTTGCAGGAGTGTAAGCATAATTATGCTTGAACTCCCGTAAAATTTGCGGGAGTTCCAGCATAGTTATCCTGGAATTCCCGTAAAATTTATGGGAGTTCAAGCATACTTATGATGTAACCTTTCCCGTAAAATTTGCGGGTGTATTTTAGGAATTTTGAACAGTGTTTTCGCTCAGATTTAAAGTGGCTAAATTTCGATAACTTTTGAAACTTGGCTATTTTTCAACGACCAATGGTAAATCTGGTTATTTTTGAATTTCTCACCTATTTTTTATAGCTCATTCAGACTCATTAAAGCAGCCAAAATACAACCCATGAAACTCACCCAAAACAAAGAATCTTAATCCAGCTTATCTAGAAATTTACTTAGTTGCCCTATTTTTTTTTTATTTTTTTTTTAAGTTTCTGTTCTTTTATTTTTCTATGCCCCACCCACCCTATCCCCTACCCTCGCACGCAAACCCCTTCAAATTTTGTTTTTTAAAATTGTGTTTCTGCATGATCCACCTACATTAACCCGATCCCTACAATTTTTTAAATTTTTTTTTTCTTACTTTCAATTTTTTATTTTATTTTTTTTATTTTTCTGCACCTCTTACCCATCCTAATTCACCCGTAAAATATTTTTAAACTAACACATATTAAGGTTAAAGTTTTTTTAATGCAATATGAGCATGATTACAAAATATAGGTCAAGTTGGACGGATGGGTTATGACCCAATATGTCACGCCCCAAATCGGGGAACATGACCGGCGCCTGACCGGGTTGCCCCAGTCAAGCGGACCTAGGTGCCTTTCATTCCCACGCGTTACCCCTGTGTTGATTGTTTCTCATTAACCAAATATCTTACTAACCATGAATGATTTCACATTAAACAATTAAAACCATACGAGTGATTCATTAACAAGTTTGCGGTTTTTACAACGCCCGACATAACATAATGTATACATAATACTGGAGTCCCACAGTTTACATGTCTACAGAGCCTCTAGGATACAAAAAGGGGAATACAATACTTGCCGGTAACAAGGCTCCGGCTATACCTTACAAAACCAAAATGAAATCTAAACAGAAGTGGCATGAACCACAGAGGGCCCGAGGAAGAAAGGGGCTCACCAAAACGGGCAGTGGAAGGCGAAGAATACTACCGCCGATGAGCTGAAGTGCCTGCTACTGATCCACCTACAATCATAACACGAATGTAGCACCCCCGGCAAAAAGGGACATCAGTACACTTGAATTGTACTGGTATGTATGGACAAACTTTGTCCCAAGTAAACTCAAGCCATTAAATTACATCAAAACTAATCAAGCCGGCCAACCATGTTTTCCACCTTTTACTCATTTCAGATAAGCCTCAACACAAACACGTTCAAGGTAAACAAATAGAACAACAACCAATCAACCACATAAATTGCAAGTAGTCAAACTTAGGGGCAATCAGTGCCCCCCAGGTTGCAAACTCTCCTGCTGTCTCCTTTCACAATTTCACATCATTGATTTTTGTATCAATTTTCAATAGCGATTTCGATCGCTTTCCATCCTTATTACCCCTGACCATCCTTATTAACTCGGCCACCCTTATCACCCCAACCCACACCTTATTTCCTCATGTTGCGGCGCGCAACCCGATCCCACCTTACAGTTTAAAACACAACAATTTCAAACAGCAGATAAGGCACTACACACAATTTCAACAAGTTCAAATAAGCAACTTGCACATTGTTTCATGTTCTCAATTACTTATCAAGCCAATATCATAACCAAGTTACAATGTTTCCATAATCAAGAATATTCACACAAGTATGTTCAATAATTTTCCACAATTCAAGTGTTTCATTTCTTTTTCACAAGGTGCCATATAGGCCATCATAACCATTGTTCACAATTCTTCACCCAATTCAACTCTCATTTACCTTTCGGTTCATATTCCATACCACATCACTCATATTTCAACAACTTTGAATATCCGACAACAACATCAAGAATTTCACACAATTTGTCAAATTAACACTAACCAAATAAATTTCACACATATAGGCGATTTCACAAGAATCAAAATTAGCCATACATACCTGAGTGATGAGTTTTCTTCCGTTAACTTCCTACTTTATGCTTACCCAAGATATCCTACTCTTGCCAACCTTGTTCTTGAAGACTCTTACTTCTACTCACTTCTTTTTACTAGAAATCAAGTTCAATAATCATGCATGAGTGTAAAAATTCTATTTTCAAAAGCTATTATATGCAAACCTCTCTTTACCCAATTTAAAACTGAAAATCAAAGAAAATAGTTTGGATTTTTTTACCTTGAAAAGATTGGGGAAGTTGAATCCTTACCCTAGGATCCCTTGGAATTAAGTGGTTGGAACAATCTTTGAAGATGAAGAACTTCTCTCTCTAAAACCCCTCTATTCTCTCTCTAATTTTGGTAAGATGATATGAGAAAATGAGGGTGAAAGGTGTTATATTAAAGAAGAGATCGGGTCAAAATGTTACAAAAATCTGGGCCGGGGCGAATCTGCGGTGCACTTTGCGACCGCAGAATCAACATGCGGTCCGCATAGTGACCGCAGAATGGCCTCAAAAATTACTCAAGGTCTGTTACAGAATGCGACCAATATGCGGTCCGCATTCTTGATCTGCGGTCGCAAAGTGCACCGCAGATTCATTATGCGATCGCATATCGACCGCATTTTCAACATGATTTTGGGAACCCTTCTGGTAAGCTTTGCGGCAAGAATGCGGTCCGCATAGCGGATCTGCGGTCGCATTCTTGACCGCAAAATTGACACTTTTCTGGAAAAAATGATTCTCTACATTTTTGAAACTTAAAAAATGACTCTCCTAACACATTATTCGGACCATGACACTATAGCTACTATGTTTTATGCACAAATATTTTACGGGGCCTTACATCCTCCCCCCCCTTAAGATCATTCGTCCTCGAATGAGGATTTTGAAATAAATGAGTTGGTTTTGAAAGACATGATATGCAACTATCAAAATTTTGACTAACTCTTATATATTAGAAAAATTTCGCCAGAGTTTCCTTTGTATTATGGACATATCCACCTGTCAGAGGGCCCCCGAAACACATTACCAAACAACAATACACAAATACAACACTTTTCACAACTGGTATACACTTTCTTACCTCAACGAATGCACATATTCTATCACATTATTACAATTGCACATAAACTAGTCACTTCAATGAATTCTTACCTTATTTAACCATTTTAACACGTAAATATTTATAAGGCTTTCACTTATCAAGAAAGGTTCAAGTGACCCAAGGTAGCAACACTTTTAACTCATTACAAAATGAAGGAGACTTTACTAACACTAAGAGGGAAACAACTTGGACAAGATGGCAGTTAATAGGAGTAGAAGGGTCACCTAATTTCTTCTAGGCTTGATCAAACAAATGGGGGTACTTTTCCTTCATCTCTTTTTCTGCCTCCCATGTGGCCTCCTCAACTTGTTGACTTCGCCACAATACTTTAACAGAGGAAACTTCCTTATTTCTCAACTTACGGACTTGCCTATCAAGAATGGCAACTGGAACTTCTTCATATGATAAATCTTCATTAACCTCTATAGCTTCGACTGGCATGATGGTGGATGGATCTCCAATCACTTTCTTCAACATGGACACGTGGAATACCGGGTGCACTGATGACATCTCGGGAGGCAACTCTAGCCTATAAGCAACTTGACCAATCCTTTGAACGATCCGATATGGCCCGACATACCTAGGACTCAATTTCCCTTTCTTTCCGAATCGCATGACTCCCTTCATGGGAGATACCCTCAAGAACACCCAATCATCCACTTGAAACTCCAAGTCCCTTCGGCGAACGTCTGCATAGGATTTCTGGCGACTCTGTGCAGTTTTCATCCTTTCCTGAATAACCTTAACTTTTTCCATAGCTTCGTACACCATATCCGGCCCTAGCAATTCCGCTTCACCTACCTCAAACCACCCGATTGGCGACCTACACCTTCTCCCGTACAATGCCTCAAATGGGGCCATCTGAATGCTAGCATGATAGCTATTATTGTAAGCAAATTCTATCGGTGGCAAGTGTTCATCCCAATTACCTTTAAAATCTAAGACACAAGCCCGCAATATATCTTCAAGCGTCTGAATAGTCCGTTCGGCCTGACCATCGGTCTGCGGATGGAAAGTTGTGCTGAGATTCACCCGAGTTCCCAAACCTTGCTGAAACGTCTTCCAAAAGTTAGCTGTGAACTGAGCCCCGCGATCCGAGATAATAGAAAGTGGAGTGCCATGAAGCCTTACTATCTCCTCGATGTACAACCTTGCATATTGCTCCGCAGTATCAGTAGACTTGACTGGCAGGAAGTGAGCTGATTTGGTGAGTCGATCCACTATCACCCATATTGAGTCAAACTTACGCTGAGTGCGAGGTAACCCCACCACGAAATCCACATTGATCATCTCCCATTTCCACATTGGTATTTCTATAAGCTGAGTTAATCCACCGGGCCGTTGATGCTCGGCCTTCACTTGTTGACAGTTCGGACATTTAGCTACAAAGCTTGCCACATCCCTTTTCATACCGTTCCACCAATAAATCTCCTTAAGGTCATGATACATTTTCGTGGAACCTGGGTGTACCGAATACCTGGAAATATGAGCCTCTGCCATCACTCTTTCCCGAAGCTCGTCCACCTTCGGAACACATAGCCTACCTTGGCACCGCAATACACCATCCTTGTTGCTGAGTACAAATGCTGAGGTCTTGTTATTCATAACTGCTTCCATTACCCGAACCAATGCTGGATCCATGAACTATTTTTCCTTGATTTCCGCAACCAATGATGATTCTGCTCCATTATGCACCAAAACATTCCCCTCGTCTGACGCCGAGATACGAACCCCCAAACTGGCTAATTGGTAAACCTCCCGAGCCAGGGGTCTCTGATCCATACCCAAATGAGCCAAACTACCCATGTATTTTCGACTAAGAGCGTCGGCTACCACATTTGTTTTCCCTAGATGGTACAATATGTTCATATCATAGTCCTTAAGCAATTCCAACCACCGCCGCTGTCTCAGATTCAGGTCCTTCTGTTTGAACAAATATTGGAGGCTCTTGTGGTCTAAAAACACATCTACATGAACTCCATAAAGATAGTGCCGCCATATTTTCAAAGCAAACACAACAGCTGCAAGCTCCAAATCATGTGTCGGATAATTCTTCTCGTGATTCTTGAGTTGCCTGGAAGCATAAGCTATAACCTTTCCGTGCTGCATCAATACACATCCCAAACCGACTCCGGAGGCATCACAATAAACTACAAATCCCTCTGTGCCTTCTGGCAAGGCCAATACTGGTGCCGAGGTCAATCTTGACTTCAATTCTTGGAAACTTTTCTCACATGCATCGGACCACCGGAACTTAACTGCCTTCTGCGTCAGTTTTGTCAATGGGGAAGCGAGGGTCGAGAACCCCCTACAAACCTCCGATAGTACCCTGCTAAACCCAAGAAGCTACGAATCTATGTCGGGGTCGTGGGTCTAGGCCAATCTTTCACTGCCGCAATCTTCTGAGGATCCACCTGAATTCCCTCACTGGAAATAACATGCCCTAGAAAGGCTACGGACTCCAACCAAAACTCACATTTTGAGAACTTGGCATACAATTGATGCTCAAGAAGGGTCTGCAATGCTGCTCTGAGGTGAACGGCATGATCTTCCCTGCTCCGAGAGTAGATGAGGATGTCGTCAACGAATACAATCACAAAGGAATCTAGGAATGGCTTGAAAACACGATTCATAAGGTCCATGAAAGCTGCTGGGGCATTGGTTAGCCCAAAAGACATGACCAAAAACTCGAAGTGACCAAAGGCGGTCTTAGGAATATCCTGCTCCCTGATTTTCAACTGGTGGTACCCAGACCGTAAATCAATCTTTGAGAAGAACTTCGCTCCCTGCAATTGGTCAAACGGATCATCCACTCGAGGCAAAGGATATTTATTCTTGATGGTGACTTTGTTGAGCTGCCGATAATCAATACACATTCGAAGTGACCCATCCTTCTTTCGACAAAGAGAACCGGAGCACCCCATGGCGACACACTCGGTCATATGAACCCTTTCTCTAATAAACCCCTCAACTGCTCCTTTAACTCCCTTAACTCTGCTGGCGCCATTCTGTATGGTGGAATGGATATTGGCTGAGTATCTGGCAATACATCGATCCCAAAATCAATCTCCCTATCTGGCGGAATGCCTGGAAGCTCATCCGGAAACACTTCAGGAAATTCATTCACAATCGGCACAGACTCGAGGGTAGGCACCTCTGAAGTGGTGTCCGTCACCCGAACCAAATGATAGATACACCTCTTCTTAATCATCTTCGAAGCCATAAGGTAGGAAATAAACCTACCCCTTGGCACTACACCATTTCCTCTCCATTCAATAACTGGCTCGTTAGGGAACTCGAGCCTCATAACTCTCGTCTGACAGTCAAGCTTGGCAAAGCATGAATAGAGCCAATCCATCCCCATAATTACATCAAAATCAACCATCCCAAGCTTAATAAGATCGGCTGTGGTAATATGACCACTCACCGTGACAACACAATTTCTATAGACTCGTGAGGCTATAATAGAATCACCAACCGGAGTCGACACAAAGAACGACTCATGAAGTTGTTCGGGTTCTATCCCAAAACATGAAGCAATGAATGGAGCGACATAAGACAAGGAGGACCCTGGATCAATAAGGGCATAGCAATCAATAGTCTGAACAGACAGGATACCTGTAACAACATCCGGAGAAGCCTCGGCATTTTGGCGGCCACTCAATGCATAGAATCGGCTAGGTCCACCCCTACCCTGAGCTCCACCCCTAGCTGCACCACGCCCCGCTGATGCTGGAGTACGCGCTGATGATGTAGCAGCTGAAGAACCGGATGACTGGGCAGATCCCCCGCACCCGAAGCACACTGGAAGGTCAAGGTAGCAAGTTTCTGTATGAAATCTCCCACATTTGGGGCATGTAGGTCTCCCCTGCTGCTGGGATCTCACCCCAGGATGACCAGACTGACGAGACCTCCTGCTGTCTGAACCAGGTCTCGAGTAACTGCCCTGCTGATGACCGTGCACGGATGGCGGTGCACTCGCGGAGGACTGAGCATATGACTGGGATGGCCCTGATGACCCCTCCCTGGAAGTGATCTTCGTGATTGACCTATTGACCAGGCCCTGCTCCTACTCCCTCTTTCTTCACGAATTTTCAACTTCCTAGCCTCTGTGGCCCGAGCAAACCCCACGATCCTCCCATAGTTCATGTCTTAGTGCAAAGCTGCTGTGGCGGCCACATTTACTACCAAAGGGCTAAGGCCCTGAACAAACCGTCGAACCCGGGCATCCATGGTCGACACTAAATGAGGAGCGTACTTGGACAACCTTACGAACTCCATGTGATACTCCCAAACACTCATACTACTCTGTTTGAGGACCTCGAACTCCGTGGCACGGGCTGCCATCACCTCGCCAGGCAAAAATTGGTCCATAAATGCATCTACAAACTCATCCCATCTGGCCGGAGGGCTCCATTCTTCATGGGAATCCTCCCACATTTCGAACCATGAACGTGCCGCTCCCTTCAGCCTGTAAGAAGCTAACTCTACTCCCTCTATATCTGTAGCCTTCATCACTCTGAGGGTCTTGTATATCTCATCAAGGAAGTCCTGTGGGTCAGCCTCTGGATCGGTGCCTGAGAATTCTGGAGGGGCCAACCGCAAGAACCGGTGGACTCTGGAGCCGGAGGAATCTTCCTGTCCCCTGGAGGACGCAGGGGCATCATGGGATCTCTGGGCCTGGGCGGCCACTAACTGTGTTAACATATGAATGGCTCCCCTAAGATCCTCATTAGATATACCATAACTCGAAGCGGGGACTGTATCTGAGTCAGGAACACCGGCAGGAGGAATGGTGGCATCCTCTGCCGCGGCTGGAATAGGGACACTTGGGTTTTGAACAGATGGGCCAGGCAAATTCGGGATTGGTGGGTCATTCTCTCCCACGGCATCGGGTACATGATTAACAGCTGCACTTGGGCCGGCATTGGCCCTAAGGCCGAGTCTAGCCTTCTTCTTAGGTGCCATATTCTAAAAATTTGAGAACAAGGTGCGAATTAGACATAGATATTTCCACATTGCACTTTACCGCACGATATAGATCAACAAAGAAATAGGTAAATTCCTAAATGCCCGTGTAGCCCCCAACTTATCCGATGTGGTCGACAACACACCGATAAGAAGGGCACTACTAGACACGGCTCCGAGACATCCTAGGACACTTTAAAACCTTAGGCTCTGATACCAAGTTTGTCATGCCCCAAATCGGAGAACATGACCGGCGCCTGACCGGGTTGCCCCAGTCAAGCGGACCTGGGTGCCTTTCATTCCCACGCGTTACCCCCGTGTTGATTGTTTCTCATTAACCAAATATCTTACTAACCATGAATGATTTCACATTAAACAAATAAAACCATACGAGTGATTCATTAACAAGTTTGCAGTTTTTACAACGCCCAACATAACATAATATATACATAAGACCGGAGTCCCACAGTTTACATGTCTACAGAGCCTCTAGGATACAAAAAAGGGAATACAATACTTGCCGGTAACAAGGCTCCGGCTATACCTTACAAAACCAAAATGAAATCTAAACGAAAGTGGCATGAACCACACAGGGCCCCAAAAAAAAGGGGGGGGCTCACCAAAACGGGCAGTGGAAGGAGAAGGATACTACTGCCGATGAGCTGAAGTGCCTGCTATCGATCCACCTACAATCATAACACGAATGTAGCGTCCCCGGCAAAAGGGACGTCAGTACACTTGAATTGTACCGGTATGTATGGACAAACTTTGTCCCAAGTAAACTCAAGCCATTAAATTACATCAAAACTAATCAAGCCAGCCAACCATGTTTTCCACCTTTTACTCATTTCAGATAAGCCTCAACACAAGCACGTTTAAGGTCAACAAATAGAACAACAACCAATCAACCACATAAATTGCAAGTAGTCAAACTTAGGGGCAATCAGTGCCCCACAGGTTGCAAACTCTCCTGCTGTCTCCTTTCACAATTTCATATTAATGATTTTGTATCAATTTTCAATAGCGATTTCGATCGCTTTCCATCCTTATTACCCCTGACCATCCTTATTAACTCGGCCACCCTTATCACCCCAACCCACACCTTATTTCCTCATGTTGCGGCGCGCAACCCGATCCCACCTTACAGTTTAAAACACAACAATTTCAAACAGCAGATAAGGCACTACACACAATTTCAACAAGTTCAAATAAGCAACTTGCACATTGTTTCATGTTCTCAATTACTTATCAAGCCAATATCATAACCAAGTTACAATGTTTCCATAATCAAATTCACACAAGTATGTTCAATAATTTTCCACAATTCAAGTGTTTCATTTCTTTTCCACAAGGTGCCATATAGGCCATCATAACCATTATTCACAATTCTTCACCCAATTCAACTCTCATTTACCTTTCGGTTCATATTCCATACCACATCACTCATATTTCAACAATAACTTTGAATATCCGACAACAACATCAAGAATTTCACACAATTTGTCAAATTAACACTAACCAAACAAATTTCACACATATAGGCGATTTCACAAGAATCAAATTTAGCCATACATACCTGGTGATGAGTTTTATTCCGTTAACTTCCTACTTTATGCATACCCAAGATATCCTACTCTTGCCAACTTATTTCTTGAAGACTCTTACTTCTACTCACTTCTTTTTACTAGAAATCAAGTTCAATAATCATGCATGAGTGTAAAAATTCTATTTTCAAAAGCTATTATATGCAAACCTCTCTTTACCCAATTTAAAACTGAAAATCAAAGAAAATAGTTGGGGTTTTTTTACCTTGAAAAGATTGGGGAAGTTGAATCCTTGCCCTAGGATCCCTTGGAATTAAGTGGTTGGAACAATCTTTGAAGATGAAGAACTTCTCTATCTAAAACCCCTCTATTCTCTCTCTAATTTTGGTAAGATGATATGAGAAAATGAGGGTGAAAGGTGTTATATTAAAGAAGAGATCGGGTCAAAATGTTACAAAAATCTGGGCCGGGGCGAATCTGCGGTGCACTTTGCGACCGCAGAATCAACATGCGGTCCGCATAGTGACCGCAGAATGGCCTCAAAAATGACTCAAGTTCTGTTACAGAATGCGACCAATATGCGGTCCGCATTCTTGATCCGCGGTCGCAAAGTGCACCGCAGATTCATTATGCGATCGCATATCGACCGCATTTTCAACATGATTTTTGGGAGACTTCTGTTAAGCTTTGCGGCAAGAATGCGGTCCGCATAGCAGATCTGCGGTCGCATTCTTGACCGTAAAATTGGCACTTTTCTGGAAAAAATGATTCTCTACATTTTTGAAACTTAAATCACTACCAAGGGTCCGAACCGCGGCGAGCTTGCTACGCTCTCCTAACACATTATTCGGACCATGACACTATAGCTACTATGTTTTATGCACAAAAATTTTACGGGGCCTTACACAATATTTAGTCCATCTTGACCTAACCCATAGCCCCAGTACACTATTAATTTATGGAATTTTTACCTATGTATACCATATAGCAAATCTTATTACCTCTCATGTTTAAGGTTTGTGTTTATTACATTTAAGCATACCAACTTTCAATTTATGTACCATAATTCAAATTAAGGGTATAATTAATGCTTCGTTTATTGTAGGCGTGATTTTAGGACCATATTTTCGCTTTATTTTGTTTACCCGCCTCTCTCTCCCCCCCCCCCACGATTTACCTACAGTTAATCCCCCCAACACACGATTTTCCTTCATTTTTCCCCCATTCTCGTACAATCTCTTCATGCACGCCTCTCACTCAAGTTCTTCTTCAATTAATCACGATTCTTCAATTTTCTTCTTCAATTGATTTCACAAAATCATATTTCAAGTTTCATATTTTGTCTTAAGTCCCATATCATGAAAAAAAAAACTTCAAAAGCTACATTTGCTGTTATTGTATATAAATTTTATAGTTTTCTATCATAATTTTTAGATTTTTACCTCCAAGTTCTATGTAATATTTGTATATAACTATCATTTGAATATAAGTTACACAAAAAAATAAGAAATAAATACTCCAATCGTAGCAATGTATTATCCACAGTTAATTTGCAACTTGTCTACCAAATTCAACAAAAACTACAAATTAACTACATTTAATCTACATTATAACTACAATCTGAAAACAATTTACACATGGAAGTTCTTCAAGTTGGAATTGGCCACAACCACATTTCTTATTTTCTAGACACACAATCTACCGCTTCACACCATCCAATACAGTATGTATATGATCTGTTGAGGCCATCACCTACATTTTCAGAACAAACACAAAGAAAAAAAACTACAATCTTAAAAATATAGCATCTATAAAATATCTACATTTTATCTACAATTTATCTACAAATTAACTACAAACTACAAGTAAACTATAATTTGCCTATAATTTATCTACAATCTGGAGATACTGTATATTAAAAAAAAAATTCCCTGCACCAAATAAAAAACTTTGTATTCAAATTGTAGATATATGTAGTAATTTGTAGATAATATCATAAAACTAAAATTGTAAGCATTTTCGAACTACACAAACCTACATTCTCATCCACCACAATGACATCAACTTCAAAGTCTCTAAATCTGCCACAGTTATCCCAATTACCATTCAATTTCAGCATTATTGAGATTTTTGACAAGATTTTGTGTAGTTGAAAAAATAAAAGACGAAGAACAAATATAGTTTCTACAATTTAAGTACTGATGTTGACGAAGAACAATTTTGTATTCTACAATTTGTATTGCGTTGTAAAATTAGTAAAAGCAATTTGATTACTGGAGCTTCAGTAGCTTGCGTTTTTTTGAGAATTATAGTTGAGTGAGAGAAGAGAGATATTTCCGTTGAGGAAGGAGAGAATTATGCATCAATGAGATCTCCTTTCATTTTAAAATTCGTCTTTAATGTAGACAGAATCACACCCAGAAACAACCTTTTTTTTTCCCAGAAAATTTTGAAAAAATGTTCAAAATTACTTTTTGATTTTTGAAAAACTCTTTTTAAAATCTCCAAAAGGTTATATATTTTTATGGACAAACACATTTTTGAAAACTGAAAGAAGAAAAAAAAAATCATGGATTCGAATTTCTAAACAATATTTAAAGGAGTTAATGAATAAATCATGTTTTTTAATATACCAAATCAAACTGGTAAAATCAAGAATATATTGGGAGTTCAAGAATGACTAACAAAAATTTTCATATCCATTCACCTAGGAAAACCAAAAGACGAACGTATGTAATAAAATCCATTATTTCAAAATATTTGACACAAGTTCCTAAAAAAAATAATTATAAGTAATTATATTTAATCGTATTAATTGATAACTACAAATAAATAGTGAATAACATAAATAACATGTTAAATTATATTAATGGTGTAACAATTCATTACACTACAGATGTGTATAACTCAAATTCTTGTTTTGATGCCAATAGTCCACATAATTTCTCCGTTTCTTAGTTTATAAATTGGTGTGTCCAAAAAAATACAAAGGAATCTTCAGAAACCATTATTATTCCTATAATTACTATATACATAATTAGTGCTTATAGCTACTATTCAGTTTGTAATGGTAGTGTATTCGCACTACTGTATTGAATACAACAACAAAAAACGCCTAAAAACCAGGTCACTTCAACTATACGTGCATATATGAATAGATATCCGCGTCATGTATTCATGAATACAATAACAAAAAATGCCTAAAATCAACACAGTCCAGCTGTGCGCGCATGTATTCACATGTACTTCATGAATATAACATTAAAACCGCATAAAATCAGGACAGATCAGCTGTACACGTATATATTTACACCATATATTCATGAATATAATAATGATAATCACCTTAAAAATAGACATGTCCTAGAACGAAAAAACATAAATAAATGTATTTGATGCTGAGGTAAAATCTCCAAAAGAACTTATAAATTGGGCCTCCACATTCTCTATGAGCTCGTTTATACCCAAGCCAATAATCCATCACCCGACCGCTTTCTCTTGACCGTTAACTTTGCGGAATTGCGGTAAAATCTTTTTTCACATCCGTTTTTTCTTTTCTTTTTCTCATTTTGTTTTTACTTTTTATATCCACTGCATCTCTCTGTTTCTCTCTCTAGGGTTTTAACCCAGAAGAGGACTTCAAAATTCTCTGATGCGAAACTCGCTGGATTTCAATTCAGATCGTCGAAATCAGTTTAAATTGACATCTTCGGACCTACTAATTCGTCATTTTGTATGCATTGTAAGTGTATATTTGTGCTTAGTTTATTTGCTTTTATTGTTCTTTTACTTGGCATGTTTGTTACTGTCGTTTGAAAATGCTTGCAATTTAAAAGTTGAGTTTATTTTTTTCTCTTTTTCGTTTTTTGTTTTCGTTTGGCTTTTTATGCTCACAAATTTGGGATTGAGATGCAGTTGATTGATTCAGTATTTTGTTAAGCAAATTTTTCTGTGGAAACTTTGAAATCCTTATTACCGATTTTATGTGTTATAAAATCTTTGTTAATTGGAGGGAATGATGTAGAAATTCCTTAACACTGTGAAGCTTTTTGCTCATTGGGCAGCTGTAACTTAGACTCTGGAGAAACAAAAATGAGAGGAATAGATGAATTGGGGGCCGGAGGCCGGCAAGGTGTTGGGCAGCGGGTTTGGTTCCTAAGGTCTTCTAAGTTAGGGATTAAGTTAAAATTTACCCCGTTGTTATTTGGGTAAAGATTTCATATCTGTTAAGTATTATTTAGGACGTGCGTTTAGGTTGTTTTGTTAATATGAAAGTTATCAACTTTATGGACATTCCTGCATGCCTTATTTCTTCGTCTCTGAAACTGTAAATTTTGCACTCTACATAGTGGTGATAGGCTTTGCTGGAAGAAAAAAGATAAAACTTTTTAATCTTGTAAAAATGGAGGAGTCGTATCTCTTTGGAGTCTGATTCCTTAACTTTGGACGTGTAGTATCAATGCTGAGATTAGTTGATTACCTTGTCCGTTTTTTGCATTGGCTTCTGCTTTCATCTCTTCCTCTTGTTTCTTTCTCTTCATCTTTTTAAATGCCTGCAAGGTCATGAAAATTTGTTTTCGCTACTTTGCTGGAATCAGATTGCTTGAATTATTTTAATTGAAGGTTACAGTTTGTCTTTAAACGGGCTGCTGGATGAGTTAATTTGGTGATCTGCAAGTCGGAACTCCTCTTGGACGGCCAGGTGGGATCGTGCACCCAAGAATTGTTAATTCTATTGGTAGCTGGCTGTTTGAGATGTATGATCAGAGTAACTATGCCAGTCATATAGGTCAGAATGCTAATATGTCTAGACCTCCATTGCAGCAGTGGCCTCCTCCCCCTCCCCCTCCTCCCTCTGCCTCTCAGGCTCCACATCCACCTATGTTGCCACATGGTTATCCACCAGGACCACAAGTTGGTCATCGTGGCCCTCCTACATATCAGCATGTCCATCATGGTGTACGTCACCCTAGTCCACCTTTTCCAGTTCCAACAAGTGGCAGCAATTCTAGTCAATTTTATGCACTACCTCCTCCTCCTCCTCCGCCTGCACAAGTTCATGGAAGCTCCCCAATGCAGCAGTCTCACCAAGTTCCTGTGCAGCATTCACAGTGGAATCGTAGTATGCATCATGTTGCACCTGTAATAGCTCCGGGTGCTCCTAGAATTCTTCCACCACCTCCATCACTAGGTCAAATGCCTTATAGAGGTGCATTTCATCAGCCATCACCAGTCAGTATACAAGTTTTTCTTCATAACCTTCCTCCTCCTCCTTCTGCTCCTCCTCCACCACCACCACCACCTAATTCGCAGAGCCCTGGTTTATCCGCACCTCCCCCATTTGATCCCTCCATGCATTTGAAAAGCCATGATTCTCATGTACAACCTGCAGTTCCTGGTCGTCGGCCACCTTTGCCACCTTCACCTCCTGGGGATCCACCTCTTCCACCATCTTCACCACCTCTCATATCTTCCACTACAAATACTAATGGTGCTAAAGATGAAGGGGCGTTTGAGCATAACAGAGAAAATTTACCGGTAAATAGTAATCTGGCTTCAGATCTTCCATCTTCTCCTCCTAAGCCTGTATCACTAGCATTTCCAGGAGAAGCCTCATCAGTTCAACTTATTAATTCAGTAAATTCAGCTCCGTCTCATTCAGCTGCTGATTCTGATATGGAGATGGAAGGTTAGTGTACTAAATTCTGTTTGTATGCTTTACATGTCTATTGTCTATTGCTTATTGCTATTTGATGCTTCTTCTATCTCAATATATAGAAGTTGTTTGATCCAGTGTAATAATCAAGAGAAAGATGAAAAAAATGCGAGCTCAGTATTTGTTGAGGGAAACATGGCCATATGTTGTCTTTTCTCTATTGAAGAATATAAACTGAATAGGTCCTTCATATTTTTTTAAGATACATAAGATGTATTAAAACTTTCTATGCATAAGCGTATATAGCCTTTCAGAAGAGAACCAAACTAACTAACTTTTGGAACCGTCAGCATTTTATGGCAAGGATTCTAGTATATGTTTCCTTTGGGAAATGATCTTCGCTTTTACCTGTAAGCTCTTAATTTGGGTAAGGTTTACTTCAGTCTCGTTTTCTTTTGTGCTAGTCTTAACTCTGAACTACAAGGAGATCTATGGAAGACAGATATAGTGGACACGATGTCATGCCTTTAATGTATAAAGCCACATGCAATCGGTCTGGTGGAGGGAGCACCAAACAATGGCTATTAGTTGCCTCCAATATTATCTTTCATGCCTATTTTAACAGAGGAAAATTAAGAACACGGAGGTTTAAGAGTTCTTCGTACCGTAGTGCCCGATGCAGTTTAAGGAGCCTGAGTATGATTCTGATGTTTATTTAGAAAAAGAAAGATCAGTGAGATTCTTCCTATCTCAGTTAAAGAATGTGAGGTGATTGAACGACTTATTTCGAGTTATTGATTGCTATAATTAAGTTATTTTTCAAGCTCTATTTTGCACTTGCCACATCAATATATTCTTGTATTCTTTGCAACTTGTTCATTGAAACCTTCACATTTCTTTATTGCCTAGATGCTTCATTTTTTCTGATTGACGGGTGTGAAAGTTTGTAGTCATCTGATCTATCTTGCTTCTCTGTTGGACTATCAGATGATATCACCCAGCTAGATGAAGATCAACAGATGCATCCCTTTGGGGCTGAGAAGCCGTTAAAGGATAGCTTGGCCGAAGATATACTACATCGAAATTCATCGTTCTGTGGGCCCTTGGAGCTAGAGGAACAAAGACAAGGTGCAAACGTTTATGCCAATAGAGGGTGTGACCTGAATATTCCATGAAGTGACTCATGTTAGAATAGCTGACACATGTATCTTTTAGCTTTGCGCTTAGTTCTTTTCCAACTCTGAGCAATCATCATGACCTGACACATGTATCTTTTAGCTTTGTGCTTAGTTCTTTTCTAACTCCGAGCATTCATCATGGGCACGCAATAGAATGTCTATAATTCAAAATATGTTAGGAAGCTACCACTAATCTGAAATCACCTTCAGCTTGTTTATTTTGGGATAGCTTTCTAGGAGTATTTTGACCTTATTGTAAATTATATTCCAGTAAAAATATAAACTTTTAATGTTATATTATTTTTACTATTTACATGTATATAACTTATTTTTCACTTTTATTTTACTTTGGTATAATGATGAGATGAGTTGAGCTTAAATAAAAAACATGGTTAGTGAGGATTCATATAGCCAACGCTAACCTGTTTGGAACTGAGGCACAGTTGTTGTAGTAGCTTTAATTTTTGTTTTGATTCTGATGGCATATGATTTGATAGGTGGTCCTATCTGGAGTAAAGGAGTGAGGTTGTAGTAGGTTAAAGGCTAGCTTAAGGACAGTCTAATTGTAATGAATCCTTTAAATACTAATGATAGTGAATCCTCTTAACAATGAATTGAAATGAAACTTTGGATGCATAGGATTCATATAGCCGGCCCATCTAATTTGGATTGGGGCATACTTATTGATTTATTGATTGATTGGCTGATGAGATTATTAGAGTTTGACTTTGATGCAAAGTTGCCTTCTTTGTGTGTGTATCCTCTTACATCTTCAGTCTCTGCAGATTCTCCATATAGTACTCCATCAAGTTTTCAGGAGCCCTCTTCTGAGGCCAACGGTTTAAACAGAGATATTGTACCCGCCTTGGATGATCATGTGCTGCCATCTTCTATAGAGAAAGATATGAGCCATCCTAGTGTATTACCCACTGATAAGGGAGTTCATCTTGAAAATGGCCGCAGTCAGCTCATGGAAGCTGCCAGTCCTTTTCGGCTTATTCAAGGCTATGCCTCGGATGACAGTTTAGATAATGCCAGTGAGAATTGTCATGGAAATCTTGGCCCTTTGACAGTTCCTCCACCGAGCAAAGTTGTTACTATAACTGCCAAGACAGATACTGGGAGATCACCCATATCTTCAGTTAAACCTTCAAATTATGTTCCCAAAGATGATGAAGAATCTTGTGCTGCTGTAAAATTTGAGGATTCCTTTGATAATGGTGTTGGAAATAGATTATCTTTGAAGACTGATACTGATAATGAAGGACCTCATAGGGAAAATATTTTGAGCGTTGATGATAGTGACAGTTTTGATTTGCTTAGGGAAGATGCGAAAGATAAATCTCCCATGCGGAAGGTTGATGAGTATGGGAGATTGGTTAGGGAGGGAGTAAGTGACAGTGATTCTGATGATTCACCAAGGTATAAGCGGAGACGTGGAAAAAGAGGAAGAAGCCGGAGCAGAAGCCGCTCTCCTTATGATAGGAGGAGGAGGAGTCCACGGAAGAGACAGGAGAGGCGGGGTCGTTCTCGGAGGTACTCATTTTAATTTGCTTTTTCCTACGTTTCTGCCCAATATTTCTTCTGTTGATTTGATTTCTACTGTAGTTTTGGATGATGTTAAAATTGTCAATGCTTAAACTATACAGCATCTCTCCAAAGAGACGCAGAAGTAGAAGCAAGTCACCTTCTAGGCGCGGGTTAACTTTTGGCGGTGACAAAACGAGAAGGGACAGAGGTCATCTCCCACAATGTAAAGACTTCCTTCGAGGCAAGTGTTACTATGGAGCATCATGTCGATATTTCCATACTGAGCTTGACAAGAAGAGTGGATCAAGATCATACAGGAGCAAACATCAGCACCAAGATCTTCCGCCTGTTTCAAAGGATTCTGATATACACGATTTAAAGGATCTGGATGATTTAAAGGATTCTCATGCACATGAAAATATTGGTACTACTCTCGAGAAATCGATCCACAATCATGATAAATCACAAAGCCGGGGTATTATTCCTGATATGGAAGTGAGATATATGAAAGAACCTGAACCTACTTCTCAGCTTTATGGAACAGAGAATCAAATGGAACTTACTGTGAGTCCAGTAATTGTTGCTGAAGGGCAGAAGCTTCCTGGTGATGATGCTTCTGGGAAAATTCCCTCTTCAGCTAGAACTATGGGAATTCATCAGTTTGAGGATCATGTCTCTGATCAGATGCTCCTAAATGTGGATGAGAAACTTAAAGAGAACTTTGATTTGTCTGTTCCGGAGTCATCATCTGTCCAGACATCATCAATGGTCACACCTGTCCAGCTTCCTCAATTTGCGTCTGCTAAGGGGTCATGCCCGTCAGATGTACTCCAGACAGCACCCTTATCAGCTTCCTTTCCTACACTTTCGCAGGCTTCAAGTGCTGCATTTACTCAGCAGATGCCCAGAGATCACAACTTGCCCCCATCATTTAATTCTGCATATATGGAAAGTGTTCCGCTGTATCAAGCTCCATTTCCTCATCAACCAACTCCATTCGCTGTAGCTCTGAGTTCCTCTTGGAATTCTCTTCCACCACGTCCAGCACAGTCACAGCCACCACATCCTCCATTTGTGAACGACTCCTCTGGAAATGCAGCTGGTGGACAACATAATGTTCCTCGGGGACATTTTCAACCAAATATAGTAGTTCCAAGGAATGACTTTTATTCGAGCCCATTGCCTAATATTTCTCAAGGCGGTGAAAATCATGCTTATCTGCAGACTCAACCTATCTATTCTAGGGGTTCACCAAGTAGACCACCAGCTTTCCTTGGCGAACGTCTGCCTGTTGGTGAACTTCCTGTTCCATCTTCTACGAGTTACCCTTACATGCGACAGCCGCACTGTGGTCCTCAGACAGCTGGTATGTCTCGACATCTTGAGGAGCCTGGAGGTAGTTCCTCTATGTCAAGGTATTCATCTGATTCGTTAGACCATTCGTTAGACCGGAATCAAGCTCCTCGGTTGCCTGACTTTGTTCGATCCAGAATTTCAAGTCATTTCAACCCTTATGCATCTACATTTGACCGGCCACTAACCACAGAATTCAGTTCGGATCTTTCAATACATGGAAGAGATATGCTCCCTAGTAATAAATACGGTGCATTTAGTTTGAGCAATATGCCAATTGATGGCCATCATGCAGAAAGCCTTGGTTCACGGAATATTACCCCACCATCTGCCCGTGCAGCTGGAGGAATGTTTAACCAGCCAGGTGGTAACCAGTATGACCCACTTTACGACAGCATAGAGCCATCTACTAGCTCACTTAGGAAGTCTGATCCTGGTCAAAAGCTTGAAGTAGCTGATGGCTCGGGTGGTATGTTAAGGCTCAGTGGATCCAATGAACCACTGGATGTTGAAGTAAACAAGAGGCAAAAAGGAGGTGGAGCTATTGCATTTACCGCATCAGCAGAAAATGATGAATTTGGTGAGACTGCTGAGGCAGAGGTAGGTGCTGTTGAGAATGGAAGTCCGAGCGATTCCAGTGATGGAGAAGATGTCCCTGCAGGAGAGATTGAGATCGAACAGGTAAAGCCATGTGGGGAGAAAAAGAAAAGTAAGGATTCCCGATCTATGAAGCTTTTCAAGAGTTCAGTTGCTAATTTTGTAAAAGAGCTGTTAAAACCATCATGGCGCCAAGGTAATATGAGCAAGGAGGTGTTCAAGACCATAGTCAAGAAAACTGTTGACAAGGTCTCTGGAGCTATGAAAGGTCACCAAATACCCAAGTCTAAGGCAAAAATCGACCATTACATTGACTCGTCACAGAGGAAATTAACTAAACTAGTCATGGTATGACCTCTTCTTACAAAGACCCTTTTATGTGTTTAGTTTTTCCCAAGGTTTTTAATCTGTGCGGCCCAACCAAGTTTAAACAGGTTGTAACACAACCTGTTGATTGACTTGACCCAATGGGCTGAACCCGAAATGACCCATCAAACGATTGGGTCTAAATGGGTCAACATAGTGAAACACTGTAACCTGACTGTCAAATACAAGCTATACCAAAACATACAAAATCAAATTTGGAGATCGGAATAATGTAAATGTTTGACTTAAGCTAATAAAAAAAATTACTTTAGCTTTCACATTTTTTTCAAAAAGCAACAACAAAAGAGGGAATGTTATGTCATATTGGGTGTGGTACGCTATAAACTCGTTATTTGACACATCTTGACCTAACCCGTCTTGTTTTTGGTTAGGGTTGAATAAAGTGTTTGCATACTGAACATTTTTAGCTTGTGTCTATCATATAATGTACATTGAGTTTACGCTAAAGTGTGTGCTGGGCATACTTTTTAATATCTATCTTGTGTCTGAAATAGGATTATTCCCCCTTTTACTTGAAGTTGAATATACAGTGCTTATCACTTGTTTGAGATTTTACCTTTGCTTATCAAATTTGTTATTCCATAGAGACTTGTATATAACCTTGGGTTGTTTAGGATGCTGATGCTCTGATTAGAAGACATTATGCAAATTCAGTACAATGTAACTAACAGTTTATTTTCCAGGGCTATGTTGATAAATACGTTAAGGTTTAACTGTCAGTTTGTTGGCTATTCCCGTTGGCAACAGCAGTTGTTTTGCTGTGGTATTTGTCATTGCGGATGCTACTGCGCCACAGCATACAACTACTTATGCTTTGAAACAAAGTCTTTCCTGATGAGCAGTGCGAGTTGCATTGCTGCTTAGGATAAAAGCTCATATGCACGAGTATGCCCAAAAAATTGATGCCTTCAAATATTTCCTGAAAAGAGAAACGTGTTATTTGGGATTACTTTGCCAACATCTACAATCAAACCCCAATGTGTTGAAACCTGTACGAAGTGTACTATCTCTGCAGATGAAGTACTACGAGGTCTAGACCTCAGCAGCACATTGAGAAGGGCATAATGTATGTATTAAGTTTATTTTTAGTTTAGTTTGTTTCCTTAATATATATCCTTCTTGAATGGGCGTTGTGTATACGAATATTAATAGCAAGCCTGTATTTGATTTTTTCTGCGTTATTGATGTTCTCAGAATATTAATAGCAAGCCTTTTATAGTTGTTTTGTTTCAGTTAATTGCGAGGATAACTGAAAGGTTCTGGTTGGATTTTGTATTTATTTACTTACCTAATTTTGGAATGACCCGTGAGCTCTTCATTCTTGTACACTTCAGATAAAGCTGCTTACTCAAACAGGTACTATGTGAAATTAAGGAATATGAATTAACTCCATCTTAACCATCTCACCGGACGTTCTTGAATATGGATTATGTGGAATGTCTTATTTTTTTTTTTTTTGGTTCAAAGAATAACTATTTATATTATGTTTAGGCGGAGTAGTACATGGAGCATTTGAAAGCATAGACATTATCCTGAGGGGCGACCATGTGATGGGTCGTTACAAAAGGGGGATCTGGGGTATTTACTACTGCTACTGATTCCCGTAGTCCGCGAAATACAAAAAAAGGGTCCAAGAGGATTTTGCTAACAGGTAGCGTGCTGAAGAACTAGTGGTGCAACTCTTCTGACAAAAAGTGTGTCTGAGCGATCATTCTCCAAAGCTGCTTGAACAAAAGATGGAGGTTGAGCAAACACAAGACAGTGATTCCTGCAGTTCTACCCATATGGCAGCCAGACTTTGCTAGTAAATAACCTACTTGGTTTTGCTTCCCGTATGTGTAAAGTAGGACAGGATCATCCAGTTGCTCAAGCAGACACCTGCAATTATGTATAAGATTAACATATAGTGGGTGCGAGGTCTGTAATACAGTAAGCGTTGCTTGTGCATCGAGGTTCACTTCTAGAGGATTGTATCCAAGATTAAAAGCAAATTGCAAACCATGACATAGCGAACACTGGTTCAGTTTCGACACTCCCATAAGAGATGGATTATGTGGAATGCCGTCAACCTGATGTACAACTTTTGTACATCTAAAAATGAAAATCTATATCTATATATTATTAAAAGGAAAGGAAAAAGCCTCCTCATTAAGCCAAGTGGTAATCTAAATAAATGCCACACGGCATAATTAGTTATTTACTTTATAATTAGTTATTAGTTATTATTTTTGAATTTAAATATATATAAAAAATGAAAATAATAAAATAAAATAAAAAACTACCATATATATAAAATAAACAATGGCTAATATAATAAAGAAAAATATATAACAAAATTTATTGGTTATTATTTTTGAATTTAAATATATGTAAAAATGAAAATAATAAAATAAAATAAAAACTAACACTCACAAGTTATATATATATATATTGGTTACTTTATTTGGATTAACAAATATAGATATCTTATAATTAAATATAATTAAAAAACAAAAAATAAATATATAAAGAATAACAATCTATTCAAATTGGGTGGGAGTAGTTTCAAGTTGAAGCTTATAAATTATTTTAAAAAAATAATTAAAAATAAAATAATTTTAAAATAAAAATAATTTCAAGTTGGAGTTTTAAAATAATTTCAAAAAAATAATAAATTAACAATTTAAATTGGAGATTAGTTTCAAATTGGAGTTTTAAAATTATTTTACAATAAATGTAACGAAAATAAAGACAGAAAAGACTTTAAGAGAAAAATATTTAATAAAGTAATATGCTAATGAAACTTTCTATTAACAATGTAATAATATTAAAAATTAGATGATATAATATTGTAACGACCCGACTGGTCATTTTGCCTTTTAGAACCCCGTTCCATTAACTAAAACTTCCTACGCTTGGTTTAGCTAGTTTACGACTTGCGGGGACGGTTGGTTCGGGAGTTAGAAGAGTTTTGAGTGAAATATGCCCAATTGTTTCTTTAGGATTCTCTTAAAAGACCAAGTTTGACTTCGGTCAACTTTTTGGGGAAATGGACCTAGATTCATGATTTGACGATCCGGGAGGGTTTGTGAGAAAATATGAAGCCTGGCGTATGTCCGGAAATGAATTCTAAGGTCCCTAGCCCGAGTAATGAATTTTTATTAGAAATTATTAAATTAAAGTTTTCAAGAATTAAAGAAACTTAGAAATCATTGATTTCCTAGGTATCTGGCCCGTTCTTTGGTTTCGAAGCTTACTACAGGTCCAAAATATCGTTTACGACTTGCCCGTAAAATTTGGTGTCAATCCGAGTAGTTTATGAGAATTTTGACCCGTTAGAAGAGAATTAAGAACTTGAAGTTCATTAGTTTGATTCGTTTAGTTTTAGGGGGTGATTCCTAAATTTAGTGTTGTTTCGGGTGTTTCGAGGGTTCGAGTAGGTCCGTCTCGTAATTTCAGACTTGTCAGTATATTGGGAGGGGCTCGAGAGCCCCGAACGTCAAACGAATGAGGCTTGAATGAAGTTAAAATTTTGAGAAAGAGCTGAGTTGCTGCTTCTGTCATAACCGCATCTACGGTTCTTGGGCCGCAGATGCGGGATCGCAGGTGCGGTCAAAACTCCGCAGAAGTGGCCAGGGTCGATCCAGGCTAAGATCACAGAAGCGGCTCCCCAACCGGAGACACGGGCCGCAGACCGTAGAAGTGGTTCCTTCCCTTTTGGCCAATTCGGCAGATGCGGCTCTTCTTCTGCAGGTACGGGACCGCAGATGCGGCCCCCTAACCGCAGACGCGGAAATAGTTGGGCAGTGAGTTTCTTTTAATTTGAGCTCAAAGACCATTTATTTTATTCTTCTACACTTGGGCGATTTGAGAGCTTCCAAAGAGGGGATTTAAATTAGCATTGTGAGGTAAGTTGCTTTCATTCATCCTCAGTCTAAATTAGGTAAAATCAAAGGGTTAGAGCTAGAACTAGCGTTTTAATAAAACTAAGATTTTACCATGAAATTTTCTACGAAATAAACAAGAAATTATATATTATTGATCCTTACGTTGTAGGGAACAACTTTCTTCGAAAAGTCTCGGAATTCGGGCACGTGGGCCTGGTGTCAAAATTTAGGATACTTGTAAAAAAGGTTGGAAAATAGCTTAAATAGTTAGAGTTTGACCTTGTAAACCTATATAGACTAGTTCTTACTTCCTTTAACTAGTTTGTGATCATTTGGCTCCTAATTGAGGGCTTGGGCTTGTTCTTGATATTGGAAGTGCGCGTTGGAGCAAGGTGAGTCTCCTTTCTAACCATGCAAGAGGGAATTGTCCCCATAAGTATATAAAAAAATTGATTGAGAACTTGCTATTAAATGAGAGGGCTATGTATGTACTAGGTGACGAGTATCCGTGCGTAGCTACTATGATGTTAATTGTTGGGTAGTTTATGACCCACACCATGCCTAATTTGGGGTTATCTTGTATTTAAATCACCAATATGATCATTTATGATATGCTCGAGACTTGAGGAAGATAAAAGTGAATATATGAACTTGTTGAGCATGTGTAAGAGTTTCCTTGTATATAAATGAGCCCACGTGTGCATTCTTGATATTTTCTTGATATTTATGGATCGGGCACCTCAGTGTAAATAGATGCATCTATGGTTCGCGCTGTTCGACCCTCGGCAGTGCACAATTTATTTTCTATTGGAGCGGGCCTTTGACCTCGGCATGATTGCTCATGATATATATGCTAAAGCCTAGACATGACATGGTTACTTGTTAAGTGTTTAAAAAATGTAAATGGCAACCGAAATATGGTCAAGAACATGATTACTGCTTTTCATTTATAACTTATTAATTATTGGATATTTTCATGCTTAGCATAGGGCATTATTATTATATTATCTTTACCCTAGTAAGAATCAAGTCGACCTCTCGTCTCTACTTCTTCGAGATTAGATGGGATAGTTACTGGGTACATATTGTTTATGTACTCATACTACACTTCTGTACTTAATTGTACAACATTAGAGGCAGATACATCTGGTTACCGATCCGGTCCGGTGCACGCCCTTGAGTTTGTGGCAGAGACTTACACGGTGAGCTCCTTCCTTCCTATGCCGCTCAGCGGCCGGATGGAGTCTTCCTTTACTTTTGTTGTGTTTCTTTAACTCAGATAGTATTATAGAGATAGTCTTTGTATATTCACTAGATGACCGCACTTGTGACACCATGTCTTGGCACACACACATTAGTAGACTTGCTTTTGGGTTGTATTATTATGTTACTTACATTATCTATCACTGTTGGCTTTGAATCCAAACTGGAGTGTTTATCTACTTAAATTTTGATAAAATTTAACATAAGAAGTTATAAATGTTTCTGCATTGGCTTGCCTGGCAACGATGTCGGGCGCCTTTATGACCTATTATGAAAATGGGTTGTGACAACATGGTATTAGAGCACTAGGTTCACGTAGGTCTTACGAGTTATGGGCAAACCTGATAGAGTCTTGTTAATCGTTATAGAGACGTATGTATTTATTTTTGAGAGACTATAGGGTATTAGGAAAGACTACTCTTTATTCATTTCCTGTCGTGCAGTGGTTAGTGTACTAAATTTTCCTCTTCTATGCTCTCACAGATGGTGAGAACTCGCACTGCTGATGTTTTAGACTCGGGAGGATCTACTCTGTCACGCCCCAAACTCGAGAGACATGACCGGCGCCTGACCGGGTAGCCCCGATCAAGCGGACCTGGGTGCCTTTCTATCCCACGCGTTATCCCTATGTTGATTATTTCTCATAAACCAAATATTTTACCAATTATAACTGATTTCACGATGTACAAACATAACCATGCAATTGATTCGTTAACAAGTTTATAGTTTTTACAATACCCGACATAATATATACATAAGACTGGAACCCCACAGTTTACATGTCTACAAAGCCTCTAGGATACAAAAGGGAATACAATACTTGCCGGTAACAAGGCTCCGGCTATACCTTACAAAACCAAAATGAAGTCTAAAACAAAAATGGCATGAGCCACGTAGGGTCCCGAGGAAGAAAGGGGCTCACCAAAACGGGCGGTGGAAGATGAAGGATACTACTGCCGATGAGCTGAAGTGCCTGCTACTGATCCACCTACAATCATAACACGAATGTAGCGTCCCTCACAAAAGGGATGTCAGTACACTGGAATTGTACTGGTATGTATGGACAAACTTTGTCCCAAGTAAACTCAAGCCATTAAACATGTAATCACGATGATACGACAAACAATAAATTACATCAAGAATTAATAAAGCCAGCCAACCATGTTTTCCACATTTTCCTCATTTTAAATAATTCTCAACACAAAGCACGTTTTAAGATTAACAGGGAGAACAACACCTAGTCAATCACGTAAAACACAAGTAGTCAAACAAAGGGGCAATCAGTGCCCCACAGGTTGCAAACTCTCCTGCTGTCTCCTTTCACAATTTCATATCAATAATTTTATATCAATTTCAATAGCGATTTCGATCGCTTTCCATCCTTATTACCTCATCCACCCTTATTACCTCGTCCACCCTTATCACCCCAACCCACAACTTATTACTTCGTGTTGCAGTGCGTAACCCGATCCCACCGTACAGTTTCAAACACAACAATCACAAACAACAAACAAGGCACTACACAAAATCACAACAAGTTCAAATAAGCATCTTACGAATTGGTTCACGTTCTCAAATACTTTTCAAACTGATATCACAACCAAGTTACAGTGTTCCCATATTCGAGAGTACCCATACAAGTATGTTTAACAATTTACCACAATTCAAGTGTTTCAATTCCTTCCATAATAAACCATGTATACCATCACAACGATTGTTCTCAATTCTTTACCAATTTCGATTCCCTTTTTATCTTTCAATTCATATTTCATACCACACCATACGTAGTTCAACATCAATTAAATACCCAATAACAAAATCAAAGAATTTCATACAATCTCTCAAATTAGCATATACTAAACAAATTGCACACATATGGGCGATTTTACAAGAATCAAAATTAGCCATACATACCTGGTGTCGAGTTTTCTTCCTTTAACCTCCTACTTTATGCTTACCCAAGTTATCCTATTTTGCCCACTTCGTTCTTGCAGACTCTTACTTCTACTCACTTCTTTTTACTAAAATCAAGTTCAATAGTCATGCATGAGTGTTAAATTCTATTTTCAAAAGCTATTATATGCAAACCTTTCTTTACCTTTGAAAACTGAAGAATTAGAGAAAAATAGCTAGGGTTTTTACCTTGTAAAGATTGGGGAAGATGACACTTTTCCTAAGAACCTCCAGACCAAATGATATGGAATACTCTTTGAAGATAAGTAGATTTCTCTCTCTAGAATTCCCTCTTTCCTCTCTCTAATTTTGCTAAGAAGACATGAGAAAATGAAGGAGGAATGTGTTTTATTAAAGAAGGGATCGAGTCAAATTTTAAAAAAATTCTGGGCCGAGTCAATTGCATCTGCGATCGCAGAATCAACAGGCGGTCCGCAGAATGGACCGCAGAATTGCCTCAAAATTGCATATGTTCTGTTACGGAATGCGACCAAAATGCGGTACGCATTGTTGATCTGCGGTCGCAGAATGCACCGCAGATTTGCATCCAAAAATTCACGAGAAATTATGCGGTAGATCTGCGGTCCGTAGATCCATTCTACGATTGCATATCGACCGCATTTTCAACACCATTTTTGAAAACAATCTGTTAAGCTCTGCGGTAGGAATGCAGTCCGCATAACAGATTAGCGGTCGCATTCCTGACCGTAGAATCGACACTTTTTGGAAAACTTGATTCTTTAAATTTTTGAAGCTTAAATCACTACCAAGGGTCCGAACTTCTACGCATTCCTAACATATTATTCGGACCATGACACCACAGTTACTAGGTTTTAAGCACAAAAATTTTATGGGGCCTTACATTCTCCCCCCCCCCTAAAATCATTCGTCCTCGAATGAGAATTTTGAAAATGAGTTGGTTTTGAAAGACATGATATGCAAACTGTCAAAATTTTAACTAACTCTTATATTTTAGAAAAATTTCGCCAGAGTTTCCTTTGTATTATGGACATATCCACCTGTCAGAGGCCCCCCGAAACATATTATCAAACAACAATACACAATTACAACACTTTCCACAGCTTGTATACACTTTCTTACCTCAACGACTGCACATATTCCATCACATTGTTACAATTGCACATAAACTAGTCACTTCAATGAGTCCTTACTTATTTAACCATTTCAATACACCTTATACACATAAACAAACAAATTTCTAATTTTACACTTACTGTTAGTCGTTTATTTAACACATGAATCTTTATAAGGCTTCCATTTATCAAGAAAGGTTTAAGTGACCCAAGGTAACAACACATTTAACTCATTACAAAATGAAGGAAACTTTACTAACACTAAGAGGGAAACAACTTGGACAAGACGATAGTTACTAGGAGTAGAAGGATCACCTAATTTCTTCGAAGCTTGATAAAACAAATGGGGGTACTTTTCCTTCATCTCTTTTTCTGCTTCCCACATGGCCTCCTCAACTTGTTGACTTCGCCACAATACTTTGACAGAGGCAACTTACTTATTTCTCAACTTATGTACTTGCCTATCAAGGATGGCTACCGGAACTTCTTCATATGACAAATCTTCATTAACCTCAATAGCCTCGACCGACATGATGGTGGATGGATCTCCAATCACTTTCTTCAACATGGACACATGGAACACCGGGTGCACTCATGACATCTCAGGAGGCAACTCCAGCCTATAAGCAACTTGACCAATCCTTTGAACGATCCGATATGGCCCAACATACCTAGGACTCAATTTCCCTTTCTTTTCGAACCGCATGACTCCCTTCATGGGAGATACCCTAACACATTATTTGGACCATGACACCACAGTTACTAGGTTTTAAGCATAAAAAAGTTTACGGGGCCTTACATACTCCCCCCGTTGCTAGAGGCCGAGGTAGAGGTCATAGAAGGGCACTGACCCATGGTAGGGGACTAGGGCGTCCCAGAGCCATTCTAATAGCACCATTAGCGAATTCTATGAGGGATCTTATTATTGAGGAGCACGGCGAGGTTACCGCAGCTAAGCCTACTCCGACGGATTTCATGACATCAATAGGATTTCAGGAGGTCATAGGTCGCATGCTACGGTTCATGGACACTATGACTGTAGCTGGTTTATTTCCAGTAGACCCAGCTACTTTACAGGTAGAAGAGGGAGCCCAGACCCCTACTGCTCAGGCTCCAGGTCATGTAGCTGCAGTATATTAGACTCCGGGTGCACTACTAGCAGATGTTGCTCAACTAGTTGCTACAGTGGCACCCCAACCTAGGCTAGTTGTGGATGGCGATCCGCAGAAGTTATTGGACAGATGGACTAGGATTCACCCTCCAATCTTCGGGGGTGAACGTCATGAGGATGCTCAGGACTTCATTGATATGTGCAGGGACAAACTACACAACATGAGGATATTGGAGTCATATGGAGTCGACTTTACTACTTTTCAACTGGAGGGCAGGGCCCGTAGATGGTGGCAGTCCTATGCACTTGGTAGACCAGCAGGTTCTCCTCCCATCACTTCGGGTCAGTTCACACAGCTATTCCTGGATCGATACATTCCACCCTCTGAAAGGGAAGAGCTGTGGTATCCGTTTGAGCATCTAGAGCAAGTTCACATGTTAGTGACCAATTATAAGGAAATATTCTCTGAGTTGTCTCATCATGTACTCATGATACTTCCCACAGAGGAAGACAGAGTATAGAGGTTTATTGCGGGGTTACGCCCCACTATCCGATCTAGTATGGCCCGAAAGGTAGAGATGAGTATAGGGTATCAGCTAGTGATTGAGATTGCTCGCAGGATTGAGGGTTATCGTGTGAGGGGTAGAGAGAAGATGCAGCAGGATAAGAGGGCTAGGTTCTCCGGAGTGTTCAGAGGTGCCCCAGCTAGGGGTAAAGGTCAATTTGGGAGGGGTCAGCCTAGCAGGCCCCCAATTTCAGCACCACCACCTACTCGGGGTGCTCTATCGCGCTCCTTAGAAGAAGGACAACTGGCTTCATGATTCCCACCTGGGAATAATTAAACTTCACCACCAAGTTCGGGATGGATTGGTGTGGGCCCCCTACGCCCTTCTACCTGAGACTGTCCCTTGGCCCATAGGTCCTGGAACAAGGTTAGAATTCTAGCTCTTTCAGAGTGGTATCTCACTGATGGCTCGGCCCCCCGGAAGGAGGCCTTCTTCGCCCTCCACCTAAGCTTTGCAGGAAAATCCCAAAGCCAATCCCAGGGAACAGTTAAGCTTCAATCGGTCTTTCTGTCCAGGTGGTGTCAAATGTGATTGATCCGGTAGAGTGGATAAAGAATTACCTACACTTTGTATTTATGCTTAGTCTCGCCTGCTATCGTAAGAATCCTAAAGACTATTTCAGCACCATGCCAGAGAATTCTTATTGCCTTCCAACTATTCAGGGTTCCTCCAATGGATATTCAAGTCCTTTAGATTCTTCCAGTTCTTATTTCAGCGCTATGCCAAAGATTTCATACCGCCTACCAGCTATTCAGGCTTCTTCCAGTGGATCTACGGATTTTCAGAGTCAGCCATTTAGACAACAAGTAGCCGCACCATGAAATTATTTTGAGTGCGGACATCTTGTTCATATGAGGAGATATTGACCAGACATCGGGGCAAGGTGGTGCAACAGGGACAACAACCCATGGTTCCAGCACTAGCGGCCCAGCCACCTAGAGGTGGAGGACATGCTGGTAGAGGCCGTCCCAAAGGTGGAGGTCAGGCAGGGAGAGGTCATCCAGCTATTGCTCAGTCAGATAAAGGCCAGTTAGCCGGTGCTTCGACTAGATTCTATGCCCTTCCGGCCAGGCCATAAGCACTAGCCTCAAATACCGTCATCACAGGTATTATTTCCGTCGGTGGTAGGAATGCTTCGGCATTATTTGATCCAGGGTCTACTTATTTATATGTATCATCTCTGTTCACTCGTTTCCTGGTTATTTCTCTTGAGCCTTTGGGTACTCATGTTCATGTGTCCACTTCTATGTGTGATTTTGTGGTTGTGGATCAGATTTACCTGTCCTGTGTGGTCACTTTCTCTAGTTTCGAGACTAGAGCATATCTTTTATTGCTTGATATGATCGATTTTGAGGTCATCCTGGGCATGGATTGATTATCTCCATATCATACCGTCCTTAATTGCCATGCCAAGACTGTTTTACTAGCGATGCCAGGATTACCGAGATTGGAGAGGAAGGATTCCATAACTGATATGCCTAGTAGGGTTATTTCCTTTTTGAAAGCTCATCACATGGTCGAGGAAGGGTGTTTGGCTTATTTAGCTTATGTTTCAGACACCACTACAGAGTCTGCGATGATTGATTCAGTCCCAGTAGTTTGAGAGTTTGTCGATGTTTTTCCTTCTAACTTTCTTGGCATGCCTCCGGATTGGGATATTGATTTCTGTATTAATTTGGCTCTAGGAACTCAGCCTATATCTATTCCACCGTACTGTATGGATCCTAAGGAGTTGAAGGAGCAGCTTGAGGAGTTGTTGGAAAAGGGGTTCGTTAGGCCCAGTGTGTCACCTTGGGGTGCACCAGTCTTATTCGTGAAGAAGAAGGATGGAACTATGCGGATGTGCATTGATTACTGCCAGTTGAACAAAGTCACCATCAAGAAAAAGTATCCGTTGCCCCATATTGATGATTTGTTTGACCAGTTGCAGGGTGTTCTCTAAGATAGACTTAAGGTCATGTATCATTAATTGAAGATTCGGGACTCAGATGTTCTGAAGACTACATTTAGGGCTAGATATGGCCATTATGAGTTTCTGGTGATGTCCTTTGGCTTAACTAATGCGCCAACGATATTTATGGACTTGATGAATAGGGTATTCATGCCTTATATTGATTCCTTTGTTATCATCTTCATTGACGACTTTGAGAGTAGTGATTCAGACCTTGCGAGAGCAGAAGGTATATGCTAAGTTCTCTAAGTGTGAGTTTTGGCTAGAGTTAGTGGCATTCTTGGGGCATGTTGTGTCAGGAGAGGGTACTAAGGTGGATCCCAAGAAGATTGAGGAAATTCAGAGTTGTCCACATCCTACTTTAGTGACCGAGATTAGGAGTTTTCTAGGATTAGCAGGTTAGTACCGGCGATTTGTGTAGGACTTTTCATCTATTGCATCACCTCTAACCAGATTGACCCAGAAGGGTTCCCCGTTCCGTTGGTCCGATGATTGCGAGGAGAGATTTCAGAAGCTCAAGACAGATTTGACTATGACACCAATTCTTGTATTGCCTTCTAGCTCAGGGATATATATGGTATATTGTGACGCTTTACGCGTTGGCTTGGGATGTGTATTAATGCAGAAGGGGCGAGTTATTGCATATCCTTCACGTCAGTCGAAAGTTTACAAAAATAATTACCCTGTGCACGATCCAGAGTTGGTGGCGATTTTTCATGCTCTAAAGATATGGAGGCATTATTTGTATGGGTGGCATGTGAGGTTTATACCAATCATTGCAGCTTACAACATTTGTTCAAGTAGAGGGATCTTAATTTGAGGTAACACAAGTGGCTAGAGTTACTAAAGGATTATGCATCAGTATTCTTTATCATCCGGGCAAGGCAAATATGGTCGCGGATGCCTTGAGCAAAAAGGCATAGAGTATGGGTAGTTTGACCTTTATTCAAGTAAAGGAGAGGCCACTAGCTTTGGACATTCAGTCCTTGGCTAACAGACTTGTGAGGTTGGACATTTTAGAGCCCAACTGAGTTCTAGCATGTGTGGTTGCTCAGCCTTTGTTATTGGGGCAGATCAAGGTCCGACATGTCGATAATCCACATTTGGCGATTCTCAGAGAGACGGTAGTTCAGGGAGGTGCCAAGGAGGTTTCTATTGGCAATGATGGTATTTTGCGACTCCAGGATCGTCTATGTATTCCTAATGTTGATGGTTCGAGGAAGAGGATCATAGAAGAGGCACATAGTTCGTGATATTCTATCCACCCGGGAGCTACAAAGATTTATCGTAATTAGAGGTAGCATTACTAGTGGCGGGGGATGAAGAAAGACATAGTGAAGTATGTGACAAAGTGTTTGAATTGCCAGTAGGTCAAGTGTGAACATCAGTGACCGGGTGGCCTACTTCAGCAGATGCCTATACCAACGTGGAAATAGGAATGCATCACCATGGATTTCATAGTTGGGTTGCTACAGACTTTGCTGAAGGTTGATTCAATGTGGGTAATTGTGGATAGGTTGACCAAGTCAGCTCATTTCATTCTAGCGGTGACTAATTATATAACTGAGATGTATGCTCAGATTTATTTTCGGGAGATAGTCCGGTTACATGGCGTGCTAGTTTCTATCATATTAGACAAGGACCCTCAGTTCACTTCCCATTTCTAGAGAGCTGTTCAGAGTAAGTTGGGGACCCGTGTGGAGCTTAGCATAATATTCTATCCTCAGACCGACGGGCAGTCGGAGCAGACAATTCATATTTTAAAGGATATGATTAGAGCATGTGTGATTGACTTTGGAGGGCAGTCAGATCAGTTCTTTCCATTAGAGGAGTTCCATACAAAAACAACAATCAGTCCAATATAAGGATGGCCCCGTATGAGACTTTATATGGTCGGCGTTGTTGCTCCCCTATCAGGTGGTTTGATCCCGGTGAGGCTAAGTTACTTGTTATGGAATTGGTACCGAATGTTTTGGACAAAGATAAGTTAATTTAGGAGAGGATTCGCACAGCTCAGTCCGAACAAAAGAGTTACGCGAATCAGAAGGCGCGTGATATATCATTTATGGTTGGCGAGAACGTTCTCTTGAAGGTCTTGCTAATAAAGGGCATTATGAGGTTCAGGAAGAAGGGCAAGTTGATCCCAAGGTTTATCGGCCCCTTTGAGGTGTCGAGTTGGGGAGGATGACTATGAGCTTGCTTTACCCCCAGTTTATCGGGAGTTCATCCAGTTTTTCATGTATCGATGCTTCGGAAGTATCAGGCCGATCTATCACATGTGTTGGACTTCAGTACCATTCAGTTGGATGAGAGTTTGGGTTTTGAGGAGGATCCAGTTACCATTATTGATAGACAAGATCGCCGGTTGAGGTCCAAGATGATTTCTATGGTGAGGGTCCAGTGGAGGGGCCGACCAGTTAGGGAGGCGACCTAGTAGTCCGAGGAGGACATACTGAGCAGATATCCCCACTAATTCAGTAGTTCAGGTAACTTTCTATGTCTATTCGAGGACGAACGTTTGTTTAAGAGGTGGAGAATGTTATGACCCGACTAGTTATTTTGCCTTTTAGAACCTCGTTCCCTTAACTAAAACTTCATGTGCGCTTGCTTTAGACAATTTACAACTTGTGGGGATGGTTGGTTCGGGAGCTAGAAGTGTTTTGTGTGAAATATTCCCAAGTATTCCTTTAGGATTCTCTTACAATACCAAGTTTGACTTCGGTCAACTATTTAGGGGAGGCAGGCCCAAATTTGTGATTTGACGGTCCCGGAGGGTCCGTGGGAAAATTTGAGACCTGGGCATATGTCCGAAACCGATTTCCGAGGTCCCTAACCCGAGTAATGAACTTTTATTAGAAATTAATAAATTGAAGTTTTAAAGAATAAAAGAAACTTAGAAATCATTGATTTTCTAGGTATCAGGCTCGTACTTTGGTTTCAAAGCTTAGTACAGGTCTGAATTATTGTTTAAGACTTGCCCGTAAAATTTGGTGTCAAACCGAGTAGTTTATGTGCGTTTTGACCAATTAGAGGAGAACTAAGAACTTGAAGTTTATTAGTTCGATTCATTTGGTTTTAGGGGGTGATTCCTAAATTTAGCGTTGTTTTGGGTGTTCTGAGGGTTCGAGTAGGTCCGTTTGTGATTTCAAACTTGTCGGTATGTTTGGATGGGGCTCGAAAGCCCCGAGCATCAAACGGATGAGGCTCGAGTGAAGCTGAAACTTTGAGAAAGAGCTGAGTTGTTGCTTTTGTCGTTACAACATTTGTGGTTCTTGGGCCGCAGACATGGGACCGCAGGTGCGGTCAAAACTCAACAGAAGTGGCCAGGGGTGATCCAAGCCAAGACCGCAGAAGTGGCTCCCCAGCTGCAGACACATGCGACTCTTCTTCTGCAGGTGCGGGACCACAGATGTGGCCCCTAAGCTGGGCAGTGAGCTTCAATTAATTCGAGCTCAAAGACCATTTATATCATTCTTCTCTACACTTGGGCAATTTGAGAGCTTGCAAAAAGGGGATTTCAACATAGCATTGTGAGACAAGTTACTTCCATTCATCCTTAGTTTAAATTCATGTATATTAAGTAGATTATACACTTAAAATAAGGTAAAATCAAATGGTTAGAGCTAGAACTAGGGTTTTAACAAAACTAAAGGTTTAGCCGTAAAATTTGCTAGGAAATGAACTAGAAATCATATAATATTGATCCTTAGGTTGTAGGGAACAACTTTCTGCGTAAAGTCTCGGAATTCGGGCAAGTGGGCCCGGGGTCAAAATTTAGGGAACGTAAGAAAGGTTGGGAAATGTCTTAAATAGTTAGAGTTCGACCTTCTAATCCTATACTGACTAGTTCTTACTTCCTTTAACTAGTTTGTGATTGCTCGACTCCGAATTGAGGGCTTGGGCTTGTTCTTGATATTAGAAGTGCGCTTTGGAGCGAGGCGAGTCTCCTATCTAACCTTGTAAGAGGGAATTGTCCCCATAGCTATATAAAAAAATTGATTGAGAACTTGCTATTAAATGCGGGGTCTACGTACGTACTAGGTGGTGAGAGTACGTGCGTAGCTACTATGATGTTAATTTTTGGGTAGTTTAGGACCCATATCATGCCTAATTTGGGGTTATCTTGTATTTAAATTGCCAATGTGATCATGTATGATATTCTCAAGACTTGAGGATGATAAAAGTGAACATATGAAATAGTTTTCTTATATATAAATGAGCCCTTGTATGCATTCTTGATATTTATGGATCGGGCCGATCGCCTTGGTGTAAATAGATGCATCTACGGTTTGCGTCGTTCGACCCTCAGTAGTGCATAATTTATTTTCTATTGGACTGTCGACCTCGGCATGATTGCTCATGATATATATGCTAAAGCCTAGACATGACATGCTTACTTTTTAAGTGTTTAAAAAAATGTAAATGGAAATCGAAATATGGTCAAGAACATGATTACTGCTTTTAATTTATAACTTGTTAATTATTGGAGATTTTCATGCTTAGCATAGCGCATTATTATTATATTATCTTGACCCTAGTAAGAATCAAGACTACCTCTCGTTTCTATTTCTTTGAGATTAGACGTAATACTTACTGGGTACATATTATTTATGTACTCATACTACACTTATGTACTTAATTGTACAGGATCTGAGGCAGATACATCTACTTGTCGACCGGTCCTCTACGCACCCTTGAGTTTATGGCAGAGACTCCACGGTGAGCTGCTTCCTTCATATGCCGCTCAGCAGCTGGATGGAGTCTTGCTTTACTTTTGCTGTCTTTATTTATCTCATACAGTAGGATATAGACATTCTTTTGTATATTCTACGAGATGCCCGTATGTCACGACCCATTTTTCCATAATAGGTCATGATGGCGCCTAACACCATTGTCAGGCCAGCCGATGGAGAAATGTGATGAAGTTCTCATTTTACTTTAGCCAATAGACTGTTATACTAGATTTTCAAATTTAAAGTTAAGACCAGTAAAGATATCAAAGTGCTAAAATAACAATACAACCCTAAAATAAATGTCTACTATTGTGTTTGCCAGAACCTGGTGTCACAAGCTATAGGCACAAAATAATAATGCACTATCCTATTGTCTGAATCAGGATAGACAGAAAACAAAAAGTACAAGAAAGGATTTCTTCGGCTGCGGATCGGCATGAGAAAGAAGCAGCTCACCGCAGAAGTCCCCAAATGTGCTCACTGATGCGCACTAGGATGATATCTAGATCCACCTGCCTCAAATCCTGTACATTTAAGTGCAGAAGCGTAGCATGAGTACATAAACCACATGTGGTCAGTAAGTATCCCGTCTAATCTTGAAGAAGTAGAGACGAGAGGTCAACTTGATACTTACTAAAGTCAAGATAATATAACATAATAAAGTGAGATATGCAGTATGAAGGATTTCCAATAACGCAAGTTTAATAAAAGGGTCATATTCATGTTCTTGTCATAATTAAATTACCCGTTTTCCTTTTTTTTCATAATAAATGAGTGCTTATGTCATAACTAAATGTAAGCATATAAATCATGCACAATCATGGCGAGGTCGACGGCCCGCTCCAACAGAAAATAAATTGTGCACTACCGAGGGTCGAGCAACACGAACCATAAATACATCTATTATCACCGAGGTGATCGTCCCGATTCATAATCATCAAGAAAATATCAAGGAAAGCACATAATCCTCAATTACATATAAGGGAATTCCTACCAAGTCTCAACAAACTCATATGTTCACTTTCATTTCCTCAAGTCTCTAGCAAATCATAATGATCATGTTGGTAATTTAAAATATGAAATATTCCCCAGCTAGACATGACGTGGGTCCTAAACTACCCGAACAATTATCATATAGTAGCTACGCACGGACTCTCGTCACCTAATATGTATGTAGCACTCGCATTTAGCAACAATTACTCATTTACAATACTATGGGGACAATTCCCTCTTACAAGGTTAGAAAGGAGACTCACCTCGCTTCGAAGCGCACTTCCAATATCAAGAATAATCCCAAACCCTCTATTCGTAGCCAAATGAGCACCAACTAATTAAAATAAGCAAGAACTAGTCAATAAGAGCTTACAAGGTCAAATTCTAATTGTTTAAGCAATTTCCTAACCATTAACACAAGTTTTTCGACCCCGGGTTCACGTGCCTGGATTCTAATATTTTTCGAAGGAATTTATTCTCTATCACCTAAGGGTCACAAATATATGATTTCTAGTTCATTTTATGGAAAATTATAGGATTAAA
Source organism: Nicotiana noctiflora (assembly GCA_032618575.1). Classification (NCBI taxonomy): domain Eukaryota; kingdom Viridiplantae; phylum Streptophyta; class Magnoliopsida; order Solanales; family Solanaceae; genus Nicotiana; species Nicotiana noctiflora. The sequence goes on along the minus strand of JASVEL010004954.1, from coordinate 458,896 downwards.
TCTTAATTTTGATTAAACCCTATGTCTAACTCTAATCTCTTGATTTTACCTAATATTTAGTGCTAAATCACCTAATATTTATGTATTTGAACTAAAAGTGAGTGGGGATTACTTACCTTGCAATGATATGGGAAAACTCTCTCTTTGAAACCCCCAAAATCGCCTAAGTATGTAGTGAAAAATGAGAGAAATGAGTTTGGGTTCGTATTAATGAACCCTTCTGTCCCCAGCGATATCCGCTTCTGCGGGTTCCGCTTCTGCGGACATGAGCCACTTTTACAGCAAAAGGAAAGGAGGCCTGGGCCACTTCTGTGGTCTAAAACTCGCTTTTGTGAGTCTGCTTAAGTGGAAAGCCCACAACTTCTACGGTTTTGGGCCTGGGGTGGATAGACCGCTTCTGCGGTCGGGGGTCTGCTTTTGCGGTTTCCCTTGGGCCTGGCCCCTTTCGCTTCAGCGACTACTGGACTGCATCTGCGGTCCCACTTTTGTGTCTCAAGAACCACATATGCGGTTATGATAGAAGCATCAAAAATCCCAGCCCTTTCTATGTTTCCAACTTCACTCGAACCTCGACCATTTGACGCTCGAGGCTCCCGAGCCCCGCCCGAATATACCGACAAGTCTAAAATTATGAGGCAGACCTACTGAAACCCTCAGAATGCTTAAAACAGTGCTAAATCAATGAATCAACCCCAAAACCAAATGATTCAAATTGAACCTTCAAGTTCTAAATTTCCTCCTAATGGATCAAAGTGCCCTTAAACTACTCGGATTGACACCAAATTTTACAGGCAAGTCTTAACTGATATTTCGGACTTGTACCAAGTTTCGGAATCGAAATCCGAACTCGATACCTAGTAAAAACATAATTTCTTAGTTTATTTAAATCTTTGAAACTTATACTTAACAATTTCACATAAAAATTCATTACTCGGGCCAGGGATCTCGGAATTCGATTCCGGGCATACGCCCAGGTCCTATATTTTCCCATGGACCTTCAGAAATTGTCAAATCATGATTTCAAGTGTGTTTTCCCAAAATATTGAACGAGTCAAAATTGTCCCTTTTAAAGAAACTTAAAGAAGCAACTAGGCTTATTCTTGCTCAATACTCTTCTAACTTCCGAACCACCCGTCCCCGCAAGTCATAAATTAGTTAAAGAAAGTGAGGGAAGTATTATTTAAGGGAATGGGGTTTGAAAGTGCAAAATGACTAGTCATGTCATTACATTCTCCACCTCTAAAATAAACGTTCGTCCTCGAACGAATATAGAAAAGTACCTGGACTGCTGTATAAGTTGGGATATCGGTTCTGCATGCCCCATCGGACTCCTAGGTCGCCTCCTCGACCGGTTGGCCCTTCCACTGGACTCTTAGTGCAGAAATCCTCTTGGACCTCAGCTGGCGGTCCTGTCTATCAACAATGGCAACTGGCTCCTGCTCATAGCCCAAGCTCTCGTCTAGCTGAATGGTACGGAAATCCAACACGTGTTGATAGTCGGTATGATACTTCCGAAGCATCGATACATGGAAGACTGGATGAATTCCTGATAAACAAGGAGGTAAAGCAAGCTCATATGCAACCTCTCCAACTCGCCTCAACACCTCAAAGGGGCCAATAAACGTTGGGCTTAGCTTGACCTTCTTCCTAAGCCTCATAATTCCCTTCATTGGTGAGAATTTCAAGAGAACCTTATCGCCAATCATGAATGATACATCGCGCGCCTTCTAGTTCGCTTAACTCTTCTGCCTGGATTGAGCTGTGTGGAGCCTCTCCTAAATCAACTTTACCTTATCCGAGGCATCCTGACCCAAATTTGTACCAAGCAACTTAGCCTCACTAGGCTCAAACCACCTGATAGGAGAATGACAACGTCAACCATATAATGCCTCATACGCCATCTCTATGCAGGACTTATAGCTGTTATTATATGCAAATTCTGCCAAGGATAAGAGCTGATCCCACTGCCCTCCAAAGTCAACCATACATGCTATAAGCATATCCTCTAAAATTTGAACTCTTCGCTCCAACTGTCCGTCGATCTGAGGATGGAATGCCATGCTATGCTCTACGCGGGTTCCCAACTCACTCTGAATAGCTCTCTAGAAATGGAAAGTGAACTGAGGGACTCTATTTGATATGATGTAGACCGACACATGATGCAACCTCACTATCTCCTGAATGAAAATCTGGGCATATTTCTCTGCTATATAAGTAGTCACCACCGGAATGAAGTGGGTCGACTTGGTCAACCTATCCACAATAACCCATAATGAGTCAAACTTTCACTGAGTCCGCGGCAACTCAACCACCAAGTCCATGGTAATGGGCTCCCACTTCCATTCCAGAATGGGCATCTACTAAAGTAGGCCACCTAGCCTCTGGTGCTCATATTTGACCTGTTGGTAATTAAACATCTAGAAACATCCCTACTATGTCCTTCTTCATCCCCCGCCACCAGTAGTGCTGTTTCAAGTCACGGTACATCTTCTTGGCACCCGGATGAATGGAATACCCCAAACTGTGGGCCTTCTCTAGAATCCTCTCTCTCAAGCCATCAACATTAGGAATGGTTCTGGAGCCATAATACACCATCCTCGCCAATACAAACCTCTTTGGAACCTCCCTGAATTACCGTCTCTATAAGGACCGCCAAGTGTGGATCATCGAACTGTCGGGCCTTAATTTGCCCCAATAACGAAGACTGAGCAACCATACATGCTAGAACTTGGCTGGGCTCCGAAAGGTCCAACATCACAAGTCTGTTAGCTAAGGACCGGATGTCCAAAGCTAATGGTCTCATCTCGGTAGGAATAAATGCCAAGCTACCCATACTCTCCTCCTTTCTGCTGACAACATCCGCGACCACATTCTCCTTACCTGGATGATAAATAATGGTAATGTCATAATCCTTTAGTAACTCAAGCCACTTGCGTTGCCTCTAATTAAGATCCCCCTGCTTGAACATATGCTGCAAACTGTGATGGACTGTATAAACCTCACATGGCACTACATATAAATAATGCCTCCATATCTTAAGAGCATGAATAATCGCCGCAAACTCTAGATCGTGCACATGGTAATTTTTCTCATGAACTTTCAGCTGACGTAAAGCATATGCAATAACTCGCCCCTCCTGCATCAATACACATCCCAAGCCAATGCAAGAAGCATCACAATACACTGTATACCTTCCTAAATTGAAAGACAATACAAGAACTGGTGCCATGGTGAAAGCCATCTTGAGCTTCTAGAAGCTCTCCTCACACCAACAGAATGGAGCACCCTTTTGGGTCAATCTGGTCAGAGGTGATGCAATAGATGAAAGGCCCTGCACAAATCACTGGTAATAACCTGCTAACCCCAAGAAGCTCCTAGTATCAGTCACTGAAGTAGGACATGGCCAACTCTGAACTGCCTCAATCTTTTTAAGATCCATTTTAATACCCTCTCCTGACACTACATGCCCGAAGAATGCTACTGACTCTAGCCATAACTCGCACTTGGAGAACTTAGCATAAAGCTTCTACTCTCGCAAGGTCTGAAGCCCTAATCTCAAATGTTGCTCGTGCTCGCCCAGGCTACACGAGTATATCAAGATGATGTCAATAAAGACAATAACAAAGGAATCAATATAAGGACTGAACACCCTGTTCATCAAGTCCATAATTGTCTTTGGAGCATTAGTCGAGCCAAATGGCATCACCAGGAACTTATAGTGGCCATATCTAGTCCTGAATGCAGTCTTCGGAACATCTGAATCTCGAATCTTCAGCTGATGATACCCTGACCTCAGGTCAATCTTAGAGAACACCCTAGAACCCTGCAACTGATCGAAAAAATCATCAATACGGGGAAATGGATACTTGTTGACTTTGTTCAACTGGCAATAATCAATGGACATCTGTATAGTCCCATCCTTTTTCTTCATGAATACACTAAGGCACCTTAAGGTGATACACTGGGCCTAACAAACCCTTTTGCTAACAACTCCTCCATCTACTTATTCAGCTCCTTAGGAGAAATACGGTATGGTGGGATAGATATAGGCTAAGTGAATGGAGCTAAATCAATACAGAAATCAATATCATGGTCCGAAGGCAAGCCAGGAAGGTTAGAAGGAAAAACATCGACAAACTCTCAAACTACTGGCACTAAATCAATCGTCAGAGACTCTGCGGTGGTGTCTCCCACGTAATCTAAGTAATACAAACACCCTTTCTCCACCATGCGCTGATCCTTCAGGAAAGAAATGATCCTGCTATGCGTATCAACTGTGGAACCCTTTCACTCCAATCTCGGCAACCCTGGCAGAGCTAGAGAAATAGTCTTGGCATGGAATTCTAGAACGACGTTATATGGAGATAACCAATCCATGCCTAGGATAACCTCAAAATTAATCATATCGAGCAAGAGAAGATCTGCTCTAGTCTCAATACCACAGAAAGTAACCACACAAGACCGGTAGATCCGGTTTATAACCACAAAATCACCCAATAGAGTGGACATATGAACCAGAACACCCAGTGGCTCAGAAGAAATAGCCAGGAAACAAGAAAACAGAGATGATACATATTAATAAGTAGACCCTGGATCAAATAATACCGATGCATCTCTACCGCTGACAGAAATAATACATGTGATAATGGCATCTGAGGCTAATGCATCTGGCTTGGCTGGAAGAGCATAAAATCTTGCTAGAGCACCAACTGTCTGGCCTCCAACTGACTGAGTAGTAGCTGGCTGACCTGTCCCTGTCTGGCTTCTACCCCTGGAACGAACCTCTACCAGTCTGCTCTCCACCTCTAGGCGGCTAAGCCGCTGGTGCTGGAGTCATAGGATGCTTCCCCTACTGTACTGCCTTGACCCTAAGCCTGGGGAAGTATCTCCTTATGTGGCCTGCGTCCCCGCACTCAAAAGAACAAGGTGCAGCGATGTCACTCCCCAAATCGAGGGACATGACCGGCGCGTGACAGGGTAGCCCCCGTCAAGCGGACCTGGGTGCCTTTCTATCCCACGCGTTACCCCTGTGTTGATTATTTCTCATAAACCAAATATCTTACCAATTATAACTGATTTCACAATGTACAAACATAACCATATGATTTATTTAATAACAAATTTAGAATTTACATTTACAACACCCGACATATATATACATAGGCCATAATCCCACAGTTTGCATGTCTACGGGGCCTCTAGGATTACAAAGGAGGATACAATACTTGTTGGTAACAAGGCTCTGGCTATACCTTACAAAATCCAAAATAAAGTCTAAAACAGAAGTGCATGAGCTACACAGGACCCCGAGGAAGAAAATGGCTCACCAAAACGGCAGTGGAAGATGAAGGATACTACTGCCAATGAGCTGAAGTGCCTACTACTGATCCACCTACAATTATAACACGAATGTAGCGCCCCCGGCAAAAGGGATGTCAGTACACTGGAATTGTACTGGTATGTATGGACAAACTTTGTCCTAAGTAAACTCAAGCCATTAAACAAGTAATCATGATGATAAGACAACCAATAAATTACACCAAGAATTAATTAAGCCAGCCAACCATGTTTTCCACATTTTCCTCATTCAAATAATTCTCAACACAAAGCACGATTTAAGATTAACAAGGAGAACAACAACCAATCAATCACGTAAAACACAAGTAGTCAAACAAAGGGGCAATCAGTGCCCCACATGTTGCAAACTCTCCTCCTGTCTCCTTTCACAATTTCACATCAATGATCTTATATCAATTTCAATAGCAATTTCGATCGCTTTCCATCCTTGTTACCTCGGCCACCCTTATTACTTCGGCCACCCTTTTCACTGCAACCCACACCTTATTACTTCCTGTTGCAGCGCGTAACCCGATCCCACCATACAGTTTCAATCACAACAATCACAAACAGCAAACAAGGCACTACACAAGATCACAACAAGGTCAAATAAGAAATTTACAAATTGGTTCACATTCTTAAATGCTTTTCAAACTAATATCACAACCAAGTTACAATGTTTCCACATTCGAGAGTACCCATACTGTTATGTTCAACAACTTATCATAATTCAGGTGTTTTATTTTTTTCCACAAGGAACCATATATGCCATCACAACAATTATTCACAATTCTTTACCAACTTCAATTCTCTTTTATCTTTCGGTTCATATTCCATACTACATCACACATAGTTTAATAGCAATTGAATACCCAACAACAACATCAAAGAATTACACACAATCCCTCAAATTAAAATATACCAAACAAATTGCACACATATGTGCGATTTTACAAGAATCAAAATTAGCCATACATACCTGGTGTCGAGTGTTCTTCCTTTAACCTCATACTTTATGCTTACCCAAGTTATCCTATTTTGCCGACCTCGTTCTTGCAGACTCTTACGTCTATTCACTTCTTATTACTAAAATTCAAGTTCAATAACATGCATGAGTATTACATTCTATTTCCAAAAGCTATTGTATGCAATCCTTTCCTTACCCATTTTAAAAATTGAAAATCAAAGAAAATGGTTAGGGTTTTACCTTGTAAAGGTTGGGAAAGATGAATCTTTGCCTTAAGATCTTCCGGACCAAATGATTGGAAAAATCTTTGAAGGTAATTAGATTTCTCTCTCTAGAACCCATCTTTCCTCTCTCTAGTTTTGCTAAGAAAATGTATGAAAAATGAAGGTTGAGGGTGTTTTATTAAAGAAGGGGTCGGGTCAAATTTTATAAAATATTTTGGGCCGAGTCAATTCTTCGGTCGCATCTGCGATCGCAGAATCAATATGCGGTCCGCATAATGGACAACAGAATTGCCTAATAAATTGCATATGTTCTGTTATAGAATGCAACCAGAATGCGGTCCGCATTCATGATCTACGATCGCAGAATGCACTGCAGATTTGACACTCAAAAATTCTCAAGAAATTATGCGGTAGATCTGCGGTACGTATTTCCATTCTGCAATCGCATATTGACCGCATTTTCAACATGATTTTTGGAAAACATTCTGTTAAGCTCTGCAGTAGGAATGCGGTCCGCATAACAGATCTGTGATCGCATTCCTGATCGTAGAATCGACACTTTCTGGAAAAACTTGTTCTTTTAATTTTTGAAACTTAAATCACTACCAAGGGTCCGAACTGCGGCGAGCTTGCTCGCCGTGAAGAATTCTATGCATTCCTAACACATTATTCGGACCATGACACCCCAGCTACTAGGTTTTAAGCATAAAAATTTTACGGGGCCTTACATCATCCGTCTTTAAAATCATTCATCCTAGAATGAGGATTTCAAAAATCAGATGGTTTTGAAAGACATGATATGCAAACTATCAAAATTTTAACTAACTCTTATATTTTAGAAAAAAATTGTTAGAGTTTCCTTTGTATTATGGACATATCTACCTGTCAGAGAGCCCCCGAAACACATTACCAAACAACAACACACATTTTGAACAATTTCCACAGCTTGCACGCACTTCCTTACCTCAACGACTGCACATATTCCATCACATTGTTACATTTGCACATAAATTAGTCACTTCAATGAGTCCTTACCTTATTTAACCATCTCAATACACCATATACACATAAACAAACAATTATCAATCTACACTTACTATTATTTGTTTATTTAACATATGAATCTTTATAAGGCTTCCATTTATCAAGAAAGATTTAAGTGACCCAAGGTAACAACACATATGACCCTTGCAAAATGAAGGAAACATTACTAACACTAAGAGGGAAACAATTTGGACAAGACGATAGTTATTAAGAAGTAGAAGGGTCACCTAATTTCTTCTAAGCTTGATCAAACAAATGGGGGTACTTTTCCTTCATCTCGTTTTCTGCTTCCCACGTGGCCTCCTCAACCTGTTGACTTCGCCACAATACTTTGACAGAGGCAACTTCCTTATTTCTCAACTTACGAACTTGCCAATCAAATATGGCAACCGGAACCTCTTCATATGATAAATCCTCATTAACCTCAATAGCCTCAACCGTCATGATGGTGGATGGATCTCCAATCACTTTCTTCAACATGGACACATGGAATACCGAGTGCACTGATGACATTTCAGGAGGCAAATCCAGCCTATAAGCAACTTGAACAATCCGTTGAATGATCCGATATGGCCCAACATACCTAGGACTCAATTTCCCTTTCATTCTAAATCGCATGACTCCCTTCATAGGAGATACCCTCAAGAACACCCAACCATCGACTTGAAACTCCAAATCTCTTCGGCGAATGTTTGCATAGGATTTTTGGCGACTCTGTGAAGTTTTCATCCTCTACTGAATAACCTTAACTTTTTCCATGGCTTGGTACACCAGATTTGTCACTAGCAATGCCGCTTCACCTACCTCAAACCATCCAATTGGTGACCTACACCTTCTCCCGTACAATGCCTCAAACGGGGCCATCTGAATTCTAGCATGAAAGCTGTTATTATATGCAAATTCTATTAGTGGTAAATGTTCATCCCAATTACCTTTGAAATCTAGGACACAAGCCCGCAACATATCTTCAAGCGTCTGAATAGTCTGCTCGGTCTGACCGTCTGTCTGCGGATGGAAGGTTGTGCCGAGATTTACCTGAGTTCCCAAACCTTGCTGAAACTTCTTCCAAAAATTAGCCGTGAACTGAGCCCCGCGATCCGAGATAATAGAAAGTGGAGTGCCATGAAGCCTTACTATCTCCTTGATGTACAACTTAGCATATTGCTCCGCAGTATCGGTGGACTTGACTGGCAGGAAGTCAGCTGATTTGGTGAGCCGATCCACTATCACCCATATTGAGTCGAACTTGCGCCGAGTGCGAGGTAACCCTACCACGAAATCTATATTGATCATCTCCTATTTCCACCTTGTTATTTCAATAAGCTGATTTAATCCACCAGGCCGTTGATGCTCGGCCTTCACTTGCTGATAGTTCGAGCACTTAGATACAAAGTTCGCCACATCCCTTTTCATACCGTTCCACCAATAAATCTCTTTGAGATCATGATACATTTTCATGCAACCTGGGTGCACAGAATCTCTGGAAATATGAGCCTCTGTCATCACTCTCTCCCGAAGCTCATCCACATCCGGGACACATAGCCTGCCTTGACATCGCAATACACCATCCTCTCTATAGAGTACAAATGCCGAGGTATTGTAATTCATAACTGCTTCCTTCACCCTAACCAATGCTGGATCCATAAACTGCTTTTCCTTGATTTCCGCAACCAATGATGATTCTGCTCCATTATGCACCATCACATTCCCCTCGTCTGACGCCGAGATGCGAACCCCTATATTGGCCAATTGGTAAACCTCCCGAGCTAGGGGTCTCTGATCCACACCCAAATGAGCCAAACTACCCATGGATTTTCAGCTAAGAGTGTCGGCTACCACATTTCCCTTCCCTGGATGGTACAATATGTTCATATCATAGTCTTTGAGCAATTCTAACCACTGCCGCTGTCTCAGATTCAGCTCCTTCTGTTTGAACAAATACTGGAGGCTCTTGTGGCTTGAAAACGCATCTACATGAACTCCATAGAGATAGTGCCGCCATATTTTTAAAGCAAACACAACTGCTACGAGCTCCAAATCATGCGTCGGGTAATATTTCTCGTGATTCTTGAGTTGCCTAGAAGCATAAGCTATGACCTTTTCGCGCTGCATCAGCACATACCCCAAACCGACCCTGGAGGCATCACAATAAACCACAAATCCCTCTGTGCCTTCTGGCAAGGCCAATACTGGTGCCGAGGTCAATCTTGACTTCAATTCTTGGAAACTCTTCTCACATGCATTGGACCATTGGAACATAACTGCCTTTTGCGTCAATTTAGTTAATGGGGAGGCTAGAGTTGAAAATCCCTCCACAAACCTCCGATAGTACCCTGCCAAACCCAAGATACTACAAATCTCTGTCGGAGTCGTGGGTCTAGGCCAATCTTTCACTGCTGCAATCTTCTGAGGATCCACCTGAATCCCTTTACTGGAAATAACATGTCCCAGAAAGGCTACAGACTCCAACTAAAACTCACATTTTGAGAACTTGGCATACAATTGGTGCTGATGAAGGGTCTGCAATGCCGCTCTGAGGTGAATGGCATGATCTTCCTTGCTCCGAAAGTAGATGAGGATGTTGTCAATGAATACAATTACAAAGGAATCTAGGAATGGCTTGAAAACCCGATTCATAAGGTCCATGAAAGCTGCCGGGGCATTGGTTAGCCCAAAAGACATGACCAAACACTCAAAGTGACCATAACGAGTTCTGAAGACGGTCTTAGGAATATCCTGCTCTCTGATCTTCAACTGGTGGTACCCGGATTGTAGATCAATTTTAGAGAAGAACTTTGCTCCTTGCAATTGGTCAAACAGATCATCCACCCGAGGCAAAGGGTATTTATTCTTGATGGTGACTTTGTTGACCTGCCGATAATCAATACACATTCGAAGTGATCCATCCTTCTTTCTGACAAAAAGAACCGAAACACCCCACGGCGACACACTCAATCGTATGAACCCTTTCTCTAATAAATCCCTCAGCTGCACCTTTAACTCCCTTAACTCTGCTTGCATCATTCTGTATGGTGGAATAGACATTGACTGAGTATCTGGCAATACATCAATCCCGAAATCAATCTCCCTATCTGGCGAGATCCCTGGGAGCTCGTCCGGAAACACTTCAGGAAACTTATTTACAACTGGCACGGACTCGAGGGCAGGCACATCTGAGGTGGTGTCCGTTACCCGGACCAAGTGATAGATACACCCCTTCTTAATCATCTTCGAAGCCTTAAGGTAGGAAATAAACCTACCCCCTTGTACCACACCATTTCCTCTCCATTTAATAACTGGCTCGTTAGGGAACTCGAGCCTCATGACTCTCGTCCGACAGTTAAGCTTGGCAAAGCACGAATAGACCCAATCCATCCCCATAATAACATCAAAATCTACTATTCCAAGCTCAATAAGATCGGCCATGGTAACACGAATACTCACCATAATGATACAATTCCTATAGACTCGTGAGGCTGTGATAGAATCACAAATCGGAGTCGACACAGAGAACGGCTCATGAAGCTATTCGGGTTCTATCCCGAAACTTGAGGCAATAAATGGGGTAACATAAGACAAGGAGGACCCCGGATCAATAAGGGCATATCAATCAATAGTCTGAACAAACAAGATACATGTAACAACATCTGGAGAAGCCTCAACACTCTGGCGGCCACTCAATGCATAGAATCGGCTAGGTCCATCCCTAGCATGAGCTCCACCCCTAGATGCACCATGCCCTGCTGTTGCTGGAGGACGCGTATAAGATGTAGCAGCCGAAGAACCACATGACTTAGCAGATGCCCTACCCATACCCTAACTGGGTGCACGGTAGTCCCGCTGAATCTGACCTCTCACCCCGCACCTAAAGCATGTCGGGATGTCAAGGTAGCAGGTCTCTATATGAAATCTCCCACACTTGGGGCATGTAGGTCTCCCCTGCTGCTGGGACCTCACTCCAAGACGACCAGTATGGCGAGACCTCCTACTGTCTGAACCTGGTCTCGAATGACTACCCAGCTGATGACTGTGCACAGATGGCGGTGCACTCGCGGAGGATCGAGCATATGACTAGGATGGCCCTGATGACTCTCTTCCTAGAAATGATCTCCCTGAATGACCAATTGATCGGGCCCTGCTGCTACTCTTTCTCTCTGCGCGAATCTTCAACTTTCTAGCCTCTGTGGCCTGAGGAAACCACACAATCCTCCCATAGTTCATGTCTGAGTGCAAAGGTACCATGGTGGCCTCATTCACCACGAAAGGGCTAAGGCCCTGAACAAACCGTCGAACGCGTACGTCCATGGTCGACACTAGCTAAGGAGCATACTTGGACAGTCTCATGAATTCCATATAGTACTCCCAAACGCTCATACTACCCTGTTTGAGGACCTCGAACTCAGTGGCATGGGCTGCCATTGTCTCCGCAGGCAAGAAGTGGTCCATGAAAGCATCTACGAACTTATACCATTGATTCACGTCCAAGCAACGGTCGTAGTCAATATAACCTGGTCTAGTAAGTCCAAGATCGATCCCACAGAGAATTAACCTATCAATCACAATTTTCACAACCCAAGAGTACTTCCGAATCAAGTTCCCAAAATTTAGAGTATATTTGTGTATGATTTTTGACTAACTACTTGTAAGAATTAAGAATGCTTAAAAGAAAGAATTGAATATTGAGTAAATTAATATGGAGAAGGACTAAGATATTGATTTCCCCTATTGATGGAATTCCTTATTGTTATGCTCATACAAATTGTCAATATATTCTATCAATCATGAACGCTATGTGTATCGTAACCCTCTCTCGAGCAATTACAATAATTTACTAGTGCACTCTCCCGAGCTACCCTAGTTGAATAGTTCACTTAATATTGCACCCAAGACTTCGTTATTCCTAACCCCGTCTTTACGCCTAAAGTTATAGATTCCTCCAATAACCTAGGTGTGGTATTGTTCAACAATATACATAAATATGCACTTTTTTTCCAAGTTATGCACACTAAATAGGCACCGCTAATTGGGAGCTCTACCAATTAACTACAACAAGAATGAAGTTGAACAAATAGAAATCTAAGTCACAATTTGTAATAACATATATAATAAGTTCATCACCCAATAGGTTCCATCAAAACATTAGAAAAGGATTTAGCTACTCATGCTTGAAGAAACAAGAATAATAATTGAAATCATAAAGAAATACTTGACAAAAAATAAAAAGAAGGAGTTGAGAGGATTCTCTCTTACTAAATATCTTGCAAAAGTATTGAAATAAAGACAACATGCCTCTATTGGGCAAACTATGAGTTTATATAGAGGTTTTAGGGCTTAAAAAAACTAAGTTTGAATCAAATTAGGAGAACTGGGCGCCGGCTTCCGCGGTTGGTTCGCGGCTGCGAGTCGACCGTGAATAGTAAAACTTCAGAATGCCTCTTTATTTACGGTTCATCCGCGACCGCGAATGAACCGCGGAGGAATAGTGCTGCGGCTTTTCCTCTGCTTTTTCCAGCTCTTTTCACCTTAGATCTTCTCTTGGCCTTTTCATCAACATATGACTTCAAAATAACTCTTCTTAGCATCCATTGCATCACATGTACCTATAACACACAAACAAACACTAATCAAAGCATTTTGTCCTCATAAACAACAATAATACCATAACAAAGTGTGATTATTTAGGGTATAATTATAGTCAAATTCACCTATTATCAATACCCCACCCTTAAACCTTTGCTCGTCCTTGAGCAACCTTAATCCCAATTAAAAAAAAAACTTGTCTCCCCCAAAATATGTCACAAAAGTTATTATACATGAACAACCTAAGATATGCACAATCTTTACCTAACCGCAAACTCTCATGCCCGCACATTATTACTTACTCTACTTATTACCAAAAACTTGCAAATTTACCTTCTTCCTCTTGAATTACATGCCCTCACAAAATTTATTGAGAGAAGTTCCCACACAATAACAATTCAAAGACATGGAACTTATAGATATCGGAAAAATTCACTCACTCTCAACAAAGAACATTTATATGCATACAGGACACACCATAGGCTTGCCCCTAGTGTAATACTCCACTAATCGAGTTATTCAATCATAGATCAAGAGGTCTTTAAGGGTTGTAATGTTGGATATGGGATAGGTAGGATACTTTTGGTTATAGTGACTAGCCTCCCTAAGCACTTTTCTTTTTCCTTTTCACATCTTCCCTTTTTGTTTTCTTCCTTATGTCTCCCACAAACATTCCTTCACCTTTATTTACTTTTAACCCCCACTTTTCTTTTGTTGAAGTAACTGGCCTTTCTAATTTTTACATACTCATTGATATATCTCTTTTGTCTCATTGCTTTGCAACATTATTTTGGACCAGTCCACTATTTTCTATCATTAATTCTTGATTTTCCCTTTTTCAATTTTCCTTCACCCCACACTTAAACTTTTTCATATTCATTACAATACAAGTACTTCTAAGAGGTAAAGTAGAACATTATACATATTTGATGAACATTCAAGGGTTATCAAAGAATAGGCTTAAGCTCAAAGGGGTTAATTAAGATATAATGTACGGGTGAATTCATGTCTATTGGTATATGGGGTTACACAAAGAAATGCCTCTATCCTTTCTATAACCAAACAACTTCTATTTCGCTTTGCAAACACACAGGGCAAGTTCTAGGCATCATGTAAAGCATACAATATAAGTAAAACCTCACACACACATGGCATGCAACTCATTTGGAATCCAGTTTATCTACAAAGTCCTATCAATGTTCAAGCAAGCATTATTGTGCAATTTAAGGCATATTGAGATTCTACAATCAAGCTTAGAATACATTCTCAAGTTCAATTTATGCTTTTGCTAATGTGCATATTCGGGGTTACATGTTTCCCTTTTACCTCTAATCCTAAGAAAAGAAAAAAAAATCTACCTAACCCGGTTCAAATAAAAACCCTTGGAAAAGAACCATGGTCAAAAGAAAAACCAAGGGGGAGATGATACACTACCTATAAAAAGAAAATAAAAGAAAGAAAAATTTCTATGTGGACTACTTCCCTCAAGAGTACTTGTCCTAAATAGTCCGTCATCAGGAAGAGTCCTCTACTCATATTTTTGGATTTTTAAAATTTTATGATTTTTTTTTGTTTTCTTATTATTTTATATTAACTACTACAACTAATATATACATCATGTACAAGATAAGTCACCCACCCCACACTTAAAAATATGGAATGTCCCCATGACATGAATAAAAATTAAAGCACAAGAGGGGTAAGAAAACTTACCTGAGACTCACTCGGAGTCGGAGACGGTGGATGGGTAGACATGACATGCTCGTCCAAGTGCTCTAAACCATGCCATAAACCTGTTTTCTGACCGGGCTTGCCTTGTAGACATGGCGTCTAGCCGTGTGTGCAAGCCATCAATGGAGGTGCGCAGATCAGCAACCTTCTCCTCCATTGACCTAAGCATAGGTCGTGTGGACTCGGACCTAGACATACTTGCTCCATGAGGAGCAGGCCTGGAAGGTCCGGCTAAATTCGTGGAGTGCCTGGCCCGGGCAACCGGTACAGGATCGTCCTCCTCATCCAAGTCAATTGGGGTTGTGTCTCGTCCAACTCGGATTTGAGCAGCTCTAAATGGAGCTTTGGGTAGTAGCTCACCATCAGTTGCAGTTACTGGGGTTTGATGGAGGAGACACAGTGTAATGACAAAAGATGGGTAATAAAAACCCTTGGCAGTGAGGGATCCCCTCAATACCATCTCGTCACTAACTACGCGGGCGATATCAACATCCTAATGTGTTACTAAACACCAAGTCAAAAGTGCCCTATTAAAGTTATCATACGTGGTGTTGCTCGAGGGAAAGATATGGTTGCAAATTATAGAGAACCAACATTTGGCTGTGTGTGTAAAGTAGTTAGAGTGCAGAGTCTTATTTCTAATCCACACCGGGATGCCGTCTACACATAAGGCCTCTATTAGCATGTCCCATGTGACACCTGGCCTATCATGGTAATAGTCGACATCACTAGTGTGCATGGGCAGTCTAAGTATCTGCCTAATAGTAGGAATATGGGCATCAACATTCTTACCTCTGACGAATACTCATCTGACCATAGCGTAAGGAGCATTGGCGTAGAATTCCCGGACAAGCATCTTATTCACATTAGGAGGTGAGTCAAAGAGGAACTCCATCTCGCGCCTCCGAATCTCATCATATATTTCCGGCTTCTCCGAGCGGATAGCTATCCGGTCAACTTCTACCTCTTGGAGCCAATTCTTGGTCGCTTTAATGTGAAATCCATTCTCCGCTTCTTCTCAAGCAAACCTAGACTCATCATAAGTCGATTGCCGAGATGAGCTAGCACCATGTCGAGCTCTCTTTGGGGCCATGATCCTGCACAAATAAGATAGCCAAAAATTTTGTAAGTCGTTAGTCACAGGAGGGCTACTCAGACTTCGCCATCCATGAGATATCACAATTGACCATTTTTCGTGCAATTACCTCATACTCCTATAGTTAGATTCTTTATCTAACTATTTTACACATGCCTATTCAAGCACCCCACACTTAATTATTTGAACACTTCTAACATTACCCAATTGACTTAATCTATCCCCAATAAAATACATCATAACCAATTCATGAGTTGGGCATTATGTCTCCTAAAACTACATTCATCAATTATGATCAAGGATAATTTGCCCAACTTGGCTAAACAACCAACATATATGGTCAAAATACTATTTGGGTCTCCAAATCATAAAATTAATATCATAAACACAATTGAAGATCCAACAACCCATTCTTTACCGAACTTCAATTATATAACAAGGTTCCTTAGAAGAAATTCATAGAAAAATTTAATGTACAACAAGAAACCAAGTAACATTCATGAATTTACCCTATACTAACATTAACTAATTACTTCTACAAAAATAAAAAATCAAAACTAGAATAAAAACAAAATAAAAGAGAAAAAGTAGAGAAACTTACAAGTTATAGCAATGGAGGAGTAAGGTGGAAGAGGGGGATGATTTGGAGAAGAAGGGGTTGGGATTTTGTAGAGAGAAGGGAGAGGATTTGAAGTTAGAGAGAGAGAGTTTTGAGAGGGGGGCGGCTGAATGGGGTTATGGGAATATGGGAAAGAGGGGATGGGTTTTTAGGGTTTAAAGAAGGGGGGGGGAAAAGAAAATAAAAAAATGTTATTTTTAACTGACCGCGGAACTGGCCGCGATTGTTCGAAGTTTGTTCGTGGCCGCGGATGGACCTCGAACAGTCGCGATTCAGAGAGGGCATTTTTTCGTGGTTGGTTCGCGGCCGCGAATGGACCGCGAACAGAGCAAATTCAGAGAGGTCATTTTTCAGCGGTTCATCCGCGGTCGCGGATGGACCGCGGACAGTGCCCCTCTCTGAAATTTTTCTCAGTTGTTCAGCAAAATTTTTGTTTTTTTTTCTTATTTTATTTTATTAAATAGTACTAAAATAAAAATACTTACAACATGTTCGTGGGTTGCCTCCCACGTAGCGCCTGATTTAACATCGCGGCACGACTCAACATTGCGCATTTTAAGGCTCGCTAGACCTTTGAGGTTCATCCAACTGCAATTCTACCTTGTCCTCCATGTCATCCAGGCCTATGTAAGGTTTCAACCGCTGTCCGTTTACCTTGAATGTACGTGATCCATCCATAGTTTGAATTTCCACAGTTCATGACTCAAATGCCTCAATTACCTTGAAGGGTCCTGACCACCTTGATTTCAATTTACGTGGGAACAATCGTAATTTTGAATTTTATAGTAGTACTTTGTCCCTGCTTTTGAAGTTCCGCTCAACGATATTTTGATCATGAATCCGCTTCATTCTCTCTTTATATAATCTAGTACTTTCAAACGCCAGATACCGAAATTCTTCTAATTCATGCAACCCCGTTAGCCATGCTTTACATGCTTCATCCAAGTTGAGATTCAATTGTTTCAGTGCCCACCGAGCTTTGTGCTCTAATTCAACCGGTAGGTGGCAAGCTTTCCCAAACACCAATTTGTATGGAGACATGCCAATTGGTATCTTGAATGCTGTTCTATAAGCCCATAGTGCGTCATCAAGCTTTCTGGACCAGTCGGTTCTTGTGGTGTTCACTGTTTTAGTCAGTACACTTTTTATCTCCCTGTTGGAGACCTCAACTTGCCCGCTTGTCTGCGGGTGATATGGAGTGGCCACATGGTGTTTAACATCATACTTGGCCAATAATTTCTCAAAAGCTCGGTTGCAAAAGTGTGTGCCCTCGTCACTGATGATAGCCCTTGGAGTCCCGTATCGGGTGAAAATATTCTTCTTCAAAAATCCCACTACCACCTTAGCATCATTGGTGGGCAATGCTGCAGTTTCCATCCATTTGGACACGTAGTCAACTGCAACAAGTATGTACTTATTGCCGTATGAGCTTATAAAGGGCCCCATGAAATTTATTCCCCAGACATCGAACACTTCAACTTACTGGATTGGGTTCATTGGCATTTCATGACGCCGGGAGATGTTCCCAGTGCGTTGACTTTCGTTGCAACCTTTCACCCACAAGTGTGCATCTTTAAACACCGTTGGCCAATAGAAACCGGCCTCAAGTATTTTGACAGCTGTACGTATTCCTCCAAAGTGACCGCCATATATTGAAGATTGTTCTATCTCGGGGACGCATCTCCGGATCATGTTATCAAGACATATCCTAAACAAATACGGTTCTTCCCAATAATAAAGCTGACTTTCACGAAAAAATCTTTTCCTCTGGACCGATGAGAGGTCATGAGGGACAATACCACTGGCTAGGTAATTAGCATAGTCATCATACCATGGTGTTTCAAGGAGAGTGGTGGTGAGCAGCTGCTTGTCTGGAAAGGTTTCTAGAATTTTCCCCACTCTCTTTGACAATTTCAGCTCCTTCAAGTTGTGACAAATGATCAGCAACTTGATTTTCAGTACCTTTACTATCCCTAATTTCGAGGTCGAACTCTTGGAGAAGCAACACCCAACGAATCGGGCGCGGCTTAGAGTCCTTTTTATCAATTAGATATCTTAAAGCTGCATGGTCTGTGTATACGATTACCTTTGATCCTATGAGATATGACCGGAATTTGTCGAATGCGAACACGACCGCAAGCATCTCCTTTTCCGTCACTATGTAGTTTAGCTGTGCTCCACTCAGAGTTCTACTTGCATAGTATATTGGATGCATCAGCTTGTCTTTCATTTGGCCCAGCACTGCCCCCACCGCATAGTCACTTGCATCACACATTAGCTCAAAAGGTTGCTCCCAGTCGGGGGAAATGATGATGGGTGCTGTGACCAACCTCTTCTTCAGTTCCTCAAAAGCAATCCTGCATTCATCAGAAAAAACAAAAGGGTGATCTTTTTCAAGTAACTTACAGAGAGGGTTTGATATTTTGGAGAAGTCTTTGATGAACCTCCGGTAAAAACCGGCGTGTCCAAGAAAGCTTCTTATGGCCTTGACGGATGTTGGTGGAGGCAGCTTTGCAATGACATCAACTTTAGCACGGTCTACCCCAATGCCTTTGCTTGAAACCCGGTGCCCCAATACTATACCTTCTTGTACCATAAAATGGCACTTCTCCCAGTTTAGCACTAAGTTTGTTTCCATGCACCGTTTCAGCACTCTTGTCAGATTGGCAAGGCATTCATCGAATGAATTCCCTACCACCGAGAAATCATCCATGAACACCTCCATAATGTCTTCCACCATATCGGTGAAAATAGCCATCATGCACCTTTGGAATGTGGCAGGGCGCATTGCATAGTCCGAATGGCATCCTCCTGAAGGCAAGGATGCCATATGAGCATGTGAAGGAGGTCTTCTCTCTATCTTCGGGGGCTATGGAGATTTGATTGTACCCCGAGTATCCATTCAGAAAGCAAAAGTGGGACCTCCCTACCAACCTGTCAAGCATTTGATCAATGAAGGGAAGTAGGAAGTGATCTTTATGGGTGGCTAGATTCAACTTCCTGTAGTCCATGCATATTCTCCATCCGGTGACGGTTCTTGTTGAAATCAATTCATTGTTCTCATTTTTCACTATCGTCATGCCTCCTTTCTTTGGCACACATTGGGTCGGGCTAACCCAGCTGCTTTCAGAGATTGGGAAGATGATTCCCGCATCTAGCCACTTTATTACTTCTTTTTTCACCACTTCCTTCATGTTGGGGTTCAGACTTCTTTGATGTTCCCTGGAAGGTTTGTGTCCATCTTTCAGGAGAATTTTATGCATGCAATAGGCTGGGCTGATCCCCTTTATGTCTGACATGGTCCACCTAATGGCAGTCTTGCATTCCTTGAGTACCTTTATAAGCTTTTGGGCCTGCACATCTAGCAAACTAGATGAGATAATAATAGGTAACGTGGAGTTAGGACCTAGAAATTCATACCTGAGATGTGATGGTAGTAGTTTAAGCTCAAGCTTTGGTGGTTCTTCTATGTATGGCTTTGCTGGCGGGGTCTCTCTTTTCTCTAAGTGTAGAGGCTCGAACTCAAGCTCTCTCTGCCAAAATCCCTTGCCTTCCAAAGATAGTACCCATTCAGCTAAACTTTCACCATTTACCTCTTCCATGTTCACCAGGCATGCTTGAAGTGGATTTTCAATGGTCAACTCTGCATCGTCGGTCTCCAATATCACATCAACCGCATCAATGAGAGAGCAATTTGAGAACTCACTAGGGCGCCTCATGGATTTTTGCACATTGAAGATGATCTCCTCATCATTCAACCTCATCTTGAGTTCCTCGGTTTCACAATCAATTATGGCTCTCCCGGTGGCTAGGAATGGTCTTCCTAAGATAATGGGAATTTCTTCGTCGACCTTGCAATCAAGAATAACAAAATCGGTGGGAAACACGAACTTCCCAACCTGGATAAGCACATCATCTATAATACCAAATGGACGCTTAACCGTCCTGTCAGCAAGCTGTAAAAGCATAGAGGTGGGCCTGGCTCTCCCAATGCCTAACCTCTTATAAATAACTAAGGGCATGAGATTAATGCTTGCCCCTAAATCACACAAAGCCTTAGTAAAGGCATAATTCCCTATAGTGCATGGGATGGTGAAGCTGCCTGGATCAGATAGCTTCTCAGCAATGGGTCTGGAGACCACAACACTACAAGTCTGAGTAAGTGTTATGGTGGCCAAGTCTTGGAAATCAAATTTCCGCGACATCAAATCCTTTATCATCTTAGCATAACCAGGCATATCTTTTAAATCTTCAATTAAGGGAATGTTTACCTGGATTTGCTTGAGCATTTCAAAGAAATTTTTGTATTGCTCCTCTTTTTGGTGTTTGGCCAACCATTGGGGGAATGGTGGTGGAGGCCTCTTCTTCCCAGTTACTTGGGACTTTTCTTTGTCTATCACTTTCTCATCAATCTGCTGCTCTACCTTTTCAGCTATTTTCTCCGTTCCCTGTTTTGCTTCTTTATTTTCAGCAACTGGCTGGACTGTGACTTCTGTCAACCCTGTGGACTCATCCAGTTCAATGGACAATGGGTAGGTATCTCAGCCTGTCTATCGATTTTCTCACTTTCATTCTCAGCATCAAGATCTCTACCGCTTCTCAGAGTCACTACCACCATCTGCTTTGGGAGTTGGTCCTTTGGGTTTGTTTGTGTATCTGCAGGCAATGTCCCTTGAGGACGATTGTTGAGAGACATAGCAATCTGACCCACCTATACTTCAATATTCTTGATGGCGGCATCATGTGCATCTATCCTCTCATTTATTTTGGCATTTGACCCAATTACCTGCTGCAACATAGCTTCCAACCTTGCAAACCCATCGTCATGTCTACCCCCATGTGGTGGTGGAGGTGGATGATATCCCTACTGCTGATTGCCGTAATTCTGAGGTCTAGGATATGGAGCCATGTTGTGTGGTGGCCTCATACCTGCTGCATTAAATTGTGGCTGGGGAGGTCTGTATTGCATTGGAGCCTATTGGCCCCAGTTTTGATTACCTTGTCGCTGCCGTCCACAGTTAGCCACATAGTTCATATCCTCATGCTGATGATGATGTTCTTGGTCTGCAGCCCATGGATTACCTATGGGTTGGCTAATGCAAGATGTGCATAAACCACCATTGGTAGTATCTACAATGTGAACTTGTTGCTTAACCCCTGATTCTTCCACCTTCTTTGTCAGGATGCTCATTTGTGTCAATAAAGTTGCCACGTTCTCCTCCAGAGTGTTGGATGGATCCAGAGGTACAGAGTGTACTACTGGTGTGATAGGAGCATTCCTGGACGTCCACCCGGAATTTTGAGCCATCTTGTCTAGCAAATTTTGGCCCTCTCTCCAAGTCTTGCTCAGAAAAGCCCCACCTGCTGAAGCATCTACAATATTCTTCATACTATCTGAAAGCCCCATGTAGAATCTTTGGCCTAACATTTGCTCAGGGATCCCATGGTGAGGACACATAACAAGCATACCCTTGAATCTGCCCCAAGTTTCATGTAATGTTTCCATTGTTTTCTGCTTGAAGCTCATAATCTCATCAAATTGTTTAGCTGTCTTATTAGGTGGATGAAACTTGTTATGGAATTGTTTGACTAACTCATCCCAAGTTGCTATGGAGTTTATCGGGAGAGAGTTTAGCCATATCTGTGCTGCTCCTGTAACTGAGAACCGAAAGAGTAATAATCTGATAGCTTCCGGAGTTACATTCGGTTGCCTCTGTTTCTTGCATATTGAGAGAAAGTTCTTTAGGTGCTGCTGTGGATCTTCAACCTGAGACCCAGAGAATAATCCTTTGTTTTGCAACAAGTGAAGCATGTTGTTAGTGATCTGGAAAGACTCAGCTTGAATTGCTGGCACAACGATGGCAGTTGCCAAATTATCCACTGTAGGTTGTGCCTAGTCAAACAATGCACCTTTCTGTGCCTCCTGTGCCTCTTGCATATTTAGCCCGTCTTGCTGGTTTTGTTCGTTTGCATCACCCATGTCGAAGTCTAGTTTGATTGGTTGTTGAGATTGCTGAATTTGTTGATAGCCTTGTTACGTGCCCGGAAAGTTTACTCGGGGTCTGAGAGTCCTTCAATTAGTTCTCCAGTCCTTGCAGATTTTCTAGGCATGCACCTGAGTACCCAATTTGAACAACCGTCAAAAAATTCAATGTGAAGTGTGTAGAAAGAACTTGACTGCACAAGAATCTTGTAGTTCTGTCAATGGCAATTGATAATTCCGTTAATGCCCCGGCAACGGCGCCAAAATTGATTCACATCTAAGCAACGGTCATAGTCAATATAACCTGGTCTAATAAGTCCAAGATCGGTCCCACAGAGAATTAACCTATCAATCACAATTTTCACAACCCAAGAGTACTTCCGAATCAAGTTCCCAAAATTTAGAGTATATTTGTGTATGATTTTAGACTAACTACTTGTAAGAATTAAGAATGCTTAAAAGAAAGAATTGAATATTGAGTAAATTAATATGGAGAAGGACTAAGGTATTGATTTCCCCTATTGATGGAATCCCTTATCGTTATGCTCACACAAATTGTCAATATATTCTATCAATCATGAACGCTATGTGTATCGTAAGCCTCTCCCGAGCAATTACAATAATTTACTAGTGCACTCTCTCGAGCTACCCTAGCTGGCTTTAATTTGAATAGTACACTTAAGATTGCACCTAAGACTTCGTTATTCCTAACCCCGTCTTTACGCTTAAAGTTATAGATTCCTCCAATAACCTAGGTGTGGTGTTGTTCAACAATATACCTAAATATGCACTCTTTTCCAAGTTATGCACACTAAATAGGCACCGCTAAT
The DNA here is from genome assembly GCA_032618575.1 of Nicotiana noctiflora. Lineage (NCBI taxonomy): Eukaryota > Viridiplantae > Streptophyta > Magnoliopsida > Solanales > Solanaceae > Nicotiana > Nicotiana noctiflora. The sequence continues at coordinate 435,485 of JASVEL010004954.1, read as the reverse complement.
TGGGAGCTCTACCAATTAACTACAACAAGAATGAAGTTGAACAAATAGAAATGTAAGTCACAATTTGTAATCACATAAACGATAAGTTCATCACCCAATAGGTTCCATCAAAACCTTAGAAAAGGATTTAGCTACTCATGCTTGAAGAAACAAGAATAATAATTGAAATCATAAAGAAATACTTGATATAAAATAAAAAGAAGGAGTTGAGAGGATTCTCTCTTACTAAATATATTGCAAAAGTATTGAAATAAAGACAACATGCCTCTATTGGGCAAACTATGAGTTTATATAGAGGTTTTAGGGCTTAAAAATACTAGTTTGAATCAAATTAGGAGAACTGGGCGCCGGCTTCCGCGGTTGGTTCGCGTCCGCGAGCCGACCGCGAACAGTAAAACATCAGAATGCCTCTTTATTCGCGGTTCATCCGCGACCGCGAATGAACCGTAGAGGAACAGTGCTGCGGCTTTTCCTCTGCTTTTTCCAGCTCTTTTCACCTTAGATCTTCTCTTGGCATTTTTATCAACATATGACTTCAAAATAACTCTTCTTAGCATCCATTGCATCACATGTACCTATAACACACAAACAAACACTATTCAAAGCATTTTGTCCTCATAAACAATAATAATACCATAACAAAGTGTGACTATTTATGGCATAATTATAGTCAAATTCACCTATTATCAACCATCTGGCCGGAGGGCTCCCCTCCTCGCGGGAATCCTCTCACATCTCGAACCATGAACGTGCCGCTCCCTTCATCCTGTATGAGGCCAACTCTACCCCCTCTATATCTGTAGCCTTCATCACTCTGAGGGTCTTGTATATTTCATCGAGAAAGTCTTGCGGATCGGCCTCTGGGTCTGTGCCTGAGAATTCTGGAGGGGCCAACCGCAAGAATTGGTGGACTCTGGAGCCGGAGGAATCTCCATGTCTGCTGGAGGATGCAAGGGCATCATGGGATCTCTGGGCCTGGGCGGTTACTAACTATGTCAGCATGTGAATGGCTTCTCTAAGATCCTCGTTAGAGATACCAAAACCAGAAGTTGGAACTATATCAGAGTTAGGAACACTGGCAGGAGGGATGGCGGCATCCTCTCCCGCAGCTGGAACAGGGACACTTGGGTTTGGAATAGATGGTCCAGGCAAATTTAGGACTGGTGGGTCATTCTCGCCCACGACATCAGGTACATGATTTGCAGCCACACTTGGGCCGACATTGACCCCAAGGCCGAGTCTAGCCTTCTTCTTAGGCGCCATATTCTGAAAATTTTGGAAAAAGGCGCGAATTAGACATAAATACTTCCACTATGCACTATACATCACGATATAGAATAACAAAGAAATGGGTGAATTCCTAAATGTCCGTGCAGCCCCCAACTTATAGATGTGGTCGACAACACACCAATAAGAAGGGCGCTACTAGACACGTCTCCGAGACATCCAAGGACACTTTAAAACCTTAGGCTCTGATACCAAGTTTTTCACGCCCCAAATCGAGGGACATGACCGTCTTCTGACCGGGTAGCCCCAGTCAAGCGGACATGGGTGCCTTTCTATCCCACGCATTACCCCTATGTTGATTATTTCTCATAAACGAAATATCTTACCAATTATAACTGATTTCACAATGTACAAACATAACCATACGATTTATTTACTAACAAGTTTACAATTTACATTTACAACGCCCGACATATATATACATAGGCCATTATCCCACAGTTTACATATCTACAGGGATTCTAGGATTACAAAGGAGGATACAATACTTTTCGGTAACAAGGCTCCGTCTATACCTTATAAAATCCAAAATAAAGTCTAAAACAGAAGTGGAATGAGCCACACAGGGCCCCGAGGAAGAAAAGGGCACACCAAAACGGTAGTGGAAGATGATGGATACTACTACCGATGTGCTGAAGTGCCTGCTACTGATCCACCTACAATCATAACACAAATATAGTGCCCCCGGCAAAAGGGACATCAGTACACTAGAATTGTACTGGTATGTATGGACAAACTTTGTCCCAAGTAAACTCAAGCCATTAAATAAGTAATCACGATGATAAGACAACCAATAAATTACACCAAGAATTAATTATGCCAGCCAACCATGTTTTCCACATTTTCCTCATTTAAATAATTCTCAACACAAAGCACGATTTAAGATCAACAAGGAGAACAACAACCAAATCACGTAAAATACAAGTAGTCAAACAAAGGGGCAATCAGTGCCCCACAGGTTGCAAACTCTCATGCTGTCTCATTTCACAATTTCACATCAATGATTTTATATCAATTTCTATAGCGATTTCGATTGCTTTCCATTCTTATTATCTCGGCCACCCTTATTACCTCGGCCAACCTTATCACCCCAACCCACACCTTATTACTCCTTGTTGCGGTGCGCAACCTGATCCCACCGTACAGTTTCAATCACAACAATCACAAACAGCAAACAAGGCACTACACAAGATCACAACAAGGGCAAATAAGCAATTTACAAATTGGTTCACGTTCTCAAATACTTTTCAAACCAATATCATAACCAAGTTACAATGTTTCCACATTCGAGAGTACCCATACTGTTATGTTCAACAACTTATCACAATTCAGGTGTTTCATTTCTTTTCCACAAGGAACCATATATGCCATCACAACAATTATTCACAATTCTTTACCAACTTCAATTCTCTTTTATCTTTCGGTTCATATTCCATACTGCATCATACATAGTTCAACAGCAATTGAATACGCAACAACAACATCAAAGAATTACACACAATCCCTCAAATTAACACATACCAAACAAATTGCACACATATGGGCGATTTTACAAGAATCAAAATTAGCCATACATACCTGGTGTCGGGTTTTCTTCCTTTAACCTCCTACTTTATGCTTACCCAAGTTATCCTATTTTTCTAACCTTGTTCTTGCAGACTCTTACGTCTATTCACTTCTTTTTACTAAAATTCAAGTTCAATAACATGCATGAGTATTACATTCTATTTCCAAAAGCTATTGTATGCAATCCTTTCCTTACCCATTTTAAAAACTGAAAATCAAAGAAAATGTTTAGGGTTTTTACCTTGTAAAGGTTGGGAAAGATGAATCTTTGCCTTAAGATCTTCCGGACCAAATGATTGGAACAATCTTTGAAGGTAATTAGATTTCTCTCTCTAGAACCCCTCTTTCCTCTCTCTGGTTTTGGTAAGAAAATGTATGAAAAATGAAGGTTGAGGGTGCTTTATTAAAGAAGGGGTCGGGTCAAATTTTATAAAATTTTTGGGCCGAGTCAATTCTGCGGTCGCATCTACGATTGCAGAATCAACACGTGGTCCGCATAACGGACCGCATAATTGCCCAAAGAATTGCACATGTTCTGTTACAGAATGCGACCAGAATACGGTTCGCATTCGTGATCTGCAGCCGCAGAATGCATCGCAGATTTGAGACTAAAAAATTATCAAGAAATTATACGGTAGATCTGCGGTCCGCATTTCCATTATGTGATCGCATATTGACCGCATTTTCAACATGATTTTCGGAAAACATTCTGTTAAGCTCTGCGATAGGAATGCGGTCCGCATAGCAGATCTGCGGTCGCATTCCTGACCACTGAATCGACACTTTCTGGAAAAACTTGTTCTTTCAATTTTTTAAATACCAAGGGTGCGAACCGCGGTACGCATTCCTAACACATTATTCGGACCATGACACCACTGCTACTAGGTTTTAAGCATAAAAATTTTACGGGGCCTTATAGGCGACCTGCTGTTTGGATGGCTGACCCTGAATACCATAAGGCCCACTAGAAGAAGTTTGAATAGTAGGCAGGCGGTAAGAACTCTACGGCATAGAACTGAAATAAGAATCGAAAGACTCCGGAGGACCTGAATACCCACTGGATGAACCCTGAATAGCTGGCGAGCGATAAGAACTCTCTGGCATGGTGCTAAAATAGGAGCGTGCTAGAGAAACCCAAGTCGGAGGTGGTACTGGAGCTGGGGGCCTACTAGGATGACCCCTCCCAAAGTGACCTCTGCCCTAGCTGGGGTGCCTTTGAACTCTCCTAAGAATCTAGCCCTTTTGTCATGTGCATTTTCTCTCTACCCCTCAAACGGTAACCCTCAATCCTGCAGGCAATCTTAAGTACTAGCTGATATCCAGTTCCCATCTCTACCTCACGAGTCATACCCGACCGTATAGTGGGATGTTACCTCGCAACAACCTCCGCACTCTCTCTGCCTCTATATGGAGTATCATGAGTGCATGGTAAGACAACTCAGAGATCCTCGCCTCATAGTCAGTCACTGACATATGACCCAGCTTCAGATACTCAAACTGATGATGGAACTTTTCTCTCTCAGAGGGTGGAATATACTGATCGAGGAACAACACAGTGAACTGACCCCAAGTGAGGGGAGGAGCGCATGTTGGCCTGCTAAGAAAGTACGACTGCCACCATCTACGGACCCTGCCCTCCAGCTGAATAGTAGTGATGTCGACTCCATGCGACTCCAATATCCTTATGTTGTGCACTCTATCCCTACACCTGTCAATGAAATCCTGGGCATCCTCATGACACTCTTCCCCGAAGACTAGAGGGTGCAACTTGGTCCATCTGTCTAACAACTTCTGCGGATCGCCGTCGACAGCTGGCCTGGGCTGGGGTGCTGCTGCAGTACTGGCTGAGCCCCCTCCGTGAGTAGTGCACCCGAAGTATGATAAACTGTGGCTATATGACATGGAGCCTGTACGGTAGGGGTATGTGCTCCCCCTCCCGCTTATGAGGTAGCTGGATCTGTTAGAAATAAACCAGCCTGAGTCATGGTGTCCATGAACTAAAGCATATGGCCCATGACCTCCTGAATCCCCGTGCAGTAATGAAATCCACCAGAGTAGGCACAACTGTGAGCACCTCAACCTTCTCCTTAATAATGGGATCTCTCGTAGGACTTGCTGGTGGTGAATCTGGAATAGCTTTGGGACGCCTGCATCCCCTACCAAGGGTTGGTTCCCACCCCCGGCCTCTCCATCGGCCTCTAAAAATGGGGGGAGAAGCTCCTCCCAGGTCTGGAACGTTAGCGGCACGAGTCCTCACCATCTGTGAGCGAATAGAAAAGGAAACTTAGTACACTAACCACTACACGATGGAAAATGAATAAAGCATAGTCTTTACTAACACCCTATAGCCTCTCGAAGATAAATACAGACGTCTCCATAACGATCTACAAGACTCTATTAGGTTTGCCCATAACTCGTGAGACCTACGTAAACCTAGTGCTCTGATACCATGTTGTCACGACCCATTTTCCATAATAGGTCATGATGGCGACTGAAACCACTGTCAGACCAGTCGATGCGGAAATGTGATTAAGTTCTCATTTTACTTTAGCCAATAGACCGTTATACTAGATTTTCAAATTTAAAGTTAAGACCAATAAGGATATCAAAGTGCTAAAATAGAAATACAACCCCAAAATAAATATCTACTACAGTGTGTGTCAGAACCCGGTGTCACAAGCAACAGGCGACTAGTGGAATATACACAAAATAATAATACACTATCCTACTGTCTGAATTAGGATAGATAGAAAACAAAAAGTACAAGAAAGGACTTTTTCGGCTGCGGATCAACATGAGAGAGAAGCAACTCACCGTAGAAGTCTTCAAACGTGCTCACTGATGCACACCAGGATGATGTCCAGATCCACCTTCCTCAAATCCTGTACATTTAAGTACAAAAGCGTAGCATGAGTACATAAATCAAATATAGTCAGTAAGTATCCTGTCTAATCTCGAAGAAGTAGAGATGAGAGGTCAAATTGATACTTACTAAGGTCAAGATAATATAACATAATAAAGTGAGATATGCAGTATAAAGGATTTCCAATAACGCAAGTTTAATAGAAGGGTCATATTCATGTTCTTGTCATAATTAAATTACCGGTTTTCACCTTTTCATATTAAATGAGTGATCATGTCATAACTAAATGTAAGCATATAAATCATGCACAATCATGGTGAGGTCGACGTCCCACTCCAAAAGAAAATAAATTGTGCATTGCTGAGGGTCGAGCGATACAAACCATAGATGTATCTATTATCATCGAGGCGATCGGCCCAATCCATAATCGTCAAGAAATATCAAGGAAAGCTCATAAGTCTCAATTACATACAACGGAATTCCTACCAAGTCTCAACAAACTCATATGTTCGCTTTCATTTCCTCAAGTCGCTAGAAAATCATAATGATCATATTGGTAATTTAAAATAAGAAATATTCCCTAATTAGACATGACGTGGGTCCTAAACTACCCGAACAATTATCATGTAGTAGCTACGCACGGACTCTCGTCACCTAGTACATATGTAGCCCCGATATTTAGCAACAATTACTCATTTACAATCCTATGGAGATAATTCCCTCTTACAAGATTAGAAAGGAGACTCACCCTTGCTCCGAAGCACTCTTCCAATATCAAGAATAAGCCTAAATCCTCAATTCGTAGCCAAACGGTCACCAACTAATAAAAATAAGCAAGAACTAGTCAATAAGAGCTTATAATGTTAAATTCTAACTATTTAAGCAATTTCCTAGCCATTACCATAAGTTTCCTAAATTCTGACCCCGAGCCCACGTGCCCGGATTCCAATATTTTTCAAAGGAAGTTGTTCTCTATCACCTAAGGATCACAAATATATGATTTCTAGTTCATTTCATGGGAAATTATAGGATTAAATCTTAGTTTTGATTAAACACTAGGTCTAACTATAATCTCTTGATTTACCTAATTTTTAGTGTTAACTCTGTCTAATGTTTATGTATTTGAACTAAAAGTGAGTGGGGATTACTTACCTTTCAATGATATGTAAAAACTTTCTCTTTGAAACCCCCAAAATCGACTAAGTGTGTAGTGAAAAGTGAGAGAAATGAGTTTGGGTTTGTATTAATGAACCCTTCTGTCCCAGCGATTTCCATTTTTGCTGAAGGAATCCCACTTCTACGGACATAAGCCACTTTTGCAGAAAAGTGCAAGGTGGCCTGAGCCATTTCTACGGTCTAAAACTCACTTCTGCCAGTCCACTTAAGCGAAAAGCCCACCACTTCTGCTGTTCTAGGCTGGGGCGGATGGACCGCTTCTGCGGTCGGGGGTCCATTTTTGCTATTTCCCTTGGGCCTGGCCCCTTCCGCCTCAGCGACTGCTGGACTTTGTGGCTCAAGAATCGGAGATGCGGTTATAATAGAAGCAACGAAAATCCCAGCCCTTTCAAAATTTCCAACTTCACTAGAACTTCGACCATTTGACGCTCGGGGCTTCTAAGCCCCGTCCGAATATACCGACAAGTTTGAAAACATGAGGCGAACCTATTCAAACCCTCGGAATGCTTAAAACAACTCTAAATAAGGAATCAACCCCCAAACCAAATGATTCAAATCATTGAACCTTTACGTTCTAAATTTCCTCTAAACGGGTCAAAACGCCCTTAAACTAGTCGGATTTACACTATAGTTTACAGGCAAGTCTTAACTGGTATTTCAGACTTGTACCAAGTTTCGGAATCTAAATTCGAACCCGATACATAGGAAAACCATAATATCTTAGTTTATTTTAATCTTTGAAACTTAAACTTAATAATTTAACATAAAAATTCATTACTGGGACTAGGGATCTCGGAATTCGATTCCAGGAATACACCCAGGTCCCATATTTTCTCACGGACCCACAAAAATTGTCAAATTATGATTCTGGGTCCGTTTTCCTAAAATATTGACCAAAGTCAAACTTGGCCCTTTTAAAGAAACTTAAAGAAGCAACTAGGCTTATTCTTGCTCAAAACTCTTCTAACTTCCGAACCACCCGTCATCGCAATTCATAAATATGTTAAAGCAAGTGCGGGAGTATTATTTAAGGGAACGGAGTTCGAAAATAAAAAAACGACCAGTTGGGTCGTTACACCGTACTTATTACACCAGGTCTTGGCACATACACATTAGTAGACTTACTTTTGGGTTGTATTATTATGTTACTTACATTATGTATCACTGTTGGCTTTGAATCCAAATTGGAGATTTTATCTACTTAAATTCTGATAAAAATTAACATAAGAAGTTAGAAATGTTTTCGCATTGGCTTGCCTGGGAATGGTGTCGGGCACCATCATGCCCTATTTTGGAAATGGGTTGTGACAATAATCTTCTATATATTATTAGAAGGAGAGGAAAAATCACTCTCCTTAAGTCAATTGGCAACCTAAAAATATGCCACATGGCATAGTAGTTATTTAGTTTATAATTAGTTATTGGTTATTATTTTTGAATTGAAATATATATAAAAATAAAAATAATAAAATAAAATAAAAATATAAACTAATATATATATATATATATATATATATATATATTGGTTACTTTATTTTGATTAATAAATATAGATATCTTATAATTAAATTTTAAAAAAGCAAAAAATAAATATATACAAAAATAACTAACCATTCAAAGTGGGTGTGAGTAGTTTCAAGTTGGAGTTTATAATTATTTTAAAATAAAAGGCAAAGAAATAGCTACAAAAAATGAAAAAAGAGAAGAACTACCCATTCAAATCAGGAGGTAGTTACAAGTTGGAGTTTTAAAATAATTTTAACATAAAAAATTAAATAAAAAAAATAATGAATTACCAATTCAAATTTTGGAGTAGTTTTGTCACGACCCAAACCCGAGTCGTGATGGTGCCCAACATATTTCTTGGAAAGCCCGACCATTTCCCGATAACCAGTTCATTTGTTAATTTAACAAGGTTACATTAAATGACATATAGTCTGTTTCCATAGCAAAATAACGACAAGTGCGGAAATAAAAGCAACTGAAATACAGCCCAATGGAATCCGATGTCACAAGTCTGAGCCTCTAATAAAAGAGTACATCCTATACAATCCGAGTCTAAGCAGAATAAACAAAAGATAGATAGAGGAAATGAGAGATCGGGTCCTGCAGACGCGACAACTTCCTCGATATATCCTCAGCAGATGATAAGACAGCAGTGTAAAGCTCAACTGCCCTCCTGGATCCCTGTATTTGCACACAATGTGTAGGGAGTAGAGTGAGTACTTCCAACTCAGTGAGTAGTAATCAGTAAATAACAACTGAAAGTAAGAACACATATAAGAACACTAAATAGTTCTAAGGACAACTGTACAGGTAACTCAACTCTAAAAGGAAAATCTGATTTTAGTCTACTACTATCTCACACTGGTCCAACACTACTGCGCCGATCCTTACTTACACTACTGCGGCGTGCAACCTGATCCAATATATATATCATATATATAATATGTTGCGGCATGCAGCCCGATCCAATATAATAGATATAATGCTGCGGCGTGCAGCCCGATCCAATAATATATAACTGCGCTCACTGGGGTGTGTGCAGACTCCGGAGGGGCTCCTTCGGCCCAAGTGCTAATACTGCGGCGTGCAGTCCGATCCATATATATTACTGCGGTGTGCAGTCCGATCCATATATATATATATATATATATATATATATCACTGCGGTATTTAATCCGATCCATATATATACATTACTGTGACGTATAGTCCGATCCATATATATGTCCTATATATATATAATACTGCGGCGTGTAGTCCGATCCGATACATGTATATGTATACACTGCTATGGCGTGCAGCCCAATCCGGTATATATATCAATACCTCACTATGGGTCATCGACTCCTCTCAGTCAATATAGACTTGGCCTCTCGGGTCCACTCAGCTAAAACAAGGTATTCAACCCTAGTATTCTCACTTAGAGTAGACTTCCAGTATTGGTTCATGTCATGCTATACAACTAAGAGTACGACTAAGAGTATGTGTTCAATAGATATTAGGGTCATTTTGCTCCACAGGCTTCCATAACGTTCTACAGATCGGCACAAGGCCCCAAACATGGCAACTAGCCCAATTATACAGATATAAGCTCAGTCTCAGTCAATATGCACAGTAAACCAACATTCGAGATGGACTAAGTCCGAATCTCCAGTCACAATATCACTATGCTCGTCACATGATGCGTGTTTCATCTCAACATAGCATTGTGTAGCGCAAATATGGGGTTTCAAACCCTCAGTATATCATTCATTACTACCACTCACCTCAAACCGGCCAAAGTCCTAGCTCGCCTTGCGCTTGCCTCGCAAATCGACCTCCTCGGGTGCCAAATTTGACCAAAACTAGTAAGAGTACATCAAAATAGGATAATGAATCATATCCCAATCGAAAGAACTCGAAAAAGAGCCAAAAACATGAAGTTGCCAAAACCCGAGCCCCGGGCCCGCTTCTCAAAAAATTACAAAAATCACATTTTTAGAATCCTTATCTTGCCATGAGTTAGTGCATATAAAATTTATCAAAATAGGACTTCAAATGAGCTGGCAAATCATGATTTTTCATCGCAAAAATCCAAGCCCTAACTCCCTCAATTTATACCCAATTTAAGAGAATTAATAGAAGATTCTTTGATAAAATGATGTATTAAGACCACGAGACTTACCTCCAATCACTTCCCGATTAAATTCCCTTTACATTCTATCACTTAGCTCTCAAGGTGCTAAAAAATTGAGGAAAATATCAATGAAATCGCGACTAAAATGTTTCTTTAAACCCTTCTGTCCAGTCACCTTTTACAATACGCGAACGCGACACGTCCTCACTCGTTCACGATGAACAATCAAGCTTCAGCCCATTTTTACTCTATGTGATCGCGTACTCCAGGTCGCAAATGCGATGAACACTTACTCCACTCTACGCGAATGCGGGCATCCTGTCGCGAACGCGTACAACAAATACCCCAAGCCTACGCGTTCGCATCACCTCCTTCGTGAACACGAAGGAAAAACCTCCAGCCTCACTAGATTACTCTATGCGTTCACGTGGCCCTCATCGCGAATGTGATGAAGAAAAATCTGCTGTAATTATGACAGCAAACCTAATCTTTCACTTTGCCAAAAATGATCTGTTTGGACCCCCAGATTCACCCCGAGGCCCCCAGAACCTCAACAAAAACCACCAACCTACTCCAAAACACGATACGAACTTGTTCCAATCATAAAAACATATCCTTAAACATAAAAATCATCAAATTAAGGCGGATTCAAGCCTAAGTTTCAACTAAAACTTCCGAAACCAACATCCAAATTAAAACCCGACCAAACGATGTCCGAATGACCTGAAAATTTGCAGACATATCCAAAATCACCTAACGAAGCTACTAAAACTGTCGCAATTCCCTTCCAACTCCCATATCAAAATCTCACCTATCAATCGGATTTCGCCAAAATTCAAACTTCGCCAATTCAAGCCTAATTCTACACCGGACCTCCAAATTCAATTCCGATCACTCTCTTAATCCAAAAATGATCCCCCGAAGCTAACCGAACCATCAGAATTGTATTCTGAACCCTCTAACTCACAAGTCAACATTCGGTTGACTTTTCCAAACTATTCCTTCATCAAAGAGACTATTTGTCTCATTTCCTACCAATCTCGATCCGAATTAACTCAAATTCACCAAACACATATATTGAAACATGAACAAGCATATAACGGGGAAAATGGGGTTGTAGCTTATGTGATGACGAATCGGGTCGTCACATTCTCCCAAACTTAAACAAACGCTCGTCCTTGAGCAGGTCAAGAAACATACCTAGAGCCTCGAATAAGTGGGGATATGTACTCCGCATCTCCTGCTCAGTCTCCCAAGTAGCCTCCTCCACAGGTCGGCCTCTCCACTCCATCTTAACTGAAGCAATATCCTTGGACCTCAGCTTCCAAACCTGTCGACCCAGAATAGCCACCGGCTCCATATCATAAGATAGATCACCATCAAGCTAAATCGTACTAAAGTCCAACACATGAGATGGATTCCCGACATACATCCGGAGCATAAACACATGGAATACTGGATGCACACTGGACAAGCTGGGTGGCAAAGCTAGCTCATATGCCACCTCCCTAATCCTCCTAAGTATTTCAAAAGGGTCAATGAACCTGGGACTCAACTTCCCTTTCTTCCCAAACCTCATAACACCCTTTATGGGTGAAGCCTTCAACAAGACTCTCTCGCCAACCATGAAAGACACATCTCAAACCTTATGGTCCGAAAAACTCTTCTGGCGCAACTGTGTTGTGCGAAGCCTCTCCTGGATCAACTTCACTCTCTCCGAAGCATCCTGGACTAACTCAGTCCGTATCAATCTAGCCTCGCCAGGTTCAAACCAACCCATGGGAGATCTACACCGTCTACCATATAACGCCTCATACGGGGCCATCTGAATACTCGACTGATAACTGTTGTTATAGGCAAACTCTGCAAGTGGCAAAAACTCATCCCATGAACCTCCAAAATCGGTCACACAAGCACGCAACATTTCCTCTATGATCTGAATAGTGCGCTCAGATTGTCCATCCGTCTGAGGATGAAATGTTGTGCTCAACTCCACCTGTGTACCCAATTCCCACTGAAATGGACTCCAGAACTAAGACGTGAACTGAGTACCTCTATCTGATATGATACACTAGAACCCTATGTAATATAACAATATCCTGAATGATGGTCACTGCTAACCGCTCCGATGAATAAGTAGTACATACTGGAATGAAGTGCGCGGATTTGGTCATCGGATCAACAATCACTGACACTAAATCAAACTTCCTCAAAGTCCGAGGGAGACCACTCACAAAATCCATGGTAATCCGCTCCCATTTACAGTCAGGAATAACCATATGCTGAAGAACACCGCCCGATCTCTAATGCTCATACTTGACCTGCTGGTAGTTGAGACATCTGGCTACATGACTAACAATATCCTTTTTCATCTTCCTTCACTAGTAATGCTGTCTCAAGTCCTGGTACATCTTTGCGGCACCTAGATGAATGGAGTACCGCGAGCTGTGATCCTCCTCTAGTATCAACTCTCGAAGACCATCTACATTAGGCACACAGATCTGATCCTGCATCCTTAGAACACCATCACTATCAATAGACACATCAATTTAAAGACTCAATATTTTACAAGTTCCAAAATTATGAGTTTGGAGGTTTATGTATTTGGAGTTTATGGGTTTAAAAATTATAAAGTTTACGGGTTCGAAAATACACGATTTTTGCATTAAAAAGTAAAGGATCACACTAGTTCCTTTAGATTGTGTCAATTTTTAGTGACTTAGGGAAGAGGTGAGGGGTGGGGGGAGGTGGGAGGGGAGGGGAGGGGTGAGGAGAGTTGCATAAAAAATATTTTTCTAAAAAAAACTATTTTCTACTCTCTAACCAAACAATAGAAAATATTTTCCGGAAAATGTTTTCCACTTACCAACCAAACAAGAGAAAATAAGTGATAGAACCACTCATTTCCCATGGAAACATTTTCTAGGAAAACATTTTTCATAGAAAATATTTTCCTTCATACCAAACACACCCTTAATAAATAAAAATGTTCGAGCCTCGACAAATCAAATATACAATTGCAGGGCCCTCATTGATTACTTAATAAAAATACTTACAGATTCGGGATGGTCCATTTAGCAAATTTCACGACCTTACCAAAAGATAACAACATGTTATTCGCTTTAGGCGTGCTTTTAATAATGTTAGCTTCCTAATACAGTTGTGCATTTCATGCAACCCAAATCTAAATCCTAAAACATTGAATAAGAATGTATCGAGGATCCGGGTGCATTTCATGTGACGTGATCTGAAAATACGTTCTTAAATGACGTTTACTGCCCAACCGTCTGTGGGTGAAATGATGTGCTCAGCTCTACCTGTGAACCCAATTCTCACTGAAATGTCCTCCAAAACTGTGAAGTAAACTGAGTAACTTTGTCTAATATGATAGAAATTGGAACTCCATGCAATCTCACAATCTCACGGATGAATATCTCTGCTAACCGCTCCGAGGAGTATGTAGTACACACAGGAATGAAATGAGCTGACTTGGTCAGCCTATCCACAATCAGCCAAACTGAATCAAACTTCCTCGCTGTCTGAAGTCCATAGTGATCATTTCCCACTTCCACTCGGGAATATCAATACGCTGGAAAGCGTCACCGGGCCTCTGATGCTCATACTTGACATGCTGACAGTTTAGGCACCGTGCTACATGACTCACAATATCTTTCTTCATCTTTCTCCACCAATAATGCTGCCTCAAATCTTAATACATCTTTGAGGCACCTGGGTGAATAGAATACCGCAAGCTATGGGCCTCCTCCAATATCAACTCACGAAGGCTATCAACAATTAGCACGCATAACCGGCCCTGCATCTGCAACACACCATCACTATCAATAGTGACATCTCTGGCATCTTCATGCTGAACTCTGTCCTTAAGGACAAGCAAGTGTGGATCATCATATTGGCTCTCTCGAATGTGGTCATATAAGGAAGACCGAGATACCACGCAAGCCATCACCCGACTGGGCTCAGAAATATCCAGCCTCACCATCTGATTAGCTAGAGCCTGAACATCAACTACAAAGGGCCTCTCCCCAACTGGAATGTACGCCAAGATGCCCATACTAATAGCCTTCCGGCTTAAAGCATCGGCCACTACATTGGCCTTCCCAGGATGATACAAGATGGTAATATCATAGTCTTTGAGTAATTCAAGCCATTTCCACTGCCTCAAATTGAGATCTTTCTACATAAACAAGTGCTGAAGGCTGTGGTGGTCTATATATATGTCACAAGATACACCATACAAGTAATGCCTCTAAATCTTCAAGGCATGAACAATATCAGCTAACTCTAAGTAATGAACAGGGTAGTTCTTCTCATGGGTCTTTAACTGATGAGAAGCATATGCAATAACTGTACCCTCCTACATCAATACACAACCGATCCCAACTCTTGAAACATTGTAATATACCATATAAGACCCTGAGGCTGATGGCAATACAAGTACCGAAGCTGTGGTCAAGGCCGACTTGAGCTTCTGGAAGCTCTCCTCACATTTATCTGACCACATAAATGGAGCATTATTCTGTGTCAACCTTATCAAAGGTGAAGCAATAGACGAAAAACCCTGAACAAACCTGCGGTAATAGCCGGCCATGCCGAGGAAACTTCGGATCTCCGTAGCTGAGGATGGCCTGGGCCGATTCTGCACCGCCTCTACTTTCTGTGGGTCAACCCGAATACTATCGCTGGACACTACATGTCCTAGAAAAGTCACAGTATAAAGCCAGAACTCAGACTTAGGAAATTTTGCATAAAACTTTTCCTTTCTCTGCAATACCACTCTTAAATGTTGTGCGTGCTCTCCCTAGCTGCGAGAGTACACCAGGATATCTTCAATAAATACGATCACAAAGGAATCCAGATATAGCCGAAACACACTGTTCATCAAGTGCATGAATGCATCTGGGGCATTAGTCAGCCCAAAAGACATCACCAGAAATTCATAGTGCCCATATCTCGTTCTGAAAGTTGTCTTCGTAATGTCTGAATCCCTAATCTTCAACTGGTTATAACCCGATCAAAGGTCAATCTTAGAGAATACACTTGCTCCCTGAAGCTGATCAAACAATTCCTCAATACGAGGTAATGGGTAGTTATTCTTTACTGTCACCTTGTTCAAATGCCTGTAATTGATGCACATTCTCATTGTGCCATCTTTCTTATTTACGAATAATACCAGTGCACCCAATGGTGACACACTCGGGCGAATGAACCCCTTATATAAAAGTTTCTGAAGTTGTTCTTTCAACTCTTTTAACTCAGCTGGTGCCATGCAGTAGGGAGGAATAGAAATGGGCTGAGTGCCTGGCACCAAGTCAATACCGAAATCAATGTCCCTGTCCGGCGGAATGCCCGGCAGGTCTGCTGGAAATACATCCGGGAAATTCCTCACAATGGGGACCGAATTAAGACTTGGAGTCTCAGTTTCGACATCTCTAATGAAAGCCAAATAAGATAAATAATCATTTCGTTGGGCTTTTAGAAAGGAAATCACCCTGTCAGATATATAATTAGTCACGCCTCGCCACTCGATCCTCGGATTACCTAGAATAGCTAATGTGATTGTCTTGGCATGACAATCCAGAATCACATGGTAAGGAGATAACCAATCCATGCCTAGAATCACGTCGAAATCCACCATGCCTAATAATAATAAGTCAACTCGGGTCTCCAGACCCCAATAGTAACAAGGTAGGATCGGTATACATGATCCACAATAACTGTATCACCCACCAGGGTAGACACATGCATGGGTAAGGCAAGAATACCATGGGCCGTACCCAGATGATGTGCAAAATATGAAGATACATAGGAATAGGTGGATCCGGGATCAAATAAGATAGAAGCATCTGTGTGGCAGACTGAGATATTACTTGTGATGACAGCATCTGAGGCATTAGCGTCCTTCCTATTTGGAAGAGCATAGAAATGAGCCTGGCCTCCGCCTGTATGATCCTCGCCCCTAGGGCGACCCATGGCCACCTGGCCACCACTCCTAGCTAATTGTGCTAGTGTTGAAGAAATAGGAGTGGAAGACGAGGGCTGATCCCTCTGCTGAGACTATTTACGGAGTAACTGGGGACACTGCCTCCTAATATGACCCAACTCACCACACTCAAAGCAACGGCCTGAAGCTAGAGAAAAGGACTGCTGAGAACCTCTCGCTGCAGATGAACCCTGAGCTGAAGGAGCAGGAGTAGAGCTCTAAGTTGGAAGGGCGCTCAGTGCGGGCTGGCTCTGCTGACGACCCTGTTGGCCATGATGACCTTGATAACCCTGATGACCCTGACAACCACGGTCTGACGAAGCCCCACTAGACTCTGCACGGCCTGACTGAGGAGATCTGAAGGAACGACCTCTGCTGTGCTGAAAGTGGCCCCTAGACGGAGTACCACTGTAACTACCTGCACCACGAGGCCTATTAGACTCCCTATCCTCACGCGCTCGATGGCGGTCTGTCTCAATCTGACGAGCCGCATCAACCACCTCCTCAAAAGGAACTGATGTAGCCCTCTCTTTAGTCATCAATATGCGGATAGGATAATTGAGACCATCCACAAATCTCCTGATCCTCTCACGATCTGTCGGAATCATCCACATGGCATGTCGAGCTAGCTGAGTAAACGTCAACTCGTACTGAGTCACTGTCATATCTCCCTACTTGAACCACTCGAACTGACGACGCAGCTCTTCCCTCTTAGACTAGGGCACATACTTCTCTAGAAATACCGTGGAGAACTGCTGCCCTAATAGGCCTATGCCTCTCGAAATCCTCCCACCAATGAAATGCTGGTCCTGTGAACTAGAAGGTAGTGAAAGTAACACCGCTAGACTCCAGAATACCCGCAGGACAAAGCATACACTGGCACTTATCCAGAAAATCCTGGGCATCCTCGCCCTTAACACTGCTGAAAGCCTGAGGTTGTAGTCTCCCGAACCTCTACAACCGACGCTGCTCGTCATCAGGCATAGCTGGGACTACATGAGCTGGGGCTGGTGCGACTAGTGTAGCCGGCTGAACTGGCTGAGCTGGAGCTGCCTCAGGTGCATGTAAGCCCTGAACTACCGGCTCTGGTGTGCGAGCAACAGGGGTCTGATTTCCGCCCCTTGCCTGTGAAGAAGCTGCTGCAGTATAGGCCACAACCACCTGGGCTAAGCCAATACACACTGATAGGATCTGTGCTAAGGTCTCCTGAAGACCCGGTATCTCAATAGGCACTGCCGGTGCCTGAACCTGAGCTGCTGGAATTCCTGCAGCTGGAGCCTGATCCTGAACCTGATCCACTGGCATTGGGATCTGACCCTGAGTCTGGTCAGCTGGTGGGTCAGCAGGTGCTATCGCTGCTACCCTGCCTCTACTACGACCACGGACTCTAGGTGCCACTGGTTGTCATCCACTACGTCCGTTAGCACGGGTTCTCACCATCTGTAAGAGAATAGAATACGAAAAAATTAGTTTCACGATAACACAAACCGCACGATATGAATCCAAGAAAGTAAAGTGTTTCCTAAAGTTTTGTAGCCTCCCGAGGATAGATACAGACGTCTACATACCGATCTGCGAGAGCCTAGTAAACTAGCTCATGACTCGTGAGGCCTAGTAAACCGGCTCATGACTCGTGAGGCCTAGGCAAGCCAGACCAACAACTATTTCCATATTTAATGACAAGTCCCAAAAGGACGAATTCAAGAAGAATATGAGAGCCTATAATAATATTCCATTAATAGTAGTCGAGTAGAATACTTAGAAGTGCAAACACCGAAAATAACACTCCCAAAATATTCGGGATCATGAGTTTAGATCCTCTAAACAAAACCGAATAATAATAGGAATAGCTGAACAAAATGCTCAAGTATGAATGTATATAGAAAATAAGCTGAAATAAAGAGAGAAACTAGGTCTTGGGAATGCCAGCAGCTACCTCAGCAACTCGAGTACACTCTAAAAATAAGCTGGAATGCTCGTCTAACCCTCCTGTGTACCTGGATCTGCATACGAATGTGCAGGGAGTAAGGGGGAGTACTAAGTACTCTCTGAGTAAAAAGTATATAAAATAGCTTAAAGCAGGAAATCCACAAAATACCACAGAGCAAAGCTAAAACTACAATCTGATACCTACCACGAACTAACAACAATAGCAATCACAAATATCACAGGTAATTTACAAACAAGATTGCAATGCAATGCACATGACCGCTACGATGCGTAGCCCGATCCGTTTAACGTCGATGGCGCTCACTGGGGGTGTGTACAGACTCCGTAGGGGCTCCTTCAGCCCAAGTGCAATATTCATATCATCCGCTGCGACGTGCAGCCCGATCCATCCTCAGTCCACAACATGCATATGAGTCACTCAACAATTTAATTTATTTATTTCCAGGTTCCAGTTCATTAAAAAGGAAAAATACTTTAATTTTATTTAATTTTCCAAGAACAAGTAACTTAGCAATTCACAATAGTGATTTCAAGCCAGGACTGAGATCAATCATTTTACAAATCAAGCTATCACATTGATATCTATCCCCTAGGGATACTACAGGTCGGCACAAGGCCCCAAACATGGCTTATAGCCCACATATATACTTGACACATGGTGCGTTTCAACCACTAATATAATTATTTGTAATCGGGATAGACCAAGTCTCAATCCCCAGTCATAACCAATCCCGCACTTTCCATGGGGTGCGAGCCACGCCCTAATAGCGTCACAATGTGCTAAGTCGAGGTTTCAAACCCTCAGGCTATCATATACACTAACTACTCACCTCTAACCGGCCGGGGACTTATCCGCGATGCCTTTTCCTTTCGAAATTGCCACAATAAATACATAAATATGGGTCTAAGAAACATAACCCAAACAAAATTACTCGAAAAACACAACAATTCGCGAAGTTGGTAAAACCCGAGCCTCGGGCCTACTTCTCGAAAAATTCCAAAACTCATACCAACGGATTCCTCGTCTCGCCACGAGTCCGTGCATATAAAATTTATCAAAATCGGAGTCCGTTTGACCCCTCAAATTCCACTTTTCATCTTTCTCAGTTGCCAAGCCCTAACCTCCATTTTTACCCCTTAAATCCTTAGTTATTCGGTGATTAATCCATGTTTTTGCATCATAATAACGTAATTCGAGTCTAAGAACTCTTACCTAATAAATTTCCACTAATTCCCCTTGAAATCGCTCGAAATTCGCGTATTCCTGAAGTCAAAAATATGTTTTTAACTCTGAAATTTCGGTACACTATTTTCATTAAAACCCAACGATTTTTTGCTTCTGTGACAACCCAATCGCTTCTGCGGCCAATGAGCCGCTTCTGCAATTGTCCCCCTCACTCGCCTGGACCGCTTCTGCGAAGATACCCCCCTCCTCCCCCCGCTTCTGCGAAAATGGCCAACCTCGCCTGGGCCGTTTCTACGACCATTGGGCCGCATCTGCGGAACCGCTTCTACGGCCCTTTTTTTGCAGATACGAAAATATTAGAAGCCAAAAATCATAGACCTGTTAAAACTTTGAAATTTCCCGTTTAGCTTTTCGAAAACATCCCGGGACCCCCGGGACCTCAACCAAAAGCACAAATATATCACATTACTTCATTTAAACTTGCTCACAACATAAAAACACCATCGTAAACATGACAATCATCAAATTCTCACAGATTCAAGCCTAAGTTTCACTAAAATTTCCGAAACTAATATTTGGTCTAAAACCCGACCTAAACACCTCCGAATGATCTGAAATTTTGCACCTAATCCAAAATCACATAATGGAGCTACTGCAACTCTCGGAATTTTATTCCGAGCCCCGGATCAAAATGTCGCCTATCGTCCGAAATTTGCCAAAATTCAACCTTAGCCAATTCAAGCCTAAATCTACACCGGACCTTCGAATTCGATTCTGATTTCTCTCCTAAGTCATAAATCATCCCCCAAAACTAGTCAAATCATCAGAATTCCATTCCGAGCTGTCTAACTCATTGGTGAACATCCGGTTGACTTTTCCAAACTAACCTTCCCATAAAGAGGTTTATTGCCTCATTTCTAACTGGATTCCATCCGATTTACTTCTAACTCTCCAAACACATATAAATGAACATATTATGGTAAAAATGGAGAAAACGGGGCGGTAGCTCCCGTAAAAATGGGTCAGGGCATTACACATCCTCCAATCATAATTACTAGCCCTTATCTAACCCAATCAGTTATATCCAAACACGTTAAATGCCTCTAGAATTCAATATTACCAAAAACACATGCAATCAGTTACTAAAATCTTAACTAATTCCTAATCAAACTACAAGCAGACTATTATCATCAGAGGAAAACAAGTAATCAATTGATTGCTAATTAAACCTGAATTAACAACAAATGAATTGACTGACAAAAATGAACAAGACAAAAACAAACTAAACAATGAAATTAAACTAAGAACTCACATAACCATGTATTAATCGACAGAAATTTTGCAAGCAACTTACTAATCTAAACTATTCAGAACCTAACTTAGTTAAAAATATAACAAGAAATGAACTAATCAAACCTAAAAATGGGATAAGTGACTTACAGAAACTCCGACCAGCCAAAAGATCTTAATCCTCCAAGATTCCTGACGCGTAACATCCCTAATCGTATGTTTTAAAAGGAAAACCTATGATTAGGAATTTCACGGTCCGAAATCATAATGATTTGAATTAGGGTTCTTGGACGAAAAATTTAAAATAAATATTCAAACAGCTCTATGAAAAATTAACAGGCAGGCCGGGTGGTTTGGGGTTCTTAGATCAAATTAACACCAAATGGCATCGTTTGGTCTGTGAAAAAGGCAGGCCGGGTGGTTTGGGGTTGGATTGGACCAGATCATTTTATTTTGGGCTCAAAATTAACAGGCCCAATTCAGGGCACTCCTTTCTACTTTCTTTATTTACTCTTTATCTTGTTTTCTTTTGTACTCATTTTTATTTTATATTTTTTGTATTTTTATCTTGTATTTTTCTGATTTTATAAAAATGAAAAAAAATTAAAACGAAACCTAATTAAACTATTTAGCTCCTAATTAAAAATCGTATTTAAAGACAAATGCAACAGTTACAATTAGAAGTGCAAAGAAATTATTTTTGTAATTTTCTTTAATTTTTGTTCTTAAACAAATTAATATCTGATTAATACTAAAATTGTGAAATTAAATTCCTAAATGCAAATGCATATTTTTGTTCTTTTAATATGAATTATCATGCAACTAACCAAAAACCAATTCCACAAAATTTACGAAAATTGTAAAATCATCTTATTTGAAACTTTTGGAATAATTTGTTTAGAGCAAAAATCACGTGCTCACATGGTGCACAAATATTTCAATCGGATTTTTTCTACGGATTATCCCATGGATATACACATAGAAATTAAAAAAATATGAAAAGAAGAGAAAAAAATCAAGATTTGCAAATTTAAAAATTGAGAAGCAAAACGTGATCCGGAGAAACATATTTGAGGATACATACATATGGTACACAGATACTTCAATCGGGTTTTTTGCTAAGGATTATCTCATGAATACACACATATGCAAATTAAAAAATAAAGTTAGCAAAACGTATTATAAGACAATAACATATTATTAATACTTTATCATCTTGTAAAACCAACTTAATCGACAAAGTAGCTTCTAAATTATAACAAGCTAGTACTGCCCACAGACAAACAACCCTAAATTTCAACTTTCATTACATTTTAAAAATTGTTATATTCTTGAGCAAATTATTGTGAGTAGGCATATTTTGCAGAAACTGTATATTTTGTTGAATTTTTGATAGCAGTAGGAAAGATATGAATTTAAGAACAGACTATCAGTTTGAAAAAATAGAAGTCAACCGTCAGTTTAGAGCAATTCCATATGATTTCGTGAGTTTCAGTCGTACATGAATTTAAATCGTGTTGTTGAGGCGTTGAGCACTATCCACTATCGTTAGGATAGGTTTTGCAAGGGAAATTAAGGGAAAATGGGTTCAGATTGTGAAATTTAAATAATATAAATCAACTTTCTTTCTTTTCCTTAAATATGGTCTTCATGGTTCAAAAGTAGATGATTAAATAATTTTGAATCAATTAATTTTTTAAAATTTATGTTTTAACGTATGTTTTAAAATGTTCAATGTTTAATTTTTAAATAATAATCTAAACCAAATTTATTTTCTAAAGTTAAAGAATCAAAAATCAATTTTTTGTTTTACAAATTAAGAATATTTGATTTTCTAATAAAAAAATCTAAAATTATGAAGTAGGCTTTTTAAAATAATTTGATAGCTCCTATTTTTTTTAGAGGATTGCCCTAAAGTGTCATGTGGCATATTCTGATGATGCCACTTGGCGAAATAAGAATGCTTTTTCGTCTCTTTTTAATTATAGATAGATAAATAAGATTATTACACCATCTGATATTTAATATTATTAGCTTGTAACTAGAAAGTTTTATTAGCATATTACTTCATTAAATAGTTTTTTCTAAAAGTTTTTTTATGTCTTTATTTTTATTTATTTTTCTAAAAACTTTTATCTCTAATTTGAAACTAATCCCCAATTTAAATTGTTAATTTATTATTTTTTTCATTTTGTTTTTTTATTTAAAAATTATTTTAAAATTACATCCCGATTTGAATGGGTAGTTTTTCTTCTCTTTATTTATTTTCTTAATAGCTAATTTTCCTTTTTTTTAAAATATAATTTATAAACTCCAACTCGAAACTACTCTCACCCAATTTTAAAGGGCAGTTATTATTTTATATATTTATTTTTCATTTTTTGAATTATATTTAATTATAAGTTATTTATATTTGTTAATTCATATAAAGTAACCAATATATATATATATATATATATATATATATATATATATTATTATTATTATTTTTATTTTTATTTATTTAAATTCAGAAATAATAACCAATAAATTTTGATCTATATATTTTGTATTCGCTTTCTTTTTATAATATATGAGAAGATATATAATTTATTGCTGATGAAATATTTTTGTTTTAAATTTTATTTTGTTGTTCTTACTAATATTATCTAAATTTTAATTGATAAAATCTCTGTTAAACTGTCGGGACGTATACAGGGAGCGCATTCAATAAATTTTTGTTATGTATTTTTTTATTATATCATCCAATATTTAACATTAATATATTGTTAATAGAAATATTTATTAGCATATTACTTTATTTAATATTTTGCTCTGAAAGGTTTTTAGCTTTTTTATTTTCATTTTATTTATTTTAAAATAATTTTTAAAACTCTAATTTGAAACTTGTGACGACCAGGTTCGTCATCACGTGAGCTACCACCATGTTTCCCTGTTATATGCTTGTTCATGTTTCGATATATGTGTTTGGTGTATTTGAGTTAATCCGTATCGATTTTGGTAGGAAATGAGACAAATAGTCTCTTTGATGAAGGAATAGTTTGGAAACGTCAACCAGATATTGACTTGTGAGTTAGAGGGCTCGGAATCAAATTCTGATGGTTGTGTACATTATTGGGCTGTGAGCCAGATATTGGGATCCTGCGAGGATCGTTATCATTGTTTCTGTGACATTGACATGTTATTTTACTACCAGTCCTGAGCTGTTACTGTCATTATGTTTTTCCAAACTCTGGAACTACTGATATACTATTTTCTACTGAAAAATGATATAAAGAGTTTTCAAAACCACTTTTGAGCCTGTGAGGCTGAATTTGCATATTAGCTGACTGGTAGTGGATCGGGCTATGCGCCGCAGCGTATTCATGATATTGTGCTTGGGCTGTAGGAGCCCCTCCGGAGTCTGAACCCCCACAATGAGCACGGGTACCCAAATGGATCGGGCTACGAGCCGTAGCAGTCGTTTCATGCATTGCATTGCATTTAGCTACATCTGATAGCTGTTATATTGTTTTGCCGGTATTGCTGGAACAGATACTGTTGATTTTGATAATGTTGCAGGGCATTTGATTACAGCTTTACATAGTGCTATATTGTGATTTCTTATCTACGTTGTCTTACCCCTGTTCATTACCACTGAGTCTTGAAGTACTAACTTTACTCCCTGCACCTTGTGTGCAGATCCAGGTACGTCTCAGCAGGCTGACCCAGTAGCTGCTCGGAGATACTTTCTGGATAGTCAAGGTAGTTGCTGCGTCCGTAGGACCTCACTCCTCTTCCAGCTTACTTTTATTCATGTTGTTATCTATTTCCGCACTGAGTACTGATGTAGACACTCTTACACTTGTATACTCTTTAGAGGCTCTTGACTCGTGACCCCTGGTCTTTGGGGAGTTGATATTTTTTTGGGATGTGATCCCCGTACTTGGTTATTCCATTACTGTTGAACTATCTTTGTTTATGCCTAACATGAATATAAGTGAGCTAATAGCTCTATGAGTTCTATTAAATGGTCGGGCTGGCCTAGCAGTGTGCTGGGGCCATCACGACCGGGATGGGGTCATGACAAGTTGGTATCATAGCTTAGATTACTAGGCCTCATGAGTCTTGAGCCGGTTAGTAGAGTCTTGTGGATCGGTACGGGGACGCACGTACTTATCCTCGGGAGGCTGCGAACCTTTAGGAAACACTTCACATTTCTTGGAATTTTTATCGTGCGTACTTGATTCAGCTTGAGATATAATCTTTGAAATTCCTTCCACACGTCTGTGTACGATTCGAGCGCCCAATAATATAATTGTCTTGAGGGCTTGTGATTCCCCGATCGAGGGGCGAGATATATTCTCTGTAAGTTCATGTTGGGCCAGTCGGGATGACTTGAGGCTGGACCTTGTTTATGACTTGAGCATTGAGGCGCTGATTTTGTCGGTGTGTTCCGGATTGGCTCTGGTAGTATCAGCTACCGCTACTGCAGTGACATCTCAGACAGGGGGTGGTCAGCAGACCCTTGCAGCTAGCATACCTGAGTAGGTTGTTCAGGAACTTCAGATGCCAGAGGCGGTCCCCGCTCAGGTGGTTGCACCAGTTATCCTCCAACTGCACCAGCTCCAGAGCATATGGTTCAGGCCATGCCCGACGATGATCAGCGTCGTCTAGAGAGGTTTGGTAGACTCCAGCCACCCCATTTCAGTGGCGCTGAGGGCGAGGATGCCCAGGGTTTCTTAGATAAGTGTTAGAGGATGCTACGTACAGCCGGTATTCTTGAGTCCGGCGGAGTTTCATTCACTACCTTTCAGTTTACTGGTCCCGCATTTTATTGGTGGGAGGAGTTTGAGAGGCGTAGGCCTGCAGGAGCAGCACCTCTCACCTGGCAGCAGTTTTCTACTCTCTTGGAGAAGTATGTACCTCAGTCCCGTCGTGAGGAGCTTCATCGCCAATTTGAGTGGTTGGTATAGGGAGATATGTCAGCGACCCAGTATGAGCTGAGATATACACAGTTGGCTAGGCATGCCACGCACTTGGCTGATCCCGACTGATCGGGAGAGGATTATGAGGTTCATTGATGGCCTCAACTACTCCATTCGCATTCTTATGACCAGAGAGAGAGTTATATCATCATCTTTTGAGCAGGTTGTGGATATGGCACGCTCCATTGAGGCGGATCATCGCCAGGAGCGGGAGGAGAGGGAGGCTAATAGGTCCTCGAGGTTCTAGTAGTTTCAGCGGTGCTCCATCTAGAGGGCATTTTCAGCAGGGCAGAGGTCGCTCATCTAGACCTTCTCATTCAGGCCGCCCTGTGCAGAGCGGAGCTTCTTCTGGTCGTGGTCGGGAAGGATTCCAACAGGGCCAGTCTTCACTTAGTGCCCCCCCAGCCCAGAGTGCAGCACCTACCACTTCTTCAGCCCAGGGTTCATCTGCGGCGAGGGGTTCCCTTCAGTCCCCTTCGCCAGCATCATGTAGCTGTTTTGAGTGTTGCGAGTTTGGCCACATTAGGAGGCAGTGCCCTCGACTCTGTAGGGACAGGTCTCAGCAGAAGGATCAGCCCTCCTCTTCAGCACCATCTCAGGCTAGTAGAGGCGGAGGCCAGTCTTCTCGTAGTCACCCCAGAGGAAAGGAGCGATCTAGTGGAGGCCATGCATGATTCTATGCACTTCCTGACAGGCGTGATGCAGTTGCCACCGATGCAGTGATTACAGGTATCATTTCTGTCTGTTACAGAGATGCCTCTATTCTATTTGATTTAGGGTCCACATATTCGTACGTGTCTTCTTATTTTGCACATCACTTGGGTGCGACCCGTGGTAGCCTTGGTTTGCCTGTTCATGTATCCACCCCCATGGGTGATACGATTTTTGTGGATCATGTCTATAGATCCTATGTTATTTCTATTGGGGGTCTGGAGACCCAGGCGGATCTGTTGTTGTTAGGGATGGTGGACTTTGATGTGATATTGGGTATGGACTGGTTGTCTCTGTACCATGCTATATTGGACTGTCATGCTAAGACAATTACGTTGGCTATTCCTGGTATTCCTCAGATTGAATGGTGGGGTTCGACTGATTTAGTCCCTAGCCGTGTCATTTCATTCTTAAAGGCTTAGAGAATAGTTGAAAAGGGGTGTTTGTCGTATTTAGCATTTGTGAGGGATGTGGGAGCTGAGTTTCCTAGCATTGATTCTGTACCTGTTATGAGGGACTTTCCAAATGTATTACCCTCAGACCTGCCGGGCACGCCACCGGACAGGGATTTTGATTTTGGCATTGACTTGGTGGCAGGCACTCAGCCCATTTCTATTCCTCCTTATCGGATGGCACCAGCTGAGTTGAAGGAATTGAAAGAACAGCTTCAGGAGCTTTTGAATAAGGGATTCATTCGCTCTAGTATGTCCCCGTGGGGTGCACCGGTGTTATTTGTTAAGAAGAAAGATGGTTCCATGTGGATGTGTATTAATAATAGACAATTGAACAAGGTAACAGTGAAGAACATGTACCCTCTACCGCACATTGGTGATTTGTTTTATCAGTTACAGGGTGCGAGAGTGTTTTCTAAGATTGATCTTCGTTCAGGCTATCATTAGCTGAAGATCAGGGACTCTGATGTTATGAAGACTGCATTCAGGACTAGATATGGCCAGTATGAGTTCCTTATGATGTCTTTTGGGCTGACCAACGTCCCGGCAGCATTCATGCATCTGATCAACATCGTGTTCAGAACGTATTTGGATTCATTCGTGATTGTGTTCATTGATGACATTCTAGTCTACTGCCGTATTCAGAAGGAGCATGCTCAACATTTGAGTATTGTATTGCAGAGATTGATGGAGGAGAAGTTGTATGGTAAATTCTCCAAGTGCGAGTTTTGGCTCGAGTCAGTAGCATTTCTAGGCCATGTGGTGTCTCGTGATGGTATTCAGGTTGATCCGAAGAAGATAGAGGCGGTGCAGAGTTGGCCTAGACCGTCCTCAGCTACAGAGATCGGGAGCTTTCTTGGCTTGGCGGGATATTATCGCCGGTTTGTTCAGGGATTTTCATCCATTGCTTCTTCTTTGACTAAGTTGACTCAGAAGGGTGAACCATTCGTGTGGTCAGATGAGTGTGAGGAGAGCTTTCAGAAGCTCAAGAAAGCTTTGACCACAACTCCAATGTTAGTGTTGCCATCAGCTTCAGGTTCATATACTATATATTGCGATGCCTCGAGGGTGGGAATAGGTTGTGTATTGATGGAGGAGGGTAGAGTGATTGCTTATGCTTCTCGACAGTTGAAGCCACATTAGAAGAACTACCCTGTTCGTGATTTGGAGCTAGCTGCCATAGTTCATGCCTTGAAGATTTGGAGGCACTATTTGTACGGCATAACCTGTAAGGTGTATACTGATCATCGTAGTCTCCAGCATTTGTTCAAACAGAAGGATCTTAATTTGAGACAGCGGAGATGGCTTGAGTTGCTCAAGGATTATGACATTACTATTCTATATCACCCGGGGAAGGCCAATGTGGTGGCCGATGGTTTGAGCCGGAAGGCGGTCAGTATGTGGAGCTTGGCTTATATTCCAGCTGAGGAGAGATCATTTGCTTATGATGTTCAGACGCTAGCCAATCGGCTAGTGAGGTTAGACATTTCAAAGCCCAGTAGGGTGTTGGCTTGTGTTGTATCTCGGTCTTCTTTATATGAACATATTCGTGAACGTCAGTATGATGATCCACACTTGGTTTTCCTTAAGGATAAAGTTCAGCATGATGATGCTAGAGATGTCACCATTGATAGTGACGGTGTATTGAGGATGCAGGGCTGGATATGTGTGCCCAATGTTGATGGCCTTCGTGAGTTGATATTGGAGGAGGCGCATAGCTCGCGGCATTCTATCCATCCAGGAGCCTCGAAGATGTACCAAGACTTGAAACAACACTATTGATGGAGGAAGATGGAGATGGACATTGCTAGACATGTAGCACGGTGCCTCAATTGTCAGCAGGTTAAGTATGAGCATCAGAGGCCCAGTGGCATATTTCACCACATTGATATTCCTGAATGGATGTGGGAAAGGATCACTATAGGCTTTGTTACTAGACTCCCTCGGACAGAGAGGAAGTTTGATTCGGTTTGGGTGATTGTGGATAGGTTGACCAAGTCAGCTCATTTCATCCCTTTGTGTACTACGTACTCCTCGGAGCGGTTCGCTGAGTATTCATTCGGGAGATCATTAGATTGCATGGAGTTCCAGTTTCTATCATATCAGACAGAGGTACTCAGTTTACTTCATAGTTCTAGAAGACATTCTAGCGGGAGTTGGGCTCCCAGGCATTCCATCCTCAGACGAACGGACAGTCCGAGCGTACTATTAAGATCTTGGAGGATATGTTGAGAGCTTCTGTTATTGATTTTGGTGGTTCATGGGCTGATTATTTGCCTCTCGCAGAGTTTGCCTATAACAACAGCTACCAATCCAGTATTCAGATGGCACCGTATGATGCTTTATATGGGAGATGGTATAGATATCCAGTTGGTTGGTTTGAGCCCGATGAGGCAAGGTTATTGGGGACAGAGTTAGTCCAGGATGCTTTGGATAGGGTGAAGGTTATTCAGGAGAGACTTCGCACAGCTCAGTCGCGCCAGAAGAGTTTTGCGGACCGGAAGGTTCGAGATGTGTCTTATTCTGTGGGTAAGAAAGTCTTATTGAAATTTTCGCTGATGAAAGGCGTCATGAGATTTGGAAAGAAAGGAAAGCTCAGTCCGATATTTATTGGCCCTTTTAAGATCCTCAGGAGGATTGGAGAGATGGCGTATATGCTTGCTTTGCCAGCCAGTCTACCAGGAGTTCATCCAGTGTTTCATGTATCCATGCTCCGGAAGTATGTTGGCGACCCATCGCATGTGTTGGACTTTAGCACTATTCAGCTTGATGATGACTTGACCTATGATGTGGAGCCTATAGCTATATTGGGTCGTCAAGTGAGAAGATTGAGGTCCAAGGACATTGCATCAGTTAAGATTCAGTGGAGAGGTCGACCCGTGGAGGAGGCCATTTGGGAGATCGAGCGGGAGATGTAGAGCAGATATCCTCACTTGTTTGAGTCTTCAGGTATGTTTCTTGACCCGCTCGAGGATGAGCGTTTGCTTAAGTGGGGAGAATGTGACGGTGCGGCCTGTCGTCACGGGATTTACCACCCTGTTACCTTGCATTTATATGTTTCACGCTTTATATCGGTGTTAGGGTCTATCGGGTGAGTTAGGAGTGATTCTGGTTGAAAATGAGTCAAATAGCCTTTTGAAAGGAAGCTTGAATATGGAAAGTCAACCTGGAGTTGACCATTTAGTTAGAGGGCTTGGAATCAAACTCTGATGATTTGGTTAGTTCCGGGAGGTGATCTGTGACTTAGGGGAGCGATCAGAATTGGATTTGGAGGTCCGATATAGAAATAGGCTTGAATTGGCTAAGGTTGAATTTTGGCGATATTCGAATGGTAGGTGAGATTTGATCCGTGAGTCGAAATGGAATTCTGACAATTCCTGTAGCTTTGTTATGTGATTTTGGATAAGTCTGTAAATTTTCAGGTGAATCGGACGTCGTTTGGTCAGGTTTTTGATCGAATGTTGGTTGCAAAAGTTTAAATGAAAACTTAGGCTTGAATTTGCTTGGATTCGATGTTTTCTGTGTTTAAGGGCGTGTTGTTATGATTTGAACAAGTTTGTATGGTGATTTAGAGTGGAATTGTATTTTTGGTTGAGTTCCCGGGAGTCTCGGGATGAGTTCGGGAGGTTAAACGGAAGGATTTTGAGTTATAAGAGTTGCTGTCATAAATTGCAGCAGCATTTTTGCTTCTGCGGATGGGGAACCGCAGAAGCGGAATCGCAGGAGCGTGATTATTATCGCAGATGCAAAAAGGGGCTTGGCCAGGTGTTTCCGTAGAAGCGGATGATGTAGCGCATGTGCGGACTCGCTTCTGCGAGTCAAGGATCGCAGAAGCGGAGGCAGGCATTTGGGTGGACCTTCGCAGATGCGGAGGTGATTCCGCAAATGCGGACTCGCAGGTGCGAGACCTGGTCCGCAGGTGCAAAAGTGACGTTTTAATGCTGGAATCGCAGAAGCGACCATTTGGTCGCAGATGCGGACTCGCAGGTGCGAGATTATGTCCGCAGAAGCGGAAATTGCATCAGTTATTAAAAATCAGAAGGTTAAAATTTCAGAACAGTCTCAAAATGCTAAGGCATCTTCTAAGGGGCGATTTTCAGAGAAATCAAAGGGATTTTTCAAGTAATCATTGATGGACCTAAATTATGTCATTTCCTTGCTAAATTATGGTGTTTTTGACTGAAATTGGAGGAATTAGGGATGTATTAATGGAGGTTTTCACCCAAGGCCTGGGTTATGGAAAATCAATGATTTGAATGGGTAAATGGAGTTCGAGTTTGGTAAATTTTATGTGCATGGACTCGTGTTGAGATAAGGATTCCGAATATGTGACTTTTGTAAATTTTCGAGAAGCGTACCGAAAGTCGGGTTTTGGCAACTTTGTAGTTTTTGGTGTAATTTGAATTGTTATGACTGGATATCATCCTATTGGCCTATTTTGATGTATTTCTACTACATTTGATCAGATTCTACGCATGTGGAGGTTGATTCTCATGGCAAGGGCATCACGGATTAGTCGTCGAGCCGAGTCGAGGTGAGTAATGGGTGTGGTGATGACCAGCGGGTTCGAAACCCCGGTATACCACTTTATGATGTTGTATAACGGCAAGACACGTAGTCTCCTGTGAGTGTGGGGTCGATTATGATTGGGGACTTTGGCTTAGTCCGACCTGTTGATATTATACTGTGTTATTGGCTATTCTTGAGCCGGTGAACTTCCTTCTTGGATGGTTGTGTTCATTATTGGGCTGTGAGCCAGATATTGGGATCGTGCGAGGATTGTTATCATTGTTTATGTGACATTGACATGTTATTTTACTACTAGTCCTAAGCTATTACTGTCATTATGTTTTTCAAATCTTTGGAACTATTGATATACTTTTTTCTACTGAAAAATGATAAAAAAGAGTTTTCAAAACCACTTTTGAGCATGTGCGGCTGCATTTGCATATTAGCTGACTGGTAGTGGATCGGGCTGTGCGCCGCAGCGTATTCATGATATTGTGCTTGGGTTGTAGGAGCCCCTCCGGAGTCTGAACCCCCACAGTGAGCACGGGTACCCAAATGGATCGGGCTACGCGCCGTAGCGATCATTTCATGCATTGCATTGCATTTAGCTACATCTGATAGTTGTTATATTGTTTTGCCGGTATTGCTGGTACAGATAGTGTCGATATTGATATTGTTGCAGGGCATTTGATTACAACTTTACATAGTGCTATATTGTGATTTCTGATCTACGTTGTCTTACCCTTGTTCATTACAACTGAGTCTGGAAGTACTCACTTTACTCCTTGCACCTTGTGTGCAGATCCAGGTACTTCTTAGCAGGCCTCACCCAGTAACTGCTCGGAGATACTTTTTGGATAGTCAAGGTAGCTGCTGCGTCCGCAGGACCTGACTCCTCTTCCAGCTTACTTTTATTCATGTTGTTATCTATTTCCGCATTGAGTACTGATGTAGACTCTATTACACTTGTATACTCTTTAGAGGCCCTTGACTCGTGACCC
Organism: Nicotiana noctiflora; assembly: GCA_032618575.1. Lineage (NCBI taxonomy): Eukaryota > Viridiplantae > Streptophyta > Magnoliopsida > Solanales > Solanaceae > Nicotiana > Nicotiana noctiflora. Next base: position 402,904 of record JASVEL010004954.1, on the reverse strand, counting down.
CTGGTGTTTGGGGAGTTGATATCGTTTTGGGACGTGATCCCCGTACTTGGTTATTCCATTATTGTTGAACTATCTTTGTTTATGCCTAACATGATTATCAATGAGCTAATAGCTCTGTGAGTTTTATTGATTAGTCGAGCTGGCTTAGCAGTGTGTTGGGCGCCATCACGACCGGGTTGGGGTTGTGATAGCTATATGCCTTATTTTCAACCAGACTCAATCCAAATTCACTAATAGACTCTAATACTGATATAGAACATGAAACAACACAATAAGGGAGAAACTGGGCGGTAACTCTCATGAAGACGGGCCGGGTCGTCACACTCAAGCAATTGTAGTATTTCAAACAGTCCTCAATTATACATGGTGGCAAATTTTAAAGAAAATTCAATATACTGAAGCTAAATATGCATAAGGCAACAACTACACATCCTTCAGGAGACAAAAATCATGTATTATATTTTTGACATTCCTTTCACAACTTCACCAAAATAAGAATCGAATTTTGTACCTGGAGGAATGAAATAGAAGGAGAAAAGGATTAGCAACAGTATTAATTGCAACAACAGATCAGCACTCAAATTTCAGTAGCAAACAGATTTCTTTTAAATCAAATTTCTTCAATCAACAACAAAAATTACAGCAACAGGAACAACAACAATCGGATTGATCAAAATGATTCAACTGAGCTTTAATCCATTCGAAATCTATGCTAACAGGCCTACGGAGTTTCAACTAACCAAAACTGGACTAGAATTGTGACAACAACAGCTGAACATTGCAAGTGCTATAAAATTCTTAATGGAACGGTAACTTTTTCGGTTTTCTACTGATTTTTTTTTGGATTTTTTGAAAGAAATTTAGATCTAGAAGAGAGAATTGTGATCTGAGATTTTTAATTTCAGATCTGGAACTTGACAGATATTTTGGGGAAATTTTTGGGGTTCAACTTGTTTGCTAAGGCATGGGAATGCCCTTTTATAGGTAAAGATGAGGGCAACCCCTCAATTTTCTATTTTTATTTTGAGTCCTTGGTTTATTTCAAATTTGTCCCTTATTTTGTAACTTGTGTCACCAGTTAGTATGCTAAACTTTTTAACCCTTACACTAAAACCCTCTTGTGGAAAGTCCTAGAAGATTCTAGTTGTATCTATTATGTTCCTATCCCTTTGAAAAATCTATTCTACCCTCACTTGCATTCTAAAATTACCATTTTGGCAAACCATGTCATTTTCAATCCCTACAATACCCTCAAACCTCTCCTAGAATTACCAACCTGTTTTATCTAACCACTTTTATCCTGAACCTAAATTTATTAAAGCTTGGTAGTAATCTAAAGAACATTTCAAATTAACTATAACAAATTTGCAATTAAGCTAGTTAATCCTATCTAACATCAATTATTGAAATTCAAATAATATCAATTAAAACCAGAGTAAGGTAAATCTGAAGGCCAAATTGCCCTAGAATCTAGACTAATCAACAAATTTAAAACTCTCGAATCATTATCAAACTAATCTATAAGAATTTGCCATAGTTAAATCCAATTAGAATCAATAGAAATCATCCAAACAAACATAATTTGAAACCTTAAGGCCCTAATTTAAAGTTATAACAGAGCAAACAGAGAAAATAGAGAAAACAGAGAAAACCCTAATGCCCTAGTTTCGACTCTGTTTGTATTGTTTAAAGCAAATAAAAGTAATGAAAAATAATAGAAAAACAGAGAAAAAGGGAACGAAGTAACAAAATAATGAAAATAGTAGAAGGAAGAAAAATTAAAAAAGATGAAAAACAATACAAGCAGAGTTGAAAGAAGAAGAGACATACCTAATTGACCGGACTTGAACCAACAAACCAAATATGTGATGAAACTTGACCAGTTACCAGCGAAGATGATTATTTTACGGCCTCCAACAGGACTCGAAGGAAGATGAAGACACTTTTGTAAAAAGGACATCAAGACGTACGGGGTGTGAGTTTGGTGGAGCTCTATGGTGGCGCCGCCACCGGAGAACCCAAAGGCGGTGCTAGGGTTTTGATGATTTGAAGGGTTCTGATGGGATTCAAGGAGAAAGGGTGGAGGATTTGAATAGAGGAGTAGAATAGGAACATTTTGTTATAGGTTTGGCTGGAAACGGAAGCTTGCTGCCGCCGTGAGCGAATTCCTGCAGGCAGCGTCCGGTGGATTGTGGCGGCGATTTACAGGAGTGTACGAGGAAGGGGTCTAATGTCTTTAAGGGTTATAACCCTTTTGGACACTTTTATTAAAAGCTGGAGATCAATTATAGGCCATTGGATTTGGGAAATGGATGGCCCAGATTAATTTTCCATACAACGGCATCATTTTGAAATAACAAGGGTGGACCGGATCGGGAGCTAATTTGGGCTAGCTTTGGGCGGATGCTTGGTGTATTTGGGCTCCAAAACATAGTAGCCCAATTTTTGTATTCCATTTATTTTATTTCTTTTGTTTATTTATGTATTTTGTTTTCCACTTTGTAATTTTATATTTATTTTTATTTTTGTATTTTATATTTTTACTTTGAATTTTCTGATTTTGTAAAAATTTAAATAAAACCTAATTAAACTATTTAACTTCTAAAATCAACTATCAATTAAAAATGCAACAATTATCAATTAAAATGGCCTAAAACTATTTTTTGTATTTTTTTATTAAATTGTTCTAAAATGAATTAATACCTACTTAATACCAAAATGTGAAACTAAATTCCTAATGTAAATGCATATTTTTTGTATTTTTTTTAAATATGAACTATTATGTAACCAATTAACACAAAAATCAACAAAAGTTCATAAAAATTGTAAAAATCATTTTATTTGAAACTTTTGGAATAATTTGCTTAGGGAAAAAAATCACGTGCTCACAGTTGCCCCTCTTTGACCGGAAATACTTAGAGTTTTCGTGCAAAGACAAGTGAGCGAAAATGAGAGATATTTGCCCGTTCGCATATTCTGTATGAAGCATTTCAAAAGAGTTGAACGCACCCTACTTCAGAGGCCGCCTATACATCCCGGGCTAAACGGGAATCAGGTCATTGTAGTTCAGGAGTGTCTGGTATTTGGGACTACCAGGAGCTATGATTTCACTGTTGTTGCTGCTGTTACCGCTCGCTGACCTCCTTATTACACCGTGGTGAAACAAAAGAAGCTAGCCTAAGCTATGATCTATGAGTTACAAAAGATCCTATATCTATGCCTTCAAACTTGCTCTTGTGTTGCCTTGAACTTGTATCTTTTATTCTTCCAATGAAATTCTTGTTATTGTCTTGATGATGTTTTTCCATTCCTCTTGTTGATACTCGACTACTATGATTTAAAATATGTGTCCATTTTTCAGGCGGGCTCCTGCTTATGATGCTTGAAAAGTATTCCCTTATTTTTCAGGTAGGCTCCTGCTTACGATGCTTGAAAAGTATTCCCTTGTTTTCCAGGTGGGCTCCTGCTTGCGATGCTTGAAAATTATTCCATTGTTCTCCAGGTGGGCTCCTGATTTGCAAAAGTATTCCTTTGTTCTCCAGGTGGGCTCTTGATTGCAGAAAAAATATACAAACAAAGAAAATTTTCTGCCCCAGTATGGTGATTGGGCATATCATGTTATCAGATATTAAAATTAAAGGCTAAAGTTTGGATTATACTTACCTTGTTTTCCAAGTGGGTGTCTGCTTGCTGCATTAGAAAATGTATTCCCTTTTTCTCCAGGTGGGCTCCTGCTTGCTGACTTTGAAAAAAATTCTCTTGTTCTTCAGGTGGGCTCCTTTTTGCTGACTTTGAAAAATATTCCCTTGTTTTTCAGGTTGTCTCTTGCTTGCTGACTTTGAAAAATATTTCCTTGTTCTCCAGGTGGGCTCCTGCTTGCTGACTTTGAAAAATATTCCCTTGTTCTTCAGGTGGGCTCCTTCTTGCAACAGACATTCAAGACAAAGAAAATTGTCTGCCCCAGTTTAATAACTGGGCGCGTTGTGTTACCAACTATTAAACTTGAAAGATAAAGCTTGTATTATACTTCCATTGTTTTCCAGGTGGGTGCCTGACTACTGATACTTTAAAATGTATTCCCTTATTTTTCAAGTGGGCTCCTAATTGCTTCATTTTAAAAATATTCCCTTGTTTTCCAAGTGGACTTGTGCTTGCGATATTTGAAAAGGTATTCCCTTGTTCTCAAGGTGGGCTCCTGCTTGCCGAGTTTGAAAAGGTATTTCCTTATTTTTCAGTTGGGCTCCTGATTGCGATCAAACAAACAAAACAACAAAAATTTTCTGCCCAGTTTGATGGCTGGGTACATGGGTGAGTATTAAACGAAATTATTTCACCAACTATTATAGGAATCTAAAGGCTAAGTCCTATTATACAGGGAGGTCATGACAACTCCTAACAATTACGAACCTAAATCATCTTTTCTAAAGATGTAACTGTAAGACCTCGTAAAATTTTTATGCTTAAAACCTAGTAGCCTGTGGTGTCATGGTCCGAATAATGTGTATTGAAAGAATAAAATTTTCCAAAAAATGTCATTTTTTGCGGTGAAGAATGCGGTCGTTGATCTGCTATACGGACCGCATTCCTACCGCAGAGTGTAACAGAATGTTTTCCAGAATTGGTATTGAAAATGCGGTCCAATAAGCGATCGCATAATGAAATGCGGACCGCAAATCCATCGCATAATTCCTTAGGGATTTTTGAGTGTCAATTCTGTGGTGCATTCTGCGACCACAGAACACGAATGTGGACTGCATTCTGGCCCCATATCGTAACAGTACAAGTGATTTTCGAAACAATTCTGCAGTCCATTATGCGGACTGCATGTTGATTCTGCAATCGCAGATGCGACCTCAAATTTGACTCGGCCCAGATTTTTCTAAAATTTTAACCCGATTCCTTCTTTAATAAAACACCTCAAAACTTCATTTTCTCATATTTTCTTAGCAAAATAAGAGAGAGGAAAGAGAGATTCTAGAGAGAGAAACCTAACAATCTTCAAAGATCGTTTTCTAATCGCTTGGTCCTGAAAATTCTAGGGCAAGTGTCATCTTCCCCAATCTCTAAAGGTAAAACCCTAGCCATTTTTCTTTAATTATCAGTTGTCAAAGGGAAAGAAAGATTTTCATGCATTAGCTTTTGAAAATAAAAATTTAACACTCATGCATGTTCTTAGGACTTGAAATTTAGTAAAAAGGAGTGGGTAGGAGTAAGAGTTTGCTAAAACGAAGTTGGCAACATAAGATAACCTGGGTGAACTTAAAGTAGGAGATTGAAGGGAGTAAATTTGACTCCAGGTATGTATGGCTAACTTTGATCCTTGTGAAATCACCCTTATGTGTACAATTCGTTTGGTATGTGACAATCTCGAAAACTGTTGTGTAATTATTTTGATTTAGTTGTTGGGTGTTCAATTGATTTGAACTATGTGTTGTGTGGCATGGGATGTGAACCGAAAGACGAAAAAGGAAATCATAACTGGTAAAGAAATTGAGGATAATAGTAGTGATGGCATACTTGGCTTCTTGTGGAAAATTTATGAAACAACTCTAATTGTGTTGAACTGTTGAACATGATGGTCTTGAAACTCTTGGATATGGAAACATTGTAACCTTGTTGTGGTACCAACTTGAAAAAGTATTTGAAAACATGAACAAATTTGCAATTCGCTTATTGCCCTTGTTTGTGATCTTTGTGTAGTGCTCTTGTTTGCTATTTGTGATTGTTATAACTTGAAATTGTACGGTGGGATCGGGTTGCGTGCAAGCAACATGAAGTAATAAGATGTGGGTTGGGGTGATAAGGGTGGCCGAGGTAATAAGGGTGGAAAGCGATCGAAATCACCATTGAAATTGATATGAATACAAATCTTGAAATCATTGATGTGAAATTGTGAAAGGAGACAGTAGGAGAGTTTACAACCTATGGGGCACTGATTGCCCCTTTGTTTGACTTGATTGTGCTTTCCGTGTATGTTTGGTTGTTACCTTCCTTGTTGATCTCTAATTGTACATGGGCTGAGGATTTCTTGAAACAAAGTAAGTGTGGGAACGTGATTGGCTGCTTCGTTATTACTTGGTGTATTTGTTGGTTGTTCTTTTATTGCGATTTATTTGTTTATGGCTTGAGTTTACTTGGGACAAAGCTTGTCCATACGTACCAGTACAATTCCAGTGTACTGACATCCCTTTTGCTGGGGACGCTACATTCGCGTTATGATTATAGGTGGATCCAAAACAGGTACTTCAGCTCATTGGCTATAGCACTCTTTCACCTTCCACTGACCATTTTTGGTGAGCCCCTTTCCTCTCGGGGCCATGCGTGGCTCATGTCACTTCTATTTTGGATTTTTATTTTGATTTTTTAAGGTATAGCCAGAGCCTTGTTACCGGCAAGTATTATATCATCCTTTGTATCCTAGAGGCTTCGTAGTCAGTAAACTGTGGGATTATAGTCTTATGTGAATATATGTCGGGCGTTGTAAATTGTAAACTTGTTAAGAAGTTATGCGTGTTGTTATGTTTGTTAAAAGTGTGATTTCAGTAATAAGTTGGTAAATTCTTTGGTATATAAGTAATGAACAATACAGGGGTAACGCATGGGGTAGGAGAGGCACCCAGGTCCGCTTGACTGGGGCTACCCGATCAGGTGCTGGTCATGTCCCCCGATTTAGGGCGTGACAGTAACTTCCATTGTATTTGTTATCAAAGATCTTAAACTATTCCCATTATCCAGGAAGGTCCTAACTTCCACTATATCTTGTGATCTAGACTGGCCTTAAAACTACGTCCCATTATGCAGGAGGGTGACAACTTCTATTACGACTTCCACTATATTTTGTTATTTAGTCTTACCTTAAAACTACGTCCTATTATCCAGGAGGGTCCTGAAAACTCTTAATTGAAACAAATTGCAAACTTTAGAACGAACTTATATTCCTTTGATGTACGTTTATGCTAAACTACGTTTCACATAATTGTTTTGAAATTTAAACTCAGCCACTTTACAAGAGGGTCCTGACAATTCCTAACAATTACAAACCTAAATTATCTCTTCTAAAGGTATTACTCCAACAACATTTGTTATGAAAAGGTCTTAAACTAATCCCCATTATCCAGGAGGGTCTTGACAACTTCTAGTTAAAAGGATGTTTTAACCAAAGCTATATCTATTGCAAGGACGACTTCCACCACATCTTGTTATCTAGACTGACTTTAAAACTACGTCCCATTATCCAGGCGGGTCCTGAAAACTCTTAATTGAAACCTATCTTAAACATGAAAACTTTGGAACGAACTTATATTCCTTTTATACCAAGTTATGTTTCTCATGATTGTTTTGAAATTTAAACTAAGTCCCATTTTCCAGGAGGATCCTGAGAATTTTTAGTCATACTTGTTTGACTCCTGCATTTCTTTACGGAGGATTTCCCTGAAACTTCTGCCCCTGTTTCAATCAAAGTAAATCTTGTAAGTTTAAAATGTGGTGGTTGGTTTGTGGCCTTGAACTTTGATGGCAATTGCTCTTACTTCCCATGATAACTGATTTCCATTTGAATATCTGTCCTGTTTACTGACTAACCACTATTTCTGCCGTCCTTGTCATATGAAATACCCCTTCTCTGTTCAAACCTGTATCCCTTTATCTGTTGTATCGCTCACGACCGGACATTTACCAAGCCCTTGTTTTCATATGAATCCCCAAAGCACGTCAATTGCCGCCCATTCGAGTTGTATGTTTTTTTTTTGTTTCTTGATTTAACCACTAGCTCCGATTTTGAATTATATTATTTCTTCACTTGCCATGATAAACTGACTCCTAATCGAGGACTTTGTTTATTTATCGACTAACTACTTTCTTTGTTACCCTTGATATAGGAAATATCTCTGATCTGTTCACCACCCCCTCTATCTTTGTTGCATGGTTCATGAGTTGATATGTACTAAACCCTTTTATTTTAATGAATCTCCAAAGTATGTCCATTGCCACCTACTCAAGGTGTAGCTTGTTCTTTCTTGAATGAATCCACGGGCCTCAGCCTTGTGGTCTGTTGCTCCTTTGTTTGTCATGATAACTTCGATTTATTCTTGGAAGACCTTGATTGTCACTAGCGTACCATCCTTTGTCAATCCTATCATGGGAAATTCTTTTGATCTATTTTCCCTCGCTCTCCATCTGGTGTGTTGTTCGTGAATTGATGTATGCCAAGTCTTTTGTATTTTACAAGGATTTCCGAAACATGTTAGTTGTTGCCAACTCAATCATGTTTGATGTTACGTCCTGGCATATGACAATTTGATGTGCTGGCTAGATCCTATTTTGTGCAATTAGAAATGTTGGTGACAGATTTTGAAGTCATTTCTCACTTGTTATGACCAGATAGACTCAAGAATAGGGAAAGACAAGGCGGGAAGAATAAAGTGAAGGAGAATGGAAAGAGACCATTTCTAACAAGAAACCTACAGAGTAGAAAACCATCAGATGTAGGTACCGACTCTAGTGACCTTGACATGCTCCTGCAGCCTACCCGTTTTAGCAAATCTGATGTTCAGCTCTTGTTGTAATCTTCACCGTGAAAATGGTCTTCAATGCTGCATTTACCAGATCTACTTCACAATCCTTATTGACTTGTGGTGCCCATAGGGTTTTCACTATCAAGCCTCTCTCATTTTGATTTTTCTCTCAACTCATTGTCGCCTTATGGTGCCCCTGAAGGTTTTCACCAATAAGACTCTTATTTTGATTTCTCTCATCTTGGGGTACCTGTGGTGGTTCTCATCATCACGACTCTCTAATTCTTAATTTTCCTTTGTTTGGACTGGAGTGTTGCCCCTGATGTGATTCACATTTGCTCGCTTGACTTGACATCTCTTGAAGACTGGTCGGAAGGTCATTTTTTGGACCGTAATGTGGCTTTTGGATGGGATTTAAAAAAGGTTATAAAGGCTCAAAATAATTCAACGTGGGTTCAAAATTACAACTTTCGGAATTATATTTCTTGCAACAACCATAACTTCTTCCCCAGTTTCATTCTTGGAGATTCTTGGACTTTTCTTTTGTTATGACTAAACCTCAGTGAGGCTACCTACGTATCATTTCAGGATCAAGTCAAATATAGTTCAGGTAACTACATTTGTTGTTAAGATGTTTCTTTCCTTCCATTATTCTTTTCTTTTTCATTTCTTTTCCTTTCTTTTATCTTTTTCTTTTTTTTTCTTCTTTTCTTTTCTTTTCTTTTCTTGTCTTTCTTTTCTTTTCTTTCTTTTTTTTTCTCTTTTTTTGTCTTCTTTTTTTCCTCTCTTTCTTTTCTTTTCTTTATTTTCTTTTTCCATTGTTTTTCTATTGTTTCTCCACTTTCCCTGCTCGGGTTCTTGAGATTTGTTTATTGATTCTGAAAGAGGGATACGAAAGATAATATAATAAGGCTCAAATGGGTAAGAAAGGATAAAGTGTTTGGATAGCAAAACAAAATGCCTTCGTTATTCCAATCTTCAAAATGTATCAAGTACAAACTACACAGTTAAACACCTTTCGATTGATTCACATATTTGCCTTCTGTATTTGACAATTCGTGTAACCACTGGACAACTATCTCGGTACCACGAACGGTCCCTTTAGACTTGGGGAATTCTTGCCTTCAGCCTTAAACTAATGAGGCATGATACATGTCTGCAATATTTCTTATGTTCTATTTTTCCCCAGTTTCACTTGATTCGGGCTTCCAAATGTTCCAATATATTCTTATTTCTTTCGGGTGCCCTTACATCTTTGACATTGTTTTATTGCTAAACTCAGTTTTAAAAACCAGGCCAAGAATTATGTGTGCATGTCGTGTCACTAAAATCAGCGTGAAAAGAACTGTAAAATGACTAGAAGAAATTATTAGAAATGGCAGGAAATAGAGAATTTCATTAGACTGATGCTGAAATGGTTGAAAAACCAAAACAAGCAGACTAGACTAGAATTCCTAGACGGTACTAAACAATTTATTGTTACTAAACAAAGAAATGTGGAAAGATAAAAGGGTTTGACTCCCAAAATAATATACGGATTACAACCCTGAAATAACCCGGATAATAGAAATGACACCAAAATAAACCACCAAAACTCGAAGAGATGGAGCGTCTTCCCAATTACCACGCCCGACATTTATCCATAGAGTTTCGCATCAATATTGCCGACACCATTATTGACATTAACCAACAAGTTCCCAAGATAAATCACATGCTCCTTGCCATTGTCATTGACTACAATTACCCCTTCTTGAATCATTCTTTCTATTGCCCTTTTCAAAGAACGACAGTCTGCAATGCTATGCCCCTGGACATTAGAGTGGTACATGCATCGGACAGTAGGATCAAAGCCTTTCACCTTTAGGTCTGGAGTATATCTAAGGAGCGGCTTAATCAAGCCAACATGTTTTAACTTTTCAAACAAGCTTGTGTAGGATTCGCCAATAGGCATGAAATTATTCTTTTGCCTTTGTTTCCCTCCATACCTCAGTTTTCCAGGATTGTTGTATGCTTCAAAGGACAGTGAAGATATATGAGAGTTTTGGGCTGCTGGTGCATGCTTCAAGGAGTGACCTGGTGGTGAAACAAATGGTCGGATGTTATTTGGTGTTGGAGTGGCTTATGTAGCATTTAGGGACGTTCACGGGGTTGGTATTATGGCTGAAAGCGTTTAGCAAGAACGACCACTGGACCCTATCGTTGGCAGAGGCTATGACCTGATGGTTGGACAAAAGTAGAGGTTGAGCAGGTTTGGCAAGAACAATTACCGGACCTTGTTGTGAATGGGGCTCAGCAATATCTTATCTGTCAATGGCAGAACAATCCCGAGCCACATGTTCATTCCACTTAAGCCAAAAATCCTTAAAGCTCTCCTTGGGTTTCTTTTCCGTCTGAGATAGGGAGGAGCAATTTAGGGCAGGGTCTTTATGGTACTAGAAATGTAGAACAAAATCTTGAGCCATGTCACCCACTATAGGCCATTTGCCAATATCGTGACGGTTATGCCATTCTAAAGCCGCCAAAGTCAAGCTCTTACTGAAGTATGCCATTAACAAATCATCTTTATCCCCAAAACTTTTCATTTCATTGCAATAGACCTTCGAGTGGGCTATCGGATCTCCATTCCCATTGTACAAGTTAAATTTTAGCACTTTGAACCCACAGGTAGGCAAACATCAAGAGACATTGACGATTATTTGTAAGACAAGTTACCATGGCTTTTCATTCCTGGCATGTTCTTTCGGCTTTATGGCTATTTCATCTCGCCCTACTTTTCCTATAACATTTTCATTTCCGTTATGAAGCTTGTCCCGAGGGCTCTTCCTGTATTAATTGTTAGGGGTAGTGGATATGGAAGGAAAAATCAGTGGTAGCAGGGGTGGTGCCTTCCCAGTCGTCCAAGCTTGATACATATCGGCCATGTGTTGTGTTAACAGGCACCTCTTCCCTCAACCCATTATCAATCAACTGAGGTCGGGCACTGATATTAATCAACTCAATATTGTTGTCGTTCGCCATTGCCTTTTGTCTTTGTGTTGCGACGAGGAATTACCGTTTTAAAACCATAAACCAACCACCTTTCTGGAATGACAAGACGAAGCCACCATGTTAGCGTTAGGGTATTTAGCATACTGATTTCTTTCCTTTCTTTCTTGACTTTCCGCTTTTTTTTTGTTGCTTTTTTGTGATTTTTCCTTTTTTCCCTTCTTTTTTGGTTATGGTCGAATGCTACGTGGATTGCCTACGTATCATGACCCCGCATAAATCAGATCGAGCGTAATTCTTGCAAAAATAAAGAGATAATTTTTGGGATTTTCAAGTTGGGTTTTCTTTAAATGGAAATTACAGAAGCAGACTCCAAATACAAACTCGATGATTAAAACTAGATCTAGAGTACATCAAAGCTTCACATCTTGGGACCCGTGGGGCATCACTCGGCATCACCATAGGCTTACGCAAGACTGAGAAGATTTTTGTGACGACCCAAAGGGTCATCACTTGTTTTATTAATTATTTCGAGCTTTTGAGGTCTTGAAAACCTCATTTATAATTGTCTCGATTTGCGTGCACAGTCCGGGCACAAAGTTGGAAAATAGTTATGTTGAAATATGTGAAATATGTGAAAAAGTTGAAGAATTTTGATATTAATATTGATATGGTTGACTTTGGTCAACATTTTTGGTAAACGGACCCGGATCCGTAATTTGACTGTCTCAGAAAATCCGTAGAAAAATATGGAACTTGGGCATATGCCCGGAATTGAAATCCGAGGTCTAGAACCCCGGTAAAAGAATTTTTCTGTTAAATTATTTTCTGAAAATGTTTAAGGAAAATGAAACTGATTTTTGATTAAAAAGTACGGGTATCGGGCTCGTATTTTTGTTCCGACGCCCGGTACAGGTCATATATATTGGTTAAGCGCTTCCTGTAAAGTTTGGTTGAAAACGGACGTCGTTTGACGCATTTCGACCTTAAATTGGAAATTTTGGAAATTATGAAATTTGAAAGAATTCTTGAGTTTTAAGGCTCAATCCATTGATTTTGATGTTATTTTAGCGATTGATCGCACAAGCAAGTTCGTATGATGTTTTTGAGTTAGTGTGCATATTTGGTTTGGAGCCGGGGAGCTCGGGTAAAGATTTGATAGGCCGTTGGATGAAATTCTGAGTTTTTTGCACTGCTGGTTTTTCACCCAGCTGTTGTCTTCGCAATTGCGAAGTATTTCTCGCAATTGCGAAGGTGGCGGGTCAAGGCAGGGTTCGCAAATGCGAACCCTTGGTCGCAAATGCGAAGGTGCCCAGGACCGTTTGGGTTCGCAAATGCGAACCAAACCTCGCAATTGCGAGGCCTCCAGTGAAAAGGCATGCTTCGCAAATGCGAAGCATTCTTTGAAAATGCGAAGGTCCCTCAGCCCAGCCTTATTCGCAAATGCGAACAAACATTCGCAAATGCGAAAGTCCCTGGAGGCAGCCTAGTTCGCAATTGCGAACATATGTTCGCAAATGCGGAGCCCCCAGATTTGCCTTGGCTTCGCAAATGCGAACAAAAGTTCGCAAATGCGAACTTCCCTGCCTTAGCTTATTTTTCAAACTCCAGAAATTGGTCGGGGTTCGCAATTACGAACCCATGTTCGCAAATGCGAACACAGAGACCTGGTAAAACACGATTTTCAGTTCATTTCTTCACTTTTTACAAAACAAAAACACCCATTTGCGATTCTTCACGGATTCCTTCTTCATCAAAACAATTGTAAGTCACTTTTTACTTAATTTTTTCAATTCCTAACATCATTAAACATGTTTTTCAATAGAAATCAAAGGTTTTCATGGTAGAATTTCTTGTTTTTGTTAAAATATAGGGTTTTTCGTAAATTGGGAAATTGGACCTCGAATTGAGGTCCGATTTTGAAACAAATCATATACATGAACTCGTGGGGGGATGGGTAACCGAATTTTGGTCCTAACCCCGAGCTCCGACCCTGTGGGCCCGGGGTCAAAAATTACTATTCCGGGCAGAATGGTGTAAAAGTTGTAATTGGTCTTAGGAATTAGTTTGTTGAGTAGTATTGATGATATTAAATCAATTGTGTATAGATACGATTGGATTGGAGTCAAATTCGAAAGGAAAAGGCATTGCTACTGATTGAATCATTCGTAAACTTTCGAGGTAAGTGTTTGTGCTATCCTAGCTCGAAGGAATAGGAATTTAGTTATGAATAAATTGTTGATTAAGAGTTATTGGTGTTATACCGGTAATGGAGATAAATTGTTGAAATTATTATCAATTATTGGTTTAAAACCGGTAATTATAAATATTGTTGATGCAAAGATTATTGGCTAAATGCCGGTAATATATATATTTATGAATTGGGATCGTGTGGCGCACCGACCACTTATATATATATTTATGGATTGGGATCGTGTGGCGCGCCGACCACTTATATAATAAGAATTGGGATCGTGTCGCACGCCGACCACAAAATGATTTAAATCTTGGCATTGGCCATAGTTGCCGGTAGCCTATTGATATTGTTGGGAGCGGGTGGTACGCCTACCACAAGATGTAGTTATTGATATAGTTGGGAGCGGGTGGTACGCCTACCACAAGATGTAGTTATTGTGATAGTTGGGAGCGGGTGGTACGCCTACCACGAGATATAAAATGAGAAAGGAATTGAGACATGAAAGTAAGATTTATTCGGTGGATTATATTATTCTGGATATCACGAGTTATTGACTATTATTTCACAGCAAAGTCTTTCCTTATAAATATTTTGTATATATATATATGTATTGTAACTTTACAGGTTTAAGTGGGTGACTGGCCTTAGCCTTGTCACTAGTTCGCTGGGATAGGCCAGGCACTTACCAGTACATGGGGTCGGTTGTGCTGATACTACACTCTGCGCTCTTTTTGTGCAGATACAGGTTACGGACAACAGCAACGGCAGTAGCGATTTGTGGATTTTCCGACTACCGAGACTACGAGGTAGCCTTGCAGGCGTCCGCAGGACCCGTTGTCTCTTCTATCTATGCTTTTCATTCTGTTATCTCATGTAATCGAGATAAACAGCTTGTATTTTCTTTCAGACAATTATGTGTATTATTCTTAGAAGTTCGTGAGTATTGTGACACCAGTCTTGGGTAGTGTATCATGTTTGGGTTTTCTTTATCATATTTGACTAAGTCTTCTGCTAATTTTGATTATTCCGCTGTAATTTATATGTTTTTAATAATAAGTCCTAATAAGAATTTGGTAATTAATGGAGGTATAATTAATATTTGGCTTGCCTAGCTCCCATTTAGTAGGCACCATCATGACCCCCGATGGTGGAAAATCCGGGTCGTGACAGTTGGTATCAGAGCTCTAGGTTGCACAGGTCTCACAACTCACGAACAACCTTAGTAGAGTCTGAAGGATCGGTACGGAGATGTCTGTATTTATCCTCCAGAGGTGCTACAGAGTTAGGAAAATATTCCCTTTATTCTTTCCAGTCGTGCGACTTGATCTTTTAAATGTTAATTGAACTTCTACTCTGTTCTTCCGCAGATGGTAAGGACATGTGCATCCTCATCTACTGACCAGCAGCCCGAGGTCCCAGCAGCGGCAGCTCCTACTAGGGGTAGAGGCCGAGGTCGAGGTCTTCCTAGAGGACAAGGTAGGGGCAGAGCTCAGCCCCGAGCAGCAGCACGAGTGACAGAACCTCAGGTTCACATCGAGGAGGAAGTTCCAGCCCCAGCAGCTCCCGTAGGCCCAGCTCAGGTCCCAGGAGGAGCTGTGTTTTCACCGGATCTTCAGGATGCTTTGGTCCGGATAGAAGGTTTTATGGATCATATCACCAGAGCAGGTTTATTACCGGTAGCACCAGCCACTTCTCAGGCTGGAAGAGGTAATCAGACTCCTGCTACGCGCACTCCGGAGCCAGTAATTCCCCAGGGTCAGGTTCCTGTGATTCAGCCAGTGGAGACAACTCGGCCTATTATTGCGACTCCGTCTAATGATGGTGCAGCCATGTCTGCTGACGCGTTGTGGAGATTGGACAGGTTTACCAAGCTGTTTACTACCACATTCAGTGGCACTCCTTCAGAGGATCCACAGGATTTTCTGTACAGCTGCCACGAAGTTCTCCGTACTATGGGTATTGTGGAGACTAATGGAGTGGACTTTGCTACTTTTCGGTTATCTGGTTCCGCCAAGACTTGGTGGAGAGATTATTGTCTATCCAGGCCAGTGGGATCGTCATCTTTGACTTGGGAGCAGTTTTCAGAGTTGTTCTTGGAAAAGTTCATTCCAGCAACTCAGAGGGAGGCTCTGCACAGGCAATTTAATCATCTTCATCTGGGTCCTATGTCAGTCACACGATACGAGACTAGGTTCATTGACCTGGCTTGTCATGCCATTGTCATACTTCCCACAAATCGGGAAAGGGTGAGAAGGTTTATTGATAGCTTGAATCAGCCAATTCGACTGCAGATGGCTATGGGGGCAGGAACTGAAATCACTTTTCAGGAGGCGGCTAATACAGCCCGCCGGATCGAGATGGCTCTGTCACGGGGAGCGAGACATGGATCGGATAAGAGATCTCATAATTCGGGTAGATTCAGTGGTACCTCGTCTGGAGATAGAGATTTTTATGATAGAGGCTATCCTCCTAGGCCTAGCAGTGTGCTGGGCGCCATCACGACCGGATTTGGGGTCGTGACACACGCTACTCTGATCAGCAGCCTATCAGTGCACCACCACTTCGCCATTTTCAACAGCCGGGGGCTTGTTTTACGTGCGGTGATCTTAGGCACATTGCAAGGTATTGCCCTCGAGCTTCTGACAGATCTCACCAGCAGGGTTCTCGTGCCATGATTCAGGCCTCAGTTCCCTCACAGCCTGCCCAGCCGGCTAGAGGCGGAGGTAGAGGACATAGAGGTGGAGGTAGAGGTCATAGAGGTGGAGCTCGGACCGATAGAGGTAGAGACCAGCCAGCAGCTGATCGTCCTAGAGATACTGCTCAGGGTGGTGGGGCACAGGCCCCGATGTTATGCACTTCCCGCCAGACCAGAGGCTGAGTCTTCTGATGCCGTCATTACAGGTATTATTTTGGTTTGTGATAGAAAGGCATCCGCATTATTTGACCCCGGGTCTACATATTCGTATGTGTCTTCCTATTTTGCACCATACTTGATTCAGCCCCAGTGATCCACTGAGTGTTCCTGTTCATGTGTCTACACCAGTAGGCGATTCTATCGTGGTTGATCGAGTTCATCGGTCATGTATTATAGTAATTGAGGGTCTCGAGACCCGTGCTGATTTATTACTCCTAAATATGGTGGACTTTGATATTATACTAGGCATGGACTGGCTATCTCCGTATCATGCTATTTTAGATTGCCATGCCAAGACTGTGACTTTAGCCCTGCCGAATTCGCCTCGTATAGAGTGGAAAGGAATTTCAGGTCATACTAGCCGTAATGTTATTTCTTATGTTAAAGCTCATCGTATGGTTGGAAAGGGATGCTTGGCTTATTTGGCATATGTCCGTGATTCTAGTGCTGAGGTTCCTTCTATTGACTCTGTGCCTGTGGTTCGCGAATTTCTTGAAGTATTTCCTTCAGACTTGCCAGGTATGCCGCCCGATAGGGACATTGATTTTTGCATTGATTTGGCTCCAGGCACTCAGCCCATTTCCATTCCCCCATACCGTATGGCTCCGCCAGAGTTAAAAGAATTGAAGGAACAGTTGCAGGATTTACTTGAAAAGGGTTTCATTAGACCTAGTGTTTCGCCGTGGGGTGCACCTGTATTATTTGTAAAGAAGAAAGATGGTTCGATGAGAATGTGCATTGACTATCGACAGTTAAACAAGGTGACTATCAAAAATAAATATCCACTTCCGCGAATTGATGATTTATTTGACCAGCAGCTTTAGGGTGCCAAGGTATTTTTAAAGATAGATTTGAGATCTGGCTATCATCAGCTGAAGATTAGGGCATCTGATGTCCCTAAGACAGCGTTCCGCACTCGGTATGGACATTATGAATTTCGGGTCATGTCTTTTGGGTTGACAAATGCTCCAGCAGCTTTTATGGAATTGATGAATTGGGTGTTCCGGCCTTATTTAGACTTGTTTGTAATAGTCTTCATTGATAACATATTAATATATTCCCGCAGTCAGGAGGAAAATGCGCAACATCTCAGAGTGGCCTTGCAGACTCTGAGAGATAGCCAACTACATGCAAAATTTTCAAAGTGTGAATTTTGGCTAAGTTCGGTTGCATTCTTGGGTCATATTATGACGGCAGCAGGTATTCAGGTTGATCCGAAGAAGATTGAGGCAGTCAAGAACTAGCCTAGACCGACATCAGCCACAGATATTCGGAGTTTTTTGGGGTTAGCGGGCTATTATCGCCGATTCGTAGAAGGATTTTCGTCTATTGCAACCCCACTGACCAGATTGACCCAGAAGGGTGTTCAATTTGAATGGTCCGATGAATGTGAGGCGAGCTTTCAAAAGCTCGAGACAACCTTGACCACAGCACCGGTATTGGTTTTACCCACAGGTACGGGACCTTATACTGTTTATTATGATGCTTCCCGTATTGGGCTTGGTGCAGTGTTAATGCAGGATGGCAAGGTTATTGCCTATGCTTCGAGGCAGTTGAAGATTCATGAGAAGAACTATCCAGTGCATGATCTAGAATTGGTGGCGATTATTCACGCATTAAAGATCTGGAGGCATTATTTATATGGTGTATCATGTGAAGTATACACCGATCACAAGAGTCTTCAGTATTTGTTTAAGCAGAAAGAGTTGAATATGAGGCGGAGAAGGTGGCTAGAGTTGCTAAAAGACTATGATGTTACTATTTTATATCACCCAGGTAAGGCCAATGTGGTGGCCGATGCATTGAGTAGAAAGTCTGCCAGCATGGGTAGTCTTGCATATATTCCGGTCAGTCAGATACCATTAGCTATAGATGTCCGGGCCTTAGCTAACCGGTTCGTGAGATTAGACATTTCTGAGCCTAGCAGGGTGTTAGCCTGCACGGTCGCTCGTTCTTCTTTATTAGAGTGTATCCGTGAGAGGCAATTTGATGATCCTCATTTGTGTGAGTTGAGAGATACAGTACAGCGGGGAGGTGCCACACAGGTAAATCTAGATGATGATGGGGTATTGAAATTGCAGGGGTCGAGTTTGTGTGCCCAATGTCGAAGGGATTCGAGAGTTGATCTTAGCAGAGGCCCACAGTTCGCGGTATTCTATTCACCCGGGCGCCGCGAAGATGTACCAGGACTTGCGGCAGCACTATTGGTGGCGCAAAATGAAGAAAGATATCGTTGCATATGTCGCTCGGTGTCTAAATTGTCAGCAGGTGAAATATGAGCACCAGAGACCTGGTGGTGTATTCCGGAGGATTGAAATTCCCGAGTGGAAATGGGAGCGGATCACTATGGACTTCGTTACTGGACTTCCTTTGACTCGGAGGAAATTTGATGCTATTTGGGTCATTGTTGATAGGCTGACCAAGTCAGCACACTTTATTCCAGTATCTGTCTCCTACTCGTCGGAGAGGTTAGCGGAGGTGTACATTAGAGAGATCGTTCGTCTCTATGGAGTGCCAGTATCTATTATCTCTGATCGGGGTACGCAGTTTACCTCGCGGTTCTATAGAGCGGTCCAGGGAGGAGTTAGGCACTCGGGTTCGGTTGAGTACGGCATTTCATCCTCGGACGGATGGCCGGTCCGAGAGGACTATTCGGATTCTAGAGGACATGCTTCGAGCCTGTGTTATTGATTTCGGAGGCTCGTGGGACCAGTTTCTGCCATTAGTAGAGTTCGCCTACAATAACAGTTACCAGTCTAGCATCTAGATGGCTCCGTATGAGGCGTTATATGGTAGGCGATGTTGATCACCAGTTGGATGGTTTGAACCGGGAGAGGCTCGGTTGTTGGGTACAGACTTAGTTCAGGAGGCCCTGGATAAGGTCAAGATTATTCAGGAGAGATTGCGTTCAGCTCAGTCCAGGCAGAAGACTTGTGCGGATCGTAAGGTTCGAGATGTAGATTTCATGGTTGGTGAACGAGTATTGCTCCGAGTGTCGCCTATGAAGGGCGTGATGAGGTTCGGGAAGAAGGGCAAGCTCGGCCCTAGGTATATTGGTCCATTTGAGATTCTAGACAGAGTGGGAGGGGTGGCTTACAGATTAGCTTTGCCGCCTAGCTTATCAGCCGTGCATCCAGTTTTTCATGTATCTATGCTTCGGAGATACCACGGCGATCCCACACATGTGTTAGACTTCAGTAATGTCCAATTGGACAATGATCTATCTTACGAGGAGGAGCCGGTAGCCATTCTAGACCGGCGACAGTTGAGGTCGAAGAGTTATCCTTCTGTGCGTGTTCAGTGGAGAGGCCAGCCTCCTGAGGCATCGACCTGGGAGTCCGAGTCTGATATGCGGAGCCGCTACCCACATTTGTTTCCTGACTCAGGTACTTCTTTCTTTTGCCCGTTCGAGGACGAACGGTTGTTTTAGAGGTGGAGATTGTGACGACCCAAAGGGTCATCACTTGTTTTATTAATCATTTCGAGCTTTTGAGGTCTTGAAAACCTCATTTATAGTTGCCTCGATTTGCGTGCACAGTCCGAGCACAAAGCTGGAAAATAGTTATGTTGAAATATGTGAAATATGTGAAAAAGTTGAAGAATTTTGATATTAATATTGATATGGTTGACTTTGGTCAACATTTTTGGTAAATGGACCCGGATCCGTGATTTGACTGTCTCAGAAAATCCGTAGAAAAATATGGAACTTGGGCATATGTCCGGAATTGAAATCCGAGGTCTAGAACCCCGGTAAAAGAATTTTTCTGTTAAATTGTTTTCTGAAAATGTTTAAGGAAAATGAAACTGATTTTTGATTAAAAAGTACTGGTATCGGGCTCGTATTTTGGTTCCGACATCCGGTACAGGTCATATATATTGGTTAAGCGCTTCCTGTAAAGTTTGGTAGAAAACGGACGTCATTTGACGCATTTCGGCCTTAAATTGGAAATTTTGGAAATTATGAAATTTGAAAGAATTCTTGAGTTTTAAGGCTCAATCCATTGATTTTGATGTTATTTTAGCGATTTGATCGCACGAGCAAGTTCGTATGATATTTTTGAGTTAGTGTGCATATTTGGTTTGGAGCCGGGGAGCTCGGGTAAAGATTTGATAGTCCGTTGGATGAAATTCTGAGTTTTTGCACTGCTGGTTTTTCACCCAGCTGTTGTCTTCGCAATTGTGAAGTATTTCTCGCAATTGCGAAGGTGGCAGGTCAAGGCAGGGTTCACAAATGCAACCCTTGGTCGCAAATGCGAAGGTGCCCAGGACCGTTTGGGTTCGCAAATGCGAACCAAACCTCGCAATTGCGAAGCATTCTTCGCAAATGCGAAGGTCCCTCAGCCCAGCCTTGTTCGCAAATGCGAACAAACGTTCGCAAATGCGAAAGTCCCTGGAGGCAGCCTAGTTCGCAATTGCAAACATATGTTCGCAAATGCGAGGACCCCAGAATTTGCCTTGGCTTCGCAAATGCGAACAAAAGTTCGCAAATGCGAACTTCCCGCCCTTAGCTTATTTTTCAAACTCCAGAAATTGGTCGGGGTTCGCAATTGCGAACCCATGTTCGCAAATGCGAACACAGAGACCTATAAAACACGATTTTCAGTTCATTTCTTCACTTTTTACAAAACAAAAACACTCATTTGCGATTCTTCACGGATTCCTTCTTCATCAAAACAATTGTAAGTCACTTTTTACTTAATTCTTTCAATCCTAACATCATTAAATATGTTTTTCAATAGAAATCAAAGGTGTTCATGGTAGAATTTCTTGTTTTTGTTAAAATATAGGATTTTTCGTAAATTGGGAAATTGGACCTCGAATTGAGGTCCGATTTTGAAACAAATCATATACATGAACTCGTGGGGGGATGGGTAACCGAATTTTGGTCCTAACCCCGAGTTCCGACCATGTGGGCCCGGGGTCAAAAATTACTATTCCGGGCAGAATGTTGTAAAAGTTGTAATTGGTCTTAGGAATTAGTTTGTTGAGTAGTATTGATGATATTAAATCAATTGTTTATAGATACCATTGGATTGGAGTCAAATTCGAAAGGAAAAGGCATTGCTACGGATTGAATCATTCGTAAACTTTCGAGGTAAGTGTTTGTTCTATCCTAGCTCGAAGGAATAGGAATTTAGTTATGAATAAATTGTTGATTAAGAGTTATTGGTGTTATACCGTAATGGAGATAAATTGTTGAAATTATTATCAATTATTGGTTTAAAACCGGTAATTATAAATATTGTTGATGCAAAGATTATTGGCTAAATGCCGGTAATATATATATTTATGAATTGGGATCGTGTGGCGCGCCGGCCACTTATATATATATTTATGGATTGGGATCGTGTGGCGCGTCGACCACTTATATAATAAGAAATGGGATCGTGTGGCACGCCGACCACAAAATGATTTAAATCTTGGCATTGGCCATAGTTGTCGGTAGCCTATTGATATAGTTGGGAGCGGGTGGTACGCCTACCACAAGATGTAGTTATTGATATAGTTGGGAGCGGGTGGTACGCCTACCACAAGATGTAGTTACTGTGATAGTTGGGAGCGGGTGGTACGCCTACCACGAGATATGAAATGAGAAAGGAATTGAGACATGAAAGTAAGATTTATTATGTTGATTATATTATTCTGGATATCACGAGTTATTGACTATTATTTCAGAGCAAGTCGTTCCTTATAAATATTTTGTATATATATATATGTGTGTATTGTAACTGTACATGTTTGAGTGGGTGACTGGCCTTAGCCTCGTCACTAGTTCGCTGGGATAGGCCAGGCACTTACCAGCACATGGGGTCGGTTATGCTGATACTACACTCTGCGCTCTTTTTGCGCAGATACAGGTTACGGACAGCAGCAGCGGCAGTAGCGACTTGTGGATTTTCCGACTACTGAGACTACGAGGTAGCCTTGCAGGCGTCCGCAGGACCCGTTGTCTCTTCTATCTATGCTTTTCATTTTGTTATCTCATGTAATCGAGATAAACAACTTGTATTTTCTTTCAGACAATTATGTGTATTATTCTTAGAAGTTCGTGAGTATTGTGACACCGGTCTTGGGTAGTGTATCATGTTTGGGTTTTCTTTATCATATTTGACTAAGTCTTCCGCTAATTTTGATTATTCCGCTTGTAATTTATATGTTTTTAATAATAAGTCCTAATAAGAATTTGGTAATTAATGGGGGTGTAATTAATATTTGGCTTGCCTAGCTCCCATTTAGTAGGCGTTATCATGACCCCCGATGGTGGGAAATCCGGGTCGTGACAATTTCAATGTCAATTGAGACTATTTTTAACAATAACTGACCATGTAATGGCTTATTTTGATAAAGTGGCTATCTTTGCAAAATTTTGTTTAAGAAACTACAAACTCGATGATTAAAAACACATCAAAATTTCTCATCCTGGGGCCCATGGGACATCACTCGGCAGCACTATAGGCTTCCGCAAGACTGAGAATGTTTCAATGCCAACTGAGACTACTTTTAACAACAACTGGCCATGTAATGGCTTATTTTGATAAAGTGACTAGTTTTTGCAAAATTTATTTTAAAGGATACACACTTGATGATCAAAATTTCTCATCCTGGGGCCCGTGGGGCATCACTCGGCATCGCCATAGGCTTTTACAAGGCTGAGAAGGTTTTAATGTCAAGTATGATTATTTTTAAAAATAACTGGCCATGTAATGGCTTATTTTGGAAAAGTGGCTATTTTTGCAAAATTGGTTTCAAAGGATACACACTTGATGTTCAAAATTTCTCATCCTCGGGCCCATGGGGCATCACTCAGCATCGCCACAGGCCAGCGCAAGATTGAGAATGATTTAATGTCAATTGAGACTATTTTTACATAATTGGCCATGTAATGGCTTATTTGACAATTAGCTATTTTTCTAACAGTTGTTTAGATGACCAAACTTGATTTTGCAGATACGACCTTTCAACACTTTTGTAAAGGAGATTTTAAGGCTATGTCCACAAACCGTTTAAAAATGACTCAGGATGGCTATTTTTGCAAAAATGGCCTTCCGGCGTTCTTTTGAGTGACATTTGGCTTATTTTAAACAAGAATAGCGTCACCCGACTTATTTATAACAAAAATCAAAATTTTGTCATTTTTGGCTATTTTTGCAAAAGGGGTAGTTGGACCCACCAATGGTTGCCTACGTATCCCACACGTGGTGAGAATCAAACCAACGTAGTTCGGGCCGATTGACCAAAATCAAGAATATTTTTTACCACAATTTAGTTTCTATTTTTTTCAAATATTTTCTATTTTTCTATTTTTTTATTATTTTTTAAAAAATCACGTAGCATTTCAGTATTATTTGGATATTGGGGTTTTCACAATAAATGGCTATCTTCCATTAGTCTTAACACTGCTATTTTTCATAATTTTTCACTCATGGTATTCAAACCGGTCAACATGCGGAGCCG
The DNA here is from genome assembly GCA_032618575.1 of Nicotiana noctiflora. Classification (NCBI taxonomy): domain Eukaryota; kingdom Viridiplantae; phylum Streptophyta; class Magnoliopsida; order Solanales; family Solanaceae; genus Nicotiana; species Nicotiana noctiflora. Next base: position 378,840 of record JASVEL010004954.1, on the reverse strand, counting down.
AGAAAATCAATGCCAGTAGCATGTAATATGCATCAGGATAGTCATTTCAATTCGGGTCACCTGTCCTAGACGGACCTGACCCCTGTGTTGAGTCACCTAAGTCAAAATGCACATGATGCAAGTAAGCGTCCTACTAGGGATTCGGCATGAGTTTATTGTTCTTCAATGTTTAAACTAGGTTTATTGGTCTAGACCTGGCTTACCCAAGCGGACAACTCGGGCCAAGTGGGAGGCAGCGTACCGGGGATACAAAAGCTAGCCCGATTTTGCAACTTATCTAAACCTCGTTCTAAATTGGGAAAAAGACTCTAACAGAAGAGAAGCTACACGAAGTTCACCTTTCTCCGTGATGTAGAAGACTCAGAAAGAGGGAGGGATTCGCGACAACTTATATACAATTCAACAAATATTAAAGCGGTAGCATATATCATGTAGCAAAATCAAGTATAGCCAAATATAACAATTTAACTGAGCTCGAATTCTTGAACCGTGAACCAAAATTATGGGTTCTTGTCCCCAGCAGAGTCGCCAGAACTATTACACCTCCTTTTTGCCGAAAAGCTTTACTACACCCCGGTGAAGGTATAATAAAGAACGAGTTTTTCCACCTTAAGGACAATCGAAATGGAATTCGTTTTTATTTAAGATTCAGAGTCGCCACTTTAGAGATTTATGGTGTCCCAAGTCACCGGTTTGAACCCTGAATCGAGGAAAGGGTTTGAATCTATTTAATAGTCGTGAACCAAAAATTCGGGTAAGAAATCCTGTTAACCCGGGAGAAAGTGTTAGGCATTCCCGGGTTCTGTGATTTTAGCACGGTTTCTCAACTGTCATATTTGGCTAAATTTTGATTTTTATACATGTTATCCTATTTGTACAATTTTAGAATTAATTACCGCTTTATTTATTTTATTTAAGAAAGTGGACGTCATTTAAGAACGTATGTTTGGATCACATTACATGAAATGCACCCGAATCCTCGATACATTCTTATTCAATATTTTTGGATTTGGTCATGCCACCCGTATTAGGAAGGTAAGATTATTAAAAGCGTGCATAAAGCGACTAACGTGTTGTTATCTTTTGGGAAAGCCGTGAAATTTGCTAAACGGCCAGTCTCGAATCTATAAGTAATTTTATTAAGTAATTAATGAGGGCCCCACAATTGTATATTTGATTTGGCGAGGCTCGATCATTTTTATTTATTAAAAGGCTAAACTAAAGCAACTAAATTTTCTATTTTTGTTTTGTCTCTAAGTATTAATTAACTCACGAATATAAATTCAAGCCTCGAATTCAAGTCCGGATTCACACAAAAGGAAAAATCCTTTTAGCTTGAACCCGCTACCTAATTCAAAACTTGATTTCATATTTATAAATTAATTTTCCATATTCCAATGTATTTATTTTTAAGTGTCACTATACTTGACCCTTGATTTTCACTCATACTTCAGCAATGCTTTTGGGCCTGAATTTTTAGCCCAAGTATGTAGGGATTATTGTATTGCCCAGGTAACATGGGTCCACGACTTAACTACATGGGCCAACTGCGTCAGCAAGCCTATTAATGCGCAAATTACGAACTATACAGATAATCGCAGTTGCAATGGGATTTTCAACTCTAATGTTTGAAAGATTAAACACAAACGTGTTTGAGTTAGAACACTACTTACAATATAATAAAACCACATAAAAAATTTGATAGAATAACGGCCTAGTTGAATATAACTGCAACACGGTTTTCTTTTCATTTACTTTCTGATTTCAAGCTTAAATAATCATCTACTTCTTGTGACTAAAACCAATGTTGTTAAATGCAAATCTGTATAATCTTGATTTATGTTACAAAGCGTAATAGGTTTATGTACTACTAATTTGTCCCTACATATGTCACTATCCTTAAGCGAAAACTATTAACGCTTTGAGCATACTATAATCAATTCCCTAACCATCTTAAATTCACGTTTCAGCAGTTAATATATTTCACGCAAGAGCTAAACTCATAGCCATACAAATACAAAACAAAATTCTTATAGTCCTGACAGTCCTTTATTTCACTACAACTAAGAGTATAGCGAGTTTTTGCTATAAGAAACACAAATATGAGATTCAAAACAGAACACTCACTTTTGCAAACAAAATGGAGGAAGCAACAACTGCAATTAACTACTGTAATAACTCAAGCAATTGTAGTATTTCAAAGAGTCCTCAATTATACATGCTGGCAAATTTTAGAGAAAATTTAATATGCTGAAGCTAAATATGCATAAGGCAACAACTACACATCCTTCAGGAGACAAAAATTCATGTATTATATTTTCGACATTCCCTTCCCAGTTTCACCAAAATAAGAATCGAATGTTGTACCTGGAGGGATAAAATAGAAGGAGAATAGGACTGGCAGCAGTGATTAATTGCAACAGCAGATCAGCAGTCAAATTTCAGCAACACAAAAAAAATTTTAAAGTCAAATTTCTTCAATCAACAACCAGAATTACAGCAATAGGAACAACAACACTCAGATTGATCAAAATGATTCAACAGAGCTTAAATCCATTCAAAATCTATACTAACAGCCCTACAGAGTTTCAGCTAACCAAAACTGGACTAGAATTGTGAAAACAACAGCTGAACATTGCAAGTGATATAAAATTCTTAATGGAAGAGTAATTTTTTTCGGTTTTCTACTGATTTTTATTTGTTTTTGGACTTTTTGAAAGAAATTCATATCTAGAAGAGAGAATTGTGTGCTCAGACATGGGAATGCCCTTTTATAGGCAAAGATGAGGGCAACCTCTCAATTTTCTATTTTTATTTTCAGTCCTTAGTTTATTTCAAATTAGTCCCTTATTTTGTAACTTGTGTCACAAGTTAGTATGCTAAACTTTTTAACCCTTACACTAAAGCTCTCTTGTGGAAAGTCCTAGAAGATTCTAGTTGTATCTATCATGTACCTATTCCTTTGAAATATCTATTCTACCCTCACTTACATTCTAAAATTACTGTTTTGCAAAACATGCCATTTTCAATCTTTAAAATACCCTCAAACCTCTCCTAGAATTACCATACTACTTTATCAAACCACTTTTATCATGTACCTATATTTATTAAAGCTTGGCAGTAATCTAAAGAACATTTCAAACTAACTATAACAAATTTTCAATTAAGCTAGTTAATCCTAGAGCAAATATCATTTGTAGCCCATCGGGCCAAACATATATCATCCAGTAGCCATAAATTGACCCATACAATTTATAACCTAAAAATAATAACAATTGGTAGCCGTCTCCTCCCATCCGTGTCTTTCTTTCTTATTATCTTTCTACTTCTCTCTCACGCCAGCAACCCATGGTTGTGAGGCCATGGGATCTTTTCTCTCTCTCTCTTTCTTTGAAAACCTCTTTGGTTTTTCTTGTCTCCCTTTTCTTGTATTTCGGAATTTGGAATTTGGAGCAACATTGCATATGATTGATTATGTTTTCCTGAATGACACTGTCACTTGGCATCCCAGTTCGTTCGCTCTCTACAACTCAAAGCATCCAATGACACAGAGCCGATCTCTCGTTCCTTTTATGTTAAAAGTGCTAGATTTGGAGTGCGTTAACTTCTGGGGTAACTTTCGAATAGAAATAAAACTGCTAATCCATTTAGCTGTTCGAATAGGTGCAACTTGTATTCCCAGTTGATAGACAAACTTGCATACCTAGAAACACTTTTGATTATAGTATTATGTGGGGAAGTGAAGCTACCAGACAACATTTTGGAACATGGTAAGATTGAAGACATTGACAACTTTGGAAACACTTTCAACACCATCTCTTGCTTATGGAGATGACAAAAAATATATAAAATAGAATGTCACTATACAAATAGACTGTTAATATACAAAAAAATATACAAAATAGACAGTCACTATACAAAATAGACTATTACTATAGAAAAACATACAAAAATAGAGTGTCACTATACAATATAGACTGTTACTATATAAAAAATATACAAAATAAACTGTTACTATACAAAATATATACAAAATAGACTATCACTATACAAAAAATATACAAAATAGAGTGTCACTATACAAAACAGACTATTACTATATAAAAAATATATTTGGGATACACAAATATATACACAAGTACACTCGAGATATGCTCAATATACACCAAAGATACACTGTCAAACTTAGAAAACTATATTTATACATTGCAAAAAAAAAAGTTGCTCTATTGCGCCAAGCAAGGGTCGAACCCATGACCTTCAGCTTAGGTAACAAGCGGTCAAACCACTGGGCTACAGGCATTTATCTTGTAATACTCATCCTTTAGGCTACTATATGCAATATATTTGAGCCGATGGGCCATTTTTTGTAAGTAGGATAAAACATGGGCTATTAAAATTTTGAGGGGCTATTAAAATTTTAAGAGGCTATATATGGTAGTTTTCAGTTAATCCTATCTAACATCAATTATTGAAATTCAAATAATATCAGTTAAAATCAGAATAAGGTAAATCTGAAGGCCAAATTACCCTAGAATCTAGACTAATCAACAAAATTAAAACTCTCGAATCATTATCAAACTAATCTATAAGAATTCACCATAGTTAAATCCAATCAGAATCAACACAAATCATCCAAACAAAACCTAAATTGAAACCTTAACGCCCTAATTTAAAGCTATAACAGAGAAAACAGAGAAAACCCTAATGCCCTAGTTTCGATTCTGTTTTTATTGTTTAAAGCTAATAAAAGTAATGAAAAATAATAGAAAGAACAGAGCAAAAAGGGAACGAAGTAACAAAATAATGACACTAGAAGGAAGAAAAATAAAAAAGATGAAAAACAATACAAGCAGAGTTGAAAAAAGAAGGGAAATACCTAATTGACCAGACTTGAACCAACAAACCAAAAACGTGATGAAACTTGAACCAGTTGCCGGCAAAGAAGATTATTTGACGACCTCCATTGGGATTCACAAGAAGATGAAGACAGATTTGTAAAGGGGACATCAAGATGGTACGGGGGTGTGGTTTTGGTGGCATTCTATTGTGGCGCCGCCACCGGAGAACCCAAAGGCGGCGCTAGGTTTTTGATGATTTGAAGGGTTCTGATGGGATTCGGGAAGAAAGGGTGGAGGATTTGAATATAGGAGGAGAAGAGGAACATTTTGGTGTAGTTTTGGTTGGAAACGGAAGCTCGCCGCCGCCGTGAGCGAATTCCAGCAGGCGACGACCGGTGGTCTGTGGCGGAGATTTACAAGAGTGTACGAGGAAGGGGTCTAATGTCTTTTAGTGTTTTGGACACATTTATTAAAAACTGAAGATCAATTATAGGCCGTTGGATTTGGGCGATGGATGGCCCAGATTAATTTACCATAAAACGGGGTCGTTTTGAAATAACAAGGCTGGACCGGATCGGGAGCTAATTTGGGCTAGCTTTGGGTGGATGCTTGGTGTATTTGGGCTCCAAAACATAGTAGCCCAATTTTTGTATTCCATTTATTTTATTTCTTTTGTTTATTTATGTATTTTGTTTCCCACTTCGTAATTTTGTATTTATTTTTATTTTTATTTTTATTTTTTACTTTTGTATTTTGTATTTTGTATTTTTACTTTGTATTTTCTGATTTTATAAAAATTAAAACAAAACCTAATTAAACAAATTAACTTCTAAAATCAATTATCAATTAAAAATGCAACAATTATCAATTAAAATGGCCTAAAACTATTTTTTGTGATTTTTTTTAAATTGTTCTAAAATGAATTAATACCTACTTAATACAAAAATGTGAAATTAAATTCCTAATGCAAATACATATTTTTTTGTATTTTTTTAATATGAACTATTATGCAACCAATTAACACAAAAATGCAATAAAAATTCATACAAATTGTAAAAATCATTTTATTTGAAACTTTTGGAATAATTTGCTTAGGGCAAAAATCACGTGCTCACAATAAGATTAGTGAATGTTTCTCTATTTACTTTTATTCTAATTCGGAGTAAATAAAAAATATAAAAGTATCACCAAGCCTCGATGACCCTTTTTCCATTACTATTTCTTAGTCATAATATATCCTCAATGAAATATGTTTGATAGTTTGCGATAAACATTTAGAGGCATACATTTCAGGAACTTTATTCGCCGACGTGAGTTTCTTAGAAGTAGAATGAGATTTTTCTGATCTTCAATTTGGTGGTTATATATTTAGACAATTTAAAACTTAATTTTAGTTTTTATTCTTCACTTACAACCGCTTGATTAGCTATTATTTAGACACCCTTTGCATAATACTACACTAATCACCACAATTATTACATGAATTTATTGGAGAAAGCTACAAGTACAATGATTACAATGTACTCCGATTTGATGAGAATGAGTATGATGAATCCTTAACTGGAGTTGCTTCTCTTGATTACTATTCTATGCATTAACAGTTAACTCATGAAATATCTTGAAGTACTAAACTGAGCTCCTTATCAAATTTGACAATTGATCATCTTCCTCTACACGTAAAAGGATACGAAAACATATAAATGTTAGAAATGTAAACTCTCCATGGATACACAAATGATTGTTTAAGATGTTTTCAAATACCTAGAAAGAGCAGGCAGCCTACACTTGACATTTTCAAGCTCAATAAAGCTGAGATGCAGCGATTAAAGATTATTTGAACCCGTAATTGGCAATTGTCATTGATATGAGGCCACAGTTGCAAAGAGATGCAACACCAGGTGCAACATCACAAGTGATCAAATCTGTACGGTAATAAGCATTTTACTTCAGGTAATTATAAGTAAGTTGTGATACTTGCAGAAATTCCACTGTGTGATGACCCGACACGTCGTCTCATGTAATTCCGTCCTGTTTACCCCGTTAAATGCTTCTACATGTTTCATTGTATGTCTTTGGTGAATTTGAAGTAATTCGGTTAGAGTTTGGTTGGAAATGAGACGATTAGTCTCTTTAAGGAAGGGTTAGTTTGGAAAAGTCAAACGGATATTGACTTGTGAGTTAGAGGGCTCAGAATGGATTTCAGATTATTTGGTTAGTTTCGAGGGATGATTTAAAGCTTAGGAGAGCAATCAGAGTAATATTGGAGGCTCGGTGTAGAATTAGGCTTCAATTGGCCAAGTTAGTATTTTGGCGGTATCCGGTTGATAGGTGAAATTTTGATCCGAGGGACGGAATGGAATTCCGAGAGTTGAAGTAACTTCGTTAGGTGATTTGGATGTGTGTGCAAAATTTCAGTTGATTCGGAGGTGTTTAGTAGAGCCGTCAATATGGGCTTGGCCCGTTGGGCTAGCCCAACCCAGCCCGTAATTTAGCAGGGTTGGGTTATAATTTTTAAGCCCATTTTAAAATGAGGCTTTTAAGCCCGGCCCGAGTAAGCCCGTAGCCCGTGAGGGCTTGCCCGTAGGGGCCCGTGGGGCCGTGAGCCTAGTAAAAATATTTATATAAAATATATAACATATAGAAAATATATGATACTAAAAATAACAAGAAGAGTATCCCAAGCTTAAAGTTTATTAAACTCATTATATTAAAATATCAAAATTTAAAGACTTAAAATGTTAATTAGTTAAGTAAAATATATTATTAAATAAATAACTAATAAAATCTTAAATTGTGTAAAGTAAAAATCTAAACCCTAAACGGCTAAACTTCAAAGAAAGTAAAGCTACTTCTTTTGGAACCCTCTTTCGCTCTCGTAGTCGTTTTTCCATACTCAAACTAGTAATATTTTTTTTTGTGAATTTTAATATTATTAGTTTTAATTCAAGTACTCTTAATATTTAACTAATTAATATTACATATGAATTATAGATGTTGATGAAAGTGAAGATGTTAAGACCACCCTGTCACAAGCGGATTCAAATGTGTTTGATGAAAATGATGTGTTGAATATCCCATAAGCATCATGGACGTTCTCTTGAATAGTTTGTTTTGAGTTTTGGCTTTTAGTGATTGAAATATAGTCTTGTCTTTTACATTTTAGTATTTATTGTGATATAATGGAATAGTTTAAAAAGTTACTAAATTTTGTGAAATTGTTTTCAATAAGATATTTTTTAACTTTTAAATATTTCTCTTTTTTACGTTAGAAGTTAAAGAAAAAATATAACATTATATTTTATTAAATGATGGGCCGGCCCGTGGGGGCCCGTGGCCCACATAGGGCTGGGGTGGGCTGACCATTATAAGGCCCACTAAAATGATGGGCTAGCCCAGCCCAGCCCGTCAATTGCTCAAGCCCACGTGGGCTGGGTTGGGCTAGCCCGGCTCAGCCCATATTGAGAGCTCTAGTGTTTAGGTTGGGTTTTTGATCAAATGCAAGTTTTAGAAGTTTTAGTTTAACTTAGGCTTGAATCTGTTGTAATTTGATAAGTTTTGTGTATTCGATGTATTTTTATGATTGAAACATGTTTGTGTGATATTTTAGAATGGGTTGACAATTTTGGTTGAGGTCCTGGGGGCCTCGGGGTGATTTCGAGTGGTCAATCGGACCAAGCTTGGCCTTTAGGAGTAGCAGAAAAATTGCTGAAGTGTTGTAAAGAATTTGCTCTATGCGATCGCATAGGGAGCATTGCGATTGCATAGGAGGTTTGGAAGGAGATCAGATTTTTTCTATGCGATCGCATAAGAGGCTGTGCGATCGTATATGTTCGGAAGTTTGGGCTGTGCGTTCTCATAGGAGTGGGAGTGAGCGCGTAGTGTATTTGGATCTGGGGTCCTTGGCAGTGAATTGTGTTATGCGATCGCATGGGTTGTAGTGCGATCGCATAAGATGAAATCTTAAGGTTGGAAATTTGTTCTATGCGATCACAATAACAGGGCTGCGATCGCATAGAGTAAAAACTGGGCAGACAGAAGGGTTTTAGTAACATTTCATCCGTGAACCAAGTCTATTTTTCACCATTGTTAAGCAACCTTGGGAGCTTTTGACGAGGAATTTAGAGGGTTTTGATTGGGAATCAATTGGAGGTAAGTCCTATGGCCTAAAAATATCATCTAATTGTGATTTGAACACCTAAATTCAGGGAATATGAGTAAAAATGGAAGAACTAGGGCTTGTGTTCTTGAATGAGAAATTTGATTTTTAGGAAGAATTTGGACTTCGATTTCGATGAATTTTATATATATAGACTCGTGGAGAGATAAAGAATATTTTGGAGTGAAAATATCTTGACTTTCGAGAAATGGGCCCGGGGATCGAGTTTTGCAAATTTTGTGGTTTTTGATATTTTTTGAGTCTTTTCGATTGGGTTATATCCCTTAGCCTATTGTAACGTACTCGTTATGGTTTTTGCCAGATTTGACGCGCGAGGAGGTCGATTCGAGAGGTAAGGGCATTGCTAGCTAGTTTTTCGGCCGGCTAGAGGTGAGTAATGGATGTAACTGCTGCTTTGAGTGTTTAAAACCCTAGACTTTCATATAGTAACGCTATATTGAGCTGTGACATGCATTCCACGATGAGTGCGGGGTCATATACTGTTTGGGATTGAGACTTAGTCAATCCCCAATGTTAATTTCTACTATATTAGCAATTAAAACGCATACTTTATTATTGTGAATTGGGCTTATTGTCGTGTTGGGGCCTTATGTCGACCTATAGAATCCTTAGGGGATCCTTATGTGTTTTTCCTCACTTGTGTGCATAACATAAATTCTCAGTCATGTTTTCAAATATTAAAAATAATATAATAACATTGTTTTATACATGAACATTAAATGAAAAAGATATGAGGGCTGAGATCCCTATAGTATGTCACGCCTGATTGGCTGTGGACTTGTTTGACTAAGATGGGTCAGGGACCCTGCAGAGAGGATGGTTCCTTGATATCGATCGGGCTATACACCGTAGTGTTTATATATATTGATATTGAGGCCAAGAGCCTATTTTATGCCAATACCTGGCTGATATTGTGGTTGGGCTGTAGGAGCCCTACCAGAGTCGTACAAACCCTTGGAGTGTCGTTGATGTTAAATAAGTGGAGTGAGCTGCATGCCGCAATGGGTACTGGAGTGTACCGTTATATGTGTTGCATTCTTTCATGCATTATTTCTTGACTGTATTATTTGTTATATACTCTTTCCACGGTTTGGACAAGAGGGGTTGCTCTGATGGTAAGCAACCCCCACTTCCAACCGAGAGGTTGTGAGTTCGAGTCTCCCCAAGAGCAAGGTGGGAAGTTCTTGGAGGGAAGGATGCCGGGGGTCTATTTGGAAACAGCCTCTCTACCCCAGGGTAGGGGTAAGGTCTGCGTACATACTACCCTCCCCAGACCCCACTAAGTGGGATTATACTGGGTTGTTGTTGTTGTTGTTGTTGTTCTTTCCACGGTTTTGGATATGAACTGCTAGATATAGAGTACTTTGTGCATTTCCTGTGTTTTCTTACTTTCAGACTTTAGTTATGTTTATTACTCACTGGGTTGGAGTACTTACGTTACTCCCTACACCTTGCGTGCAGATCCAGGGCAGTCTCAGGCTGAGTAGATCCAGCTGATACATAGTTTTTGTCTTCAGGAGTATTTGAGGTAGCTGTAGGGCATTTGCAGCCAATGATTCTCTCCTCTATCTCTATTCTTTATTTCCGCATTATCAGTGTTAAACAGACATTGTAGTAGGATATTACTCTGTCATTAGAGCCTCATAGTCATGGCACCGGGTCTTAGTTGGGTTGTATTGGTATTTTGTTAGATTTTCTGCATTATTATCAGTATTTCAGACTTTTGTTTTAAATGATGTTTATCTTAATCTGTTTAGTAGTGTGTTGGGCGCCATCACGACCGGGCTGGGATCGTGACAAGTTCATATTAGAGCCTAGATTACTTAGTCTCGCGAGTCATGAGCCAATTTAGTAGAGTCTCGTGGATCGATACGGATATGTATATACTTATCCTTGGGAGGCTACAGAAGCTTTAGGAAACTTTATCTCCTTGGAATTCTTATCGTGCGACTTTTGTTGATTCGAGAACTAAATTATGTTATTCTAATCACTCGTAGATGACCAGAACCCGTGCTACTGGATGTGGCGCACAACCACCTGTGCCACATACTAAGGTCACCAGATGCCGTGGATACGATCGAGGTCGTGGTCGAGGCAGAGCCGAGGGGGCAGCACCTTTTGACCCACCAGTTGCCCTGGCTCAGGAGCAAGCTCCAGCTGTAGAGACTCCAACAACACATGTTCAGGCACCAGCCGTGCCTATTGTGATTCTGGGTCTTCAGGAGGCCTTGGCTCAGATTTTATCAGTTTGCACTAGCCTGGCTCAGGCCATCTCAGCCACTACTGCAGTAGCTATTTTGCAGCCGGATGAGGCAATCAGACCCTCGCTTCTCGCACGCCTAAGATGGTAGTGCAGGGTTTGTACACACCAGAGGCACCACCAGTTCAGCAGGTTGCCCCAGTTTAGTTGGTTGCCCCGGTTCAGGATGATGTGATCCCAGCTATGCCAGACGTTGAGCAACGTCATCTTGAGAGGTTCACCAGGCTTTCACCTCCTACTTTCAGTGGTGTTCCGAGCGAGGATGCCTAGGGTTTTCTCGACAAGTTTCAACGTATGCTTCAGACCGCAAGATTTAGACCGCAGGGATCTTGGAGTCGAGCGGGTATCATTTACTACTTTTTCGTTTTCTGGAGTAGCTTTCACTTGGTGGGAGGCGTATGAGAAGCGTAGACTGAACGGTGCAACGCCTTTGTCATGGCAGGAGTTCTCCACTCTCTTCTTGGAAAAGTGGGTACCGGAGTCACAAAGAGAGGAGCTGCGGAGATAGTTTGAGTGGCTTCGTTAGGGAGATATGTCTATGACACAGTATGAGGTGAGATTTTCATAGTTGGCTCATTATGCTCCATGGATGGTCCCGACTGATCGCGAGAGGATTAGACATTTTATGGATGGACTTATTTATCCCATGTATATTCCGATGATTCGAGAGAGGATCCTGAGCTATACCTTTGAGGATACAGTGGATATTGCTCGTGATATTGAGATGGCTCGCCATCAGGAGAGAGAGGATAGGGAGGCTAAGAGGCCTCGAGGATCAGGTAGCTTCAGTGGTGCTCCGTCTAGAGGCTGGTTTCAACATAGCATAGGTCATTCTTTTAGACCTTATCAGTCGGCTTGTCCCGGGTATCGTGGGGCGTCTTCAGGCCGTGGTCATCAGGGGTTCCAGCAGGGCAATGTCTTTACTTAGTGCCCTCCCAGCTTATAGCTCTTCACATACCCCTTCAGCTTAGGGTTCTTCTGTGTAGGACACATCGGTTGGTCATTCCAGCGCGAGGGGTTCCTATCAGTCCCCTTCTCCAGCATCTGGTATTTGCTTTGAGTGTGGCGAGTATAGCCATATGAGGAGGTAGTGTCCTCGACGTCGTGGTAGCCAGTCTCAGTATAGGGATCAACCCTCATCTTTTGCTCCGGTTTCTTCAGCACCAGCCCAGTTAGAGAGGGGTGGGGGCCAGGCAGCCAGGGGACATCCTAGGGGCAGAGAATGATCAGGTGGTAGCGGCCAGGCTAGATTTTATGCTATTCTGGTCAGGACAGATGCCCTTGCATCCGATGCTATTATCACATATATTATTTCAGTCTACCACAGAGATTCCTCTGTCTTATTTGACCCTGGTTCTACCTATTCCTATGTGTATTCATATTTTTCTCATCATTTGGGTACGACCCGAGGGCGTCTTGCTTTACTTGTGCACGTATCCACCCAGGTTGGTGATACTATTGTTGTGGACTATATGTATTGGTCCTGTCTTATTACTATTGGGGTTTTGGAGACCATACTTTACTTGTTGCTTTTGAGCATGGTATACTTTGATGTTATTCTAGGCATGGACTAGCTATCTCCGTGTCATGCTATTCTAGATTGTCATGCAAAGACAGTCACCTTTGCTATGTCGGGTGTTTCCGAGGATCGAGTGGTGTGGTATGACTGATTATTTCCCTAGCAGGGTTATATCTTTCTATAAAGCCCAGTGCATGGTTGGGAAGAGTTATTTATTGTGTTTGGCCTTCAGACGTGATGTCGGAGCTGAGGCTCCCAGTATAGATTCGGTTCACATTGTGAGGGACTTCCGTAATGAATTTCCTGCAAACCTGTTGGGTATGTCCCCAAATAGGGACATTGATTTTGGTATTGATCCGGTGCCGAGCACCAATCCTATTTCTATTTTGCATTATCATATGGCACTAGCGGAGTTGAAATAATTTAAAGATCAACTTCAGAAACTGCTCGAAAAGGGGTTTATTCGGCTGAGTGTGTCACCGTAGGGTGCACTTGTGTTATTTGTAAAGAAGAAAGATGGCACAATGCGAATGTGCATTGACTACAAGCAGTTGAACAAAGAAACAGTGAAAAACAAGTATCCCCTACCTCGTATCGATGATTTATTCGACCAATTTCAGGGAGCGAGGGTGTTTTCTCAAATTGATCTCCATTCGGGTTATCACTAGTTGAATATCAAGGAGTCAGATATTCTTAAGACTGACTTCAGGATTAGATATGGTCACCATAAGTTTCTGGTTATGTGTTTCGGGCTGACCAATGCCCCATCATCGTTCATGCACCTGATGAACAGGGTATTTTGGCCGAATCTGGATTCGTTTGTTATTGTATTTATTGATGATATATTGGTATACTCGCATAGTCAGGAGGAGCACACAGAGCATTTACGAGTGGTATTGCAGAGATTGAGGGAGGAAAAGTTGTGTGTCAAGTTCTCCAAGTGAGAGTTCTGGCTTAGTTTCGTGGCCTTCTTGGGACACGTGGTGTCTAGTGATGGTATTCAAGTTGATCCAAAGAAGATTAAGGTGGTTCAGAGTTGGCCTAGACCATCCTCGGCCATAGAGATTCATAGTTTCCTCGAGTTGGCGGGTTGTTATAGCCATTTCGTTCAGGGTTTCTCGTATATTGCCTCGTCCTTGACCAAGTTGATGCAAAGGGGCACGCCGTTTGTATGGTCGGATGAGTGCGAGGAGATCTTTCAGAAGCTCAAGACAGCTTTGACTACAGCTCCAATATTGATCTTGCCATTAGCTTCGGGTTCTTACACCGTTTATTGTGATGCTTCGGGAGTCGGGATTGGCTGTATATTAATGCATGAGGGTAGAGTGATTGCTTATGCTTCGCGGCAGTTGAAGCCCCATGAGAAGAACTACCCTGTTCATGACTTAGAGTATAGTTCATGCCTTGAAGATTTGGAGGCACTATTTATATGGAGTATCTTGTAAGGTGTTCACCGATCATCGCAATCTTTAGCATTTGTTCAAGCAGAAAGATCTTAATTTGAGGCAGTGGAGGTGGCTTGAGTTACTTAAGGATTATGATATTACCATTTTGTAACATCCGGGAAAGGCCAATATAGTGGCCGATGCTTTGAGCCAAAAGGCAGTTAGTATGGGGAGTTTGGCAGATATTCCAGTTGGGGAGAGACCCCTTGCAGTTGATGTTCAGGCTTTGCCCAATCGGTTGGTATAATTAGACATTTTTGAGCCTAGTCGAGTGTTGGCGAGCATGGTTCTCGATCTTCCTTGTATGACAACATCAGAGAGCGCTAGTATGATGATCTGCATTTGCTTTTCCTCAAGGGCAAGGTTCAGCACAGAGATGCTAGAGATGTGACTATAGGTGACGATTGTGTGTTAAGGATTCAGGATCGGATTTGTGTGCCCAATGTAGATAGGCTTAAAGATTTGATTCTTGAGGAGGCGTATTCCATCCATCCGGGTGTCGCGAAGATGTACCAAGACTTGAGACAGCATTACTGGTGGAGGAGAATAAAGAAATACATTGTGGGATTTATGGCTCGGTGTTTCAATTGTCAGTACGTAAAATATGAGCAACAGAGACTGGGCGGTTTGCTTCAGCAGATGGTTATTCCTGAGTGGAAATGGGAGAGAGTTACTATGGATTTCGTGAGTGGTCATCCTCGGACTTTGAAGAAGTTTGATTCGATTTGGGTCAATGTGGATCAGCTGACCAAGTCCGTGCATTTCATTCCAGTGTGTACCAAATATTCTTCGGAGCGGCTGGTAAGGATCGTTTTTCGTGAGATTGTCGATTGCATGGTATTCCAGTTTCTATTATATCGGATAGAGGCACTCAGTTCACTTCTCAATTTTGGAGGACTTTTCAGCATGAGTTAGGTACTCAGGTGGAGCTAATTTCAGCATTTCATCCTCGGACGGACGGACAATCCTAGCGTACTATTTAGATATTAGAGGATATGTTGTGTGCCTGTGTGATTGATTTTGGAGGTTCTTGGGATAAGTTTCTACCTATTGCAGAGTTTGCCTACAACAACAACTATCAGTCTAGCATTCAGATGGCACCATATGAGGCCTTATATGGGAGACGATGCAGATATTTGGTTGGTTGGTTTGAGCTTGACGAGGCTAAGTTATTGGGGACAAATTTAGTCCAGGATGCCTTAGAGAAGGTGAAGGTGATTTAGGAGAGACTTTGTACAACTTATTTGCGTCAGAAGAGTTATACGGACCAAAAGGTTCGGGATGTATCTTACTCGGCGGGTAAGAAGGTCTTGCAGAATGTTTCACCCCTAAAGGGTGTAATGAGGTTCGGAAAGAAGGGAAAACTGAGTCTGCGGTTCATCAGTGACGACCCAAAGGGTCATCACCTATTTTCCTCATATGTTCCACGCTTTTGAGGTCTTGATTTGCGTGTGCAGTCCGGGCGCATAGCCGAAAAGTTTTTATGTTGAAATATGTGAATTCTGTGAAAATTTTGAAGAATTTTGATATTAATATGCTTATAGTTGACTTTGGTCAACATTTCTCGTAAACAGACCCGGACCCGAGATCGGACTATCCTAGAAGGTTCGTAGAAAAATATGGGACTCGGGCATGTGCTCGGAGTCGAAATGAGGTCTAGAACTTGAGTAAAAGAATTTTTCGGTTAAATTATTTTTCTAAAATTATTAAGGAAAATGAAAATGAAAATTGATTGAAAGACTATGCTATCAGGCTCGTATATTAGTTCTGACGCCCGGTACAAGTCTTATTATTGTTTATGCGCTTCTTGTAAAGTTTGGTTGAAAACGAACGTCGTTTGACGTGTTTTGGACCTAAATTGCTAAATATTGAAGTTTATGAACTTTGAAATGAAAAGTGATGATCTTAGGGTTTGATTCATTGAATTTGATGTTATTTTAACGATTCGATCGCTCGATCAAGTTCGTATGATGTTTTTAAGTCAGTGTGTATGTTTGGTTTGGAGCCCCGAGGGCTCGGGTGAGTTTTGAGTAGATCCCGAGAGGCCTTAGCTTAAAAAATATCAGATGTTACAGTGCAGCAGGTCTCACTCGGCCGCGATGCATTTCTGCGCGGTCCGCGTGGACTGGTTCAGAAATGCATTGGTTTAAACTCAACCAGCACGGCCACACACCAAAACTGTGTGGTCCACACTATAAGCCACGCAGCCGCAATGCATTTCTATGCGGTCTGCGTGGCCAGATTCAGAGAGATTATGGGTCGAGTTTGACCAGCACGGCCGCGCACCAAAATAGTGTGGTCCGCACTGGGTAGGTTCAGAGAGAACTTTTTTTTCTTCCCTTTTCGGTGCGGCCGCATGTCATTTTTGTGCGGTCCACGTCGGCCTCCAGAAAAGTATATAAAAGCCAAGATTTTTAACTATTTTCACTTTTTCGAAACCCAAAATATAAGAGGCAATTTTCTAAACAGTTTTTCTTCTTCAAAACGATTGGTAAGTGACTGCCACTGTATGTTTTTTACTCCTTAACATCTTTAAACATAATTTCAACTTCAAAACAAAGGATTTTAATGGGGAAATTTGGGAGTTTTTGGGTAGAACTTAGGTTTTCTATAAATTGGGGAGTTGGACCTCGATTTGAGGTCCGATTTCAAAACAAATTATATATTTGAACTCATGAGGGAATGTGTAACCAGATTTTGGTTTGAAACGCGAGTTTTGACCACATCAGCCCGGGGGCATTTTGGGAATTTTTGAGTAAAACTTTGGGAAAACTATTTTTATGCATTCAAACCAATTCATATAGTGTTTATTAAAATAATTGAACAAATTGTGATTAGATTCGAGCGAGTTGGAGGTTTAATTACGGGGTAAAGCAATAGTTGAAAGTTAAGCGGACTTCAAGGCTTTGAGGTTAGTGTTTGGTCTAACCCAAGCTTGAGGGAATAGGAGTTGAGTCTTGTTGCTAATTGCTACGTGATCGAGTATGATGTATATGCATGGTGACGAGTATCTATACATTGGTGTCTAGAATAACCGTGAGTCCTTATGATATGAATTATATGTTATTGGAAAATGTCTATACACTGTTAATTATACTTCGTTATCGGGATGTTTGCTACGTAATTCTGCTGTGTATCCCCTGTTTTTTACTATTACTTTGGGATTTAGACTGGTTAAATGATGTTGAGGATCGGTCTGCACGCCGTAACAATGATAAATGCTAAATAATATGGATCGGGTTGCACGCCGCAATGGTGACATATGGATCGAGTTGCACACCGCAATGATGGTAATTATGGAATGGGTTGCACGCCGCAACGATGGTAATTGTGGAACGGGTTGCACGCCGCAATGGTTGTTGACATCTGTGGTTATGTTTGAATATTTATTCTTGTTTCACAATGGAGTTAAGTTGTTTTGGTTGTTACTCTGGATTAAATGTTTATGTGTATTTTCCCCGCAGCATGTTCCCGCTCCCTTGATGTTGATTTTCTTGGTATTCGATATTTTTCTGTATAATTGATAACTGCACAGGTTTATATGGTGTCCAGTCTAGCCTCGTCACTATTTCACCTGGGTTAGGCTAGGCACTTACCAGCATATGGGGTCGGTTGTGTAGATACTACACTTCTGTGCATTTTTGCACATGTCCAGGGTTTGAATAGTAGCAGTAGTAGTTCGATAGCAGGATCTTATTACTACGAGACAGAGGTAGCTTGCAGGTGTCCGTAGGCCCGGCGTCTCTTTTTATGCTTTACATTTATATTGTTGTCTAATTGTTTCGAGACAGACAACTGTTATATTTCTCTCAGACCATTATATATAGTTTATTCTTAGTGGTTCGTGAGTTTGTGACTCCACATCTTGGGTAGAGGATTTTGTTGAGCAGTTCATATTTATTTCAGACCTATAAAATTAGACTTCCGCAGCTATTGATATTATCATTATTCATGATATTAAATTCACAACATGACGGTTTTATTTATGAAAACAATGAGTAAATTAGCTTTCCTAGCTAGCACAAGTAGGCACCATCACGATCGCGATGGTGGGAAATTCGGGTCGTGACAAGTTGGTATCAGAGCCAGGTTACATAGGTCTTACAACTCACGAACAAACTTCCTCAGAGTCTATTGAGTTAGGAAAAATCCCTCATTTATTCTTTCTTGTCGTGCGATTTGGTTCCTCAAATTCAAATTGACTTTTTACTATGTTCTTTTGCAGATGGCGAGAACACCCGCTTCCTCATCCGCTAATCAGCAGTCCGAGCCTCAGGTAGCTCCCTTGAGGGGCAGAGGTCGAGCTCATGCCGGAGGTCATGATAGGGGAAAAGCTCAACCCCAGGCAGTAGTTCTAGAGGTGGAGCCTCATATTGAAAATGGTGAGAAATTTCCAGTCCTAGCAGCTCCAGTGGGCCCAGCTCAAGTTCCAAGAGGGGTTATGTTCACCCCGGACCTTCAGGATGCTCTGGTCTGGATAGCAGGCTTTATGAACAATGTCGCCAGAGCAGGGTTGCTGCTAGTTGCACCAGCCACTTCTCAGGCTGGAGGATGGTTTCAGATGACTGTTATGCGTACTACGGATCCAGTAGCTCCCCAGTCTCAGGCCCCAGTGGTTCAGTTCGTAGTGGCAGCTGAGATAGGCCCTACAGCTCAAAGCGAAGATGGAGCGGCCATGTCTTCTGATGCCTTGTGGATACTTGATCGGTTCTCCAAGATTTTTGCGACCACCTTTAATGGTGCTTCATCGGAGGAACCCCAGGAGTTTCTATTCAGTTGGCATGAGATTCTTAGGACTATGGGATGGTGGAGACCAACGGGGTTGATTTTTGCACTTTCAGGCTTGTAGGATCCGTCAAGACTTGGTGTAGAGATTTCTGCTCCAGCTTTGACATGGGATCAGTTTGCAGAACTATTCTTGGAGAAGTTTCTCCCCGTCACGTAGCAGGAGGCACTTCGTAGGCAGTTTGAGCGCCTCCAGTAGGGCTTCATGACCGTTAATTAATATGAGACTAGATTTGTGGATTTGGCACGGCATGCAGTTATGATACTCCCTTTAGAGTGGGAGAGGGTCCGTAGGTTAATTGATGGGTTAATTCAGCCGATCGGACTTCAGATGGCTATGGGAGTTGGTAGTGACATATCCTTTCAAGAGGCAGCTAACGCAGCCCGCAGAGCTGAGATGGCCCTCACTCGGGGAGGTGGTCAGATGTCAGACAAAAGGGCTCGTCATTCTGGTAGATTTAGTGGTGCCTTATCTAGAGGTAGGGATTTTTATGATAGGGGCCAGTCTTCCAAGCTTTTTCAGTTAGCCCTCCAAGCTTTACAGGGTGGTTTAGGTGATCGTGGTTTTTATGAGCAGTATTTAGATTAGCAACCCATTAGTATACAACCTCTTTAGAGTGTTCGTGGAGGTCATTTGGACCTTCAGGGCCAGTCTCGTCATTTCGAGGGGTGTTATGAGTGTGGAGATCTCAATCACATTAGGAGATATTGATCAAGATTTAGGGGTGCACAGACACAACAGCAGGGTAATCGCCCCATGATTTAGGCACCAGCTAACCCACAGCCTGCCCAGCCAGCCAAGGGCAAGGATAGGGATCATGCAGGTGGAGGTCGAGACCGTAGAGGTAGAGGTTGTCCTGCCAGGGATAGAGGTCAGCCGGTGGATGACCATCCAGAGACATAGTTTAGGGTGGTTTTATTTAAGGGTCTTGAGACCCGTGTTGATTTATTATTGTTAGATATGGTGGAATTTGATGTTATATTAGGGATGGATTGGTTGTCCCCGTATCATGCTATCTTAGATTGTCACGCCAAGACCGTGACCATGGCTTTGCTAGAATTACCCCGACTAGAGTGGAAAGGGACCCCAGGTCATGCCACCCACAATGTTATTTCATACGTTAAGACTCAATGTATGTTCGATAAAGGGTGTTTAGCTTATCTGGCATATGTTCGTGACTCTAGCGCAGAGGTTCCTTCTATTGACTCTACTCCTATTGTACGGGAGTTTCTCGAGGTTTTCCCTTCAGACCTACTGGGTATGCCACCCGACAGGGATATTGACTTCTGTATTGATCTTTCTCCAGGCACTTAGCCCATTTTTATTCTGCCATATCGTATAGCACCGCCAGAGTTAAAGGAGTTAATAGATCAGTTGCAAGACTTGCTAGAGAGGGGCTTTATTTGGCCTAGTGTTTCTCTTTAAGGTGCGCTGGTTTTGTGAAGAAGAAGGATGACTCGATGCAGATGTGTATTGATTACTAGCAATTAAACAAATTGATGATAAAGAATAAGTATCCACTACCGAGGATTGATGATTTGTTCGACCAACTCCAGGGAGTAAGGGTGTTCTCAAAGATAGACTGGAGGTCTGGCTACCATCAACTGAAGATTAGGTCGTCTGATATCCCTAAGACAACATTTCACACTCGGTATGAGCACTACGACTTTTTAGTCATGTCTTTTGGGTTGACAAATGCCCTAGCAGCATTTGTGGAGTTGGTGAACCGAGTGTTCAGGCCTTATCTAGACTTGTTCGTGATAGTCTTTATAGACGACATCCTAGTGTACTCCCGCAGCTAGGAAGAGCACGAGCAACACCTCAGAGTGGTTCTTCAGACTCTAAAGGATAACCAGCTATATGCCAAGTTTTCAAAATGCAAGTTCTAGTTGAGTTCGGTTTCATTCCTGGGTCATATTGTATCAGTAGAGAGTATTCAAGTGGACCCAAAGAAGATTGAGGCAGTCAAGAATTTGCCTCGACCAGCTTCAGTGATTGAGTTTCAAAGTTTCTTGGGGTTACCAGGTTACAACCTTCGGTTCGTAGAAGGGTTATCTTTTATTATAGCCCCGATGACCAGGTTGACCCAAAAGGGTGCCCAGTTCAAGTGGTCAGATGAGTGTGAGGCGAGCTTTTAGAAGCTTAAGATAGCTCTGACTACGACACCAGTGTTGATTTTGCCCAGGGGTTCAGTGCCTTACACAGTCTATTGTGATGCTTCCCATACTGGGCTTGGAACGACACTGATGCAGTATGGCAAGGTTATTGCATATGCTTCGAGACATTTAAAAATCCATAAGAAGAATTATCCAGTTCATGACCTAGAGTTGGAAGCGGTTGTTCATGCCTTAAAAATTTTGAGGCACTATCTATATGGTGTGGTGTGTAAGGTATACACAGATAATAATTGTCTTCAGTACCTGTTCAAGCAGAAGGAGTTGAATGTGTGACAGAGGAGATGGCTAGGGTTGCTAAAAGATTATGACGTTACTATCTTATATCACCATAGTAAGGCTAATGTAGTGGCTGATGCGTTGAGTAGGAAGTTTGCAAGCATGGGTAGCCTCACTTATATTTCAGTTAGCCAGAGATCGCTTGCTTTAGATGTTTAGGCCTTGGCCAACGGATTTGTGAGATTAGATATTTCTGAGCCTAGTATAGTGTTGGCTTGCATGATTGCTTGTTCTTCTCTATTAGACCGTATCCATGAATGGCAGTTTGATGATCCCCATTTCTTTTTCCTGAGAGACACGGTGCAGCAGGGAGGTGCTACGAAGGTAACCTTAGGTGATAACGGAGTGTTGAGATTGTAGGGGCGAGTTTGTGTGCCCAATTTTGATGGGATTCGAGAGTTGATCTTAGCGGAGGCCTATAGTTCTTGGTATTCCATTTACCCGAGCGCCGCAAAAATGTATCAGGACTTTTGGTAGCATTATTGGTGGCGTAGGATGAAAAAGGACATTGTTGCATATGTCGCTCGGTGTTTAAATTGCCAGTAGGTCAAATATTAGCACCAGAGGCCTGGAGGTGTGTTTTAGAGAATTGTGATTCCCAAGTGGAAGTGGAGCAGATTACAATGGATTTCATTACTGGACTTCCGTTGACTTGGAAGAAGTTTGATGATATTTGGGTCATTGTTGATAGGCTGACCAAGTCAAGCGTATTTCATTCCGGTAGCAGTCTTCTATTCATCCGAAAGGTTAGCAGAGATTTATATCCGGGAGATTGTTCGCCTTTATGGGGTGCCGGTATCGATTATCTCTTATCGGGGTACGTAGTTTACCTCGCGCTTCTGGAGAGCGGTTCAGCAAGAGTTAGGCATCCAGGTTCAGTTGAGCACAACATGCCATCCTCATACGGACGGTCAGTCTGAGTGGACTATTTAAATCATGGAGGATATGCTCTAAGCTTGCGTCATTGACCTTGGAGGCTCTTGGGACCAGTTTTTACCTTTAGTAGAGTTCGCCTACAACAACAGCTACCAGTCTAGCATTCAGATGTCTTCGTATGAGGCGTTGTATGGAAGGCGATGTCGGTCTCCAGTCTGATGGTTTGAGTCGGGAGAGGCTCGGTTATTGGGTACTGACTTAGTTCAGGAGGCCTTAGATAAGGTCAAGACTATCCAGGAAAGGTTGCGTTCAGTTCAGTCTAGGCAGAAGAGTTATGCAGACCGTAAGGTCCGAGATGTAGATTTTATGGTAGGGGAGCGAGTATTGCTCCATGTGTCACCTATGAAGGGCGTGATAAGGTTCGGAATGAAAGGCAAGCTTAGCCCTAGGTACATTGGTCCATTTGAGATTCCTGATCGAGTGGGAGAGGTTGCTTATAGACTTGCATTGCCACCTAGCTTATCAGCCATGCATCTAGTATTCCACGTATCTATGCTTCGGAGGTATCACGGTGATCCTACGCATATGTTAGACTTCAGTACTGTCCAGTTGGATAAAGATTTATCTTATGAGGATGAGCCGGTAGCTATTCTTGACCGGTAGGTTCGGCAGTTGAGGTCGAAGAGCTTTCCTTTAGTGCGTGTTCAATGGAGAGGTCAAGCTCCTGAGGCATCGACCTAGGAGTTCGAGTCTGATATGTGGAGCCATTATCCACATTTGTTCCCCGACTCAGGTACTTCCTTCTCTTGTCCGTTCGATGACGAACATATGTTTTAGAGGTGGAGGTTTTTCTCATCTGTTTCGTGCTTCTGAGGCCTTGAAAACCTTATTTTATATTGCCTTGATTTGAATTTGCAGTCCTGGCGCGTAGCCGGAATGTTTTTATATTGAAATATGTAAATTCTATGAAACATTTGAAGAATTTTGATATTAATATGATTATAGTTGACTTTGGTCAATGTTTCTCGTAAACAGTCTCGGACCCAAGATAGGACTATCCCGGAAGGTGCGTAGAAAAATATGGGACTCAGGCATGTGCCCGGAGTCGAAAACCGAGGTCTAGAACTTGAGTAAAAGAATTTTCGGTTAAATTATTTTTCTGAGATTATTAAGAAAAATAAAAATGAAAATTGATTAAAAGATTATGGTATCGGGCTTGTATTTTGGTTACGATGCCTGGTACAAGTCTTATATATCGTTTAAGCGCTTCCTGTAAAGTTTGGTTAAAAACGGATGTCGTTTGACGTGTTTTGGACCTAAATAGCTAAAAATTGAAGTTTATGAACTTTTAAATGAAAAGTGATGATCTTGGGGTTTGATTCGTTGAATTTGATGTTATTTTTGCGATTCGATCGCTAGAGCAAGTTCGTATGATGTTTTTGAGTCAGTGTGTGTTTGTTTTGGAGCTTTGAGGGCTCAGGTGAGTTTTGAGTAGGTCCCCGAAGACCTTAGCTTAAAAATATAAGATGTTGCACTGCAGCAGGTCTCAAGCGCCTGCGATGCATTTATGTGTGGTCCGCGTGGACTGGTTCAGAAAGGCGTTGGTCTAAGATCAACCAGCGCGGCCGCGAACCAAAACAGTGCGGTCCTCGCTGGAAGCCACGCTGCCCCAATGCATTTCTGTCACGACCCCAAATATGGTCGTGATGGCGCCCAGCACATTGCTAAGCCAGCCTGACCAATCAATATCAACCACGGAGCTAGAAGCTCTCTTTAGCACATTTAAGCATATTAATTCACGAAATAACAGCGATACATATAATGAAAACGGGGAACCAAGTCCCATAATACATCAACTCCCATAGACCAAGGGTCAAGAGTCATGAGCCTCTACTGGACATGAGTGTATAAAGGTTTACAAGATACCAAGTGCGGAAAGAAAAGTCAATACAAAACCAAGAGACAGTAAGAAGGAATATCGGGTCCTACGGACTCTGTAGCTACCTCGAATATCCTACAGATGTCGCCTCGAATAGCTATCGGATCACCGCTGAGAGGTACCTGGATCTGCACACAAGGTGCAGGGAGTAAAATGAGTACTGCCAGACTCAGTGGTAATAAACACGAGTAAGACAGCGCAGATAAGAAATCCGCAATAAAGCACTATGTAAAGCTGTAATCAAATACCCTGTCACAGAATCAATATCAATTGTACATGTACCAACAAGTACCAGTAAATCAATATAACAGCTAGCGGATGTAGCTAAATGCAATGCAATGCATGATATGATCGCTACGGCGCGTAGCCCGATCCAATTTTGGTACCCGTGCTCACTGTGGGGGTTCAGACTCTGGAGGGGCTCCTACAGCCCAATCACAATATTACTATGGCGTGCAGTCCGATCCAACATATATACCGCTGCGGCGCGCAGCCCGATCCACTACCAGTCAGCTAATATGAAAATACAGCCTCGCAGGCTCAAAAGTAGTTTTGAAAACCTTTTTATCATTTTTCAGTTGGAAAACAATAATACCAAGTTCCAGAGATTGGAAATAGCATGATAACATAAATAGCTACGGACTGGTAGTAACTAACATGTCAATATGATAAGACAATGATAACGATCCTCGCGGGATCCAATAACTGGCTCACGGCCCACAAGTATACTCAACCGCCCAAGAAGGGGGTTTCTCGGCTCAAGAGTGGCCAATATCTCAATATATAGTATGCAACCATCCGAGAAGGAGGTTCGACGGCTCAAGAATAGCCAATGTCATAACACAGTATCAACAAGTCGGACTAAGCCATAGTCCCCAATCACAATCGACCCCGCACTCACAAGAGAGTACGTGTCTCGCCGTTATACAGCGTCACAAAGTGGTATACCGGGGTTTCGAACCCGCTGGTCATCACCCACATCTATTACTCACCTCAATACGGCGCGACGACTACTCCGCAATGCCCTTGCAACGAGAATCAAGCTCCGCACGTGTAGAATCTGATCAAATACAGTAGAAACACAACAAATTAAGCCAATGGGACGACACCCAATCAAAACAACTCAATTTACATCAAAATTCCCAAAGTTGTCAAAACCCGACTTTCAGTACGCTTCTCGAAAAATCACGAAAGTCACATATTCGGAACCCTCATCTCAATACGAGTCTAAGCATATCAATTTTACCAAATTCGGACTCCATTTGCCCATTCAAAACCTTGATTTTCTAAAGTTCAAGCCTAGGGCTAAATCTTCCATGAATTACCCCAAATTCCTCCATTTTCATGATATAATTGCATAATATTACCAATACTAATCATAGTTTAAGTCCATAGTTGATTACCCGATGATTTCCCTTGAGTTTCTCTTCAAAATCGCCCAAATCGCCTCTAAAGCCGAGACCCAAATGTGTGAAATGTTTCTGAAATTTTCTAACTTCCGATACAATTAATTCACTGCGATTTTCGCTTCTGCGGACATTTTCCGCCCCTGCGGAACCGCTTCTGCGACCAATTGGTCGCTTCTGCGAATCCAGGCCTATTTGGCCATTTCCGCTCCTGCGATACACGGACCGCTCCTGCGGGTCCGCTTCTGCGGAAATTCTTCCGCCCCTGCGGTCCTTTCCGCCTATGCGAGCAAGAGTCCGCTTTCGCGGACTCGCCTATGCGATCGACCTTCCGCTTCTGCGGATTTCCCCATCACGCCTCAAGACCGCTTCTCTCATCGCCCTCTCGCACCAGCGAAGCCGCCCCTGCGGACCAGGCTCCGCTTCTGCGAAGCCAAGCGCTCCTGCGCCCCCTCGTCCGCTCCTGCGGACTCGCTCCTGCGCCCCCATTTCCGCAGGAGCGAAAACAATAGAACCAGAGTCAAAACCTGCAATTTTCCACATTTTCTCCCGTTTAACCATCCGAAAACACCCCGAGGCCCCCGGGACCTCATCCAAACACACCAACACATCTTAAAACCTTATTCGAACTTGCTCAAATCCTCAAAACACGTCTAACAACATCAAAACCCATAATTCGCATCGAATTCAAGCCTAAATTCCTTAAAACATTCCGAATTACACAATCAATCAAAAACCCGACTAAACAACGTCCGAATGACCTGAAATTTTGCAGGCACATCCAAAATCACCTAACGGAGCTATTGCAACTTGTCGGAATTCCATTCCGACCCCCGGATCAAAATCTCACCTACCGTTCGGATTTCGCCAAAATTCAACCTTAGCCAATTCAAGCCTATTTCTACACCGGGCCTCCAAATTAAATTCCGATCGTTCCCCTAAGTCACAAATCACCTCTCGGAACTAACCGAATCATCAGAATCCGATTTCGAGCCCTCTAACCAAGTAGTCAACTCCGGGTTGATTTTCCTTATTCAAGTTTCCTTCACAAAGGCTATATGCCTCATTTCCAATCCAAATCACTCCTAACTCACCCGATAGACTTTAACACTGATATAAAATCATAAAACATGCATTTACAACATAACGGGGTGGTAATTCTCGTGACGACGGGCCGGGTCGTCACATTCTCCCCTCTTAAGCAAACGCTCGTCCTCGAGCGGGTCAAGAAACATACCTGAAGTCTCAAACAAGTGAGGATATCTGCTCCGCATCTCCCGCTCGATCTCCCAAGTGGCCTCCTCCACGGGTCGACCTCTCCACTGAACCTTAACTGATGCAATCTCCTTGGACCTCAATTTTCTCACCTGACGAACCGAAATAGCAATAGGCTCCACATCATAGGATAGATCACCATCAAGCTGAATGGTACTGAAGTCTAATACATGAGACGGATCTCCAATGTACTTCCGGAGCATAGATACATGGAATACCGGATGAACGCTAGATAAGCTGGGCGGCAAGGCTAACTCATATGCCACCTCTCCAACCCTCCTAAGTATCTCAAAAGGACCAATGTACCTGGGACTCAACTTCCCTTTCTTCCCGAACCTCATGACACCCTTCATAGGTGAAACCTTCAACAATACTCTGTCACCAACCATGAAAGACAACTCTCGAACTCTACGGTCCGCGTAACTCTTCTGACGAGACCGTGCTGTACGAAGCCTCTCCTGGATCAACTTTGCTCTATCCAGAGCATCCTGGACTAACTCAGTCCCTATCAATCTAACCTCACCAGGCTCAAACCATCCCACGGGGGATCTACACCGTCTGCCATACAATGCCTCGTACGGGGCCATCTGAATACTCGACTGATAACTGTTGTTGTAGGCAAACTCAGCAAGTGGTAGGAACTCGTCCCACGAACCACCAAAGTCAATCACACATGCTCGCAACATATACTCCAGAATCTGAATAGTACGCTCAGACTGTCCATCTGTCTGGGGGTGAAATGCAGTACTCAACTCAACCCGCGTACCCATCTCTCGCTGAAATGCTCTCCAAAACTGAGAAGTGAACTGAGTACCCCTGTCGGATATGATAGACACCGGAACTCCATGCAACCGAACAATCTCTCGAATAAAGATCGCTGCCAACCGCTCCGATGAGTAGGTAGTACTAACTGGAATGAAGTGAGCTGACTTGGTCAGTCTATCCACAATCACCCATACGGAATCAAACTTCCTCGCCGTCCGAGGGAGTCCAGTAACAAAGTCCATAGTGATCCTCTCCCATTTCCACTCGGGAATATCAATGCGCTGAAATACACCACCGGGCCTCTGATGCTCGTACTTAACCTGCTGACAGTTGAGGCACCGTGCTACATGTCTGAGAATGTCCATTTTCATCTTTCTCCACCAATAATGCTGTTTCAAATCTTGATACATCTTCGCGGCTCCTAGATGGATAGAATACCGCGAGCTATGGGCCTTTTCCAGAATCAACTCACGAAGGCCATCAACATTGGGCACACATATCCGGCCCTGCATCCTCAATACGCGGTCACTATCAATGGTGACGTCTCTAGCATCATCATGCTGAACTCTGTCCCTAAGGACGACCAAATGTTGATCATCATACTGGCGCTCACGAATACGACCATATAGAGATGACCGAGATACAACACAAGCCAATACCCGGCTGGGCTCCGAAATATCTAACCTCACTAGCCGATTGGCTAGCACTTGAACATCATGAGCAAATGGCCTCTCCTCAGCTGGAATATATGCCAAGCTCCCCATACTGACCGCCTTCCGGCTCAAAGCATCGGCCACCACATTGGCCTTCCCCGGATGATATAATATAGTAATGTCATAATCCTTCAACAACTCAAGCCATCTCCGCTGTCTCAAATTAAGGTCTTTCTGTTTGAACAAGTGCTGGGAGACTACGATGGTCGGTATACACCTCACAAGACACACCATACAAATAGTGCCTCCAAATCTTCAATGCATGAACAATGGCGGCTAGCTCCAAGTCATGAACAGGATAGTTCTTCTCATGTGGCTTCAACTGCCGAGAAGCATAAGCAATCACCTTACCTTCCTGCATCAACACACAACCTATCCCCACTCTCGAGGCATCACAATAAACGGTATATGAACCTCAAGCTGATGGCAATACTAACACTGGAGCTGTGGTCAAAGCTGTCTTGAGCTTCTGAAAGCTCTCCTCGCACTCATCCGACCACACGAATGGTGCACCCTTCTGGGTCAATTTAGTCAATGAAGAAGCAATGGATGAAAATCCCTGAACGAACCGGTGATAATATCCCGCCAAACCAAGAAAACTCCTGATCTCTGTAGCTGAGGTCGGTCTAGGCCAACTCTGCACCGCCTCTATCTTTTTCTGATCAACCTGAATACCATCACGAGACACCACATGTCCCATAAATGCTACGGACTCGAGCCAAAACTCGCACTTGGAGAATTTAGCATATAGCTTCTCCTCTCTCAATCTCTGCAACACAATACTCAAATGTTGAGCATGCTCCTCCTGACTACGGGAGTAGACTAGAATGTCATCAATGAACACAATCACAAATGAATCCAAATAAGGCCTGAACACACTGTTCATCAGATGCATAAATGCTGCCGGGGCGTTGGTCAGCCCAAACGACATCACAAGAAACTCATAATGACCATATCGGGTCCCGAATGCAGTCTTCATAATATCCGAGTCCCTGATCTTCAGCTGATGATAGCCTGAACGAAGATCGATCTTAGAAAACACCCTCGCACCCTGTAACCGATCAAACAAATCATCTATGCGCGGTAGAGGGTACTTGTTCTTCACTGTCACTTTGTTCAATTGCCTATAATCAATACACATTCGCATGGAACCATATTTCTTTTTAACAAATAATACCGGCGCACCCCACGGGGACACACTAGGGCGGATGAAACCCTTATCCAGAAGCTCCTGAAGCTGCTCTTTCAGTTCTTTCAACTCAGCTGGTGCCATCCGATAAGGAGGAATGGATATGGGCTGAGTGCCCGGCACCAAGTCAATGCCAAAATCAATATCCCTGTCCGGCGGCATGCCCGGCAGGTCTGAGGGGAATACATCTGGGAAGTCCCTCACAACAGGTACATAATCAATGCTAGGAGACTCGGCTCCCACATCTCTCACAAAAGCTAAGTACGATAAACACCCTTTTTCAACCATCTTCTGAGCTTTTAAGAATGAAATAACACGGCTAGGGACGAAATCGGTCGAACCCCGCCACTCGATCTGAGAAATACCAGGAATGGCCAACGTAACTGTCTTAGCATGACAATCCAATATAGCATGGTACGGAGACAACCAGTCCATACCCAATATAACATCAAAGTCCACCATTCCCAACAATAACAAATTCTGCCTGGGTCTCCAGACCCCCAATAGATATAACACAGGATCTATAGACATGATACACAACAATCGTATCACCCACGGGGGTGGATACATGAACATGTAAATCAAGACCACTACGAGTCGCACCCAAGTGATGTGCAAAATAAGAGGACACGTAAGAATATGTGGACCCCGGATCAAATAGAACAGAGGCATCTCCGTGACAGACATAAATGATACCCGTAATCACCGCATCGGAGGCAACCGCATCACGCCCGTCGGAAGTGCATAGAACCGTGCCTCGGCCTCCACCGGATCTCTCCTCGCCTCCGGGGCGACCATGAGAAAACCGACCTCCACCTCTACTAGACCGAGATGGTGCCGAAGAGGAGGGCTGATCCCTCTGCTGAGTCCTGTCCCTACGGAGTCGAGGGCACCGTCTCCTCATGTGGCCAAACTCACCACACTCATAACATGCACTCGGTGCTGGAGAAGGGACCGGAGGGAACCCCTCGCCGCGGAAGAACCCCGGGCCGATAAAGTAGGTACCGCACCTCGGGCCGGAAGGGCACTAGCGATGACCGACCCCGCCGAAACCCCCGTCAACCACGACCATGAGAACCTCCGCTCTGGCTCTAGGCGGCCCGAATGAGAAGGTCTAGATGAGCGACCTCTCCTCTCCGCCGGGAATGCCCTCTAGATGGAGCACCACCGAAACCGCCGGAACCACGAGGCCTCTCGGCCTCCCGCTCCTCTCTCTCTCGGCGACGATCCCCTCAATGGAGCGTGCCATATCAACAACCTGCTCAAATGATGATGACAAAACTCTCTCTAGTCATAAGAATGCGGATAGAGTAGTTGAGGCCATCAATGAACCTCCCGATCCTCTCCCTATCATTAGGGATCATCCATGTGGCATGCCTAGCCAACTGTGTGAATCTGAGCTCATACTGGGTCACAGACATGTCGCCCCGAACCAACCACTCGAACCGGCGACGTAGCTCCTCGCGACAAGACTGAAGTACATATTTCTCTAGAAAGAGAGTAGAGAACTGCTGCCATGTGAGAGGTGCTGCTCCCGCAGGCCTACGCCTCTCAAACTCTTCCCACCAATCAAATGCGGGACTAGTGAACTGAAAGGTAGTAAATGAAACTCCGCTGGACTCAAGAATACCAGCCGTCCGCAACATCCTCCGACACTTGTCCAAGAAACCCTAGGCATCCTCGCCCTCAACGCCACTGAAATGGGGTGGCTGAAGTCTACCAAATCTCTCAAGATGACGCTGCTCATCGTCGGGCATAACCTGAACCATATGCTCTGGAGCTGGTGCAGCTGGAGGAATAACCGGTGCAACCACCTGAGCGGGGACCGCCTCTAGCATCTGAAGTCCCTGAACAACCGAGTCAGGTGTGCGAGGTGCAGGGGTCTACTGACCACCCCCTGACTGAGATGTCTCTACAGTAGCGGTAGCTGAAACTACCTGAGCCAAACCGGAACACACTGATAATATCTGAGCAAGAGTCTCCTGAAGACCAGGAATAACAATAGATACAGTCTGGCCCTGAACTGGGGCTGCTGGAGCATCAACCACTGGGGGCTGCTCCTGAACTGGTACAACAGGCGGGTCAACTGGCACTGCCTCAGCCGCCCTACCTCTACCTCTAGCACGACCGCGCCCACGGCCTCTAACAGGTGGCAATGGAGGTCGTCCACCTCGTCCCGATGCTCGCGTTCTCGCCATCTGCGGGAGAATAGAATATAGAAGTTCAGTTCTCAGAACAACAAGATCGCACGACAGAGTTCAAGAAAAGTGAAGTTTTCCTAAAGGTTCGCAGCCTCCCGAGGATAAGTACAGGCATCCCCGTACCGATCCACAAGACTCTACTAACCGGCTCAAGACTCACGAGGCCTAGTAAACCTAGGCTCTGATACCAACTTGTCACGACCCCAAATCCGGTTGTGATGGTGCTCAGCACATTGCTAAGCCAGCCTGACCAATCAATATCAACCACGGAGCTAGAAGCTCTCTTTAGCCCATTTAAGCATATTAATTCACGAAATAACAGCGATACATATAACGAAAACGGGGAACCAAGTCCCATAATACATCAACTCCCATAGACCGAAGGGTCAAGAGTCATGAGCCTCTACTGAACATGAGTGTATAAAGGTTTACAAGATACCAAGTGCGGAAAGAAAAGTCAATACAAAACCAAGAGACAGTAAGAAGGAATATCGGGTCCTGCGGACTCTGCAGCTACCTCGTATATCCCACAGACGTCGCCTCGCACAGCTACTGGATCACTGCTGAGAGGTACCTGGATCTGCACACAAGGTGCAGGGAGTAAAATGAGTACTGCCAGACTCTGTGGTAATAAACAAGGGTAAGACAGCGCAGATAAGAAATCCGCAATAAAGCACGAAGTAAAGCTGTAATCAATTAACCTGTCACATAATCAATATCGATTGTACCTGTACCAACAAGTACCAGCAAAACAGTATAACAGCTAGCAGATATAGCTAAATGCAATGCAATGCATGATATGACCGCTACGGCGCGTAGCCCGATCCAATTTGGGTACCCGTGCTCACTGTGGGGGTTCAGACTCCGGAGGGGCTCCTACAGCCCAAGCACAATATCACTGCGGCGTGCAGTCCGATCCAACATATATACTGCTGCGGCGCGCAGCCCGATCCACTACTAGTCAGCTAATATGCAAATACAGCCTCGCAGGCTCAAAAGTAGTTTTGAAAACCTTTTTGTCATTTTTCAGTTGGAAAACAGTAATACCAAGTTCCAGAGATTGGAAATAGCATGATAACAGAAATAGCTACGGACTGGTAGTAACTAGCATGTCAATATGATAAGACAATGATAACGATCCTCGCGGGATCCAATAACTGGCTCACGGCCCACAATTATACTCAACCGCCCAAGAAGGGGGTTCCTCGGCTCAAGAGTGGCCAATATCTCAATATATAGTATGCAACCATCCGAGAAGGAGGTTCGTCGGCTCAAGAATAGCCTAATATCATAATACAG
Organism: Nicotiana noctiflora; assembly: GCA_032618575.1. Taxonomy (NCBI): domain Eukaryota; kingdom Viridiplantae; phylum Streptophyta; class Magnoliopsida; order Solanales; family Solanaceae; genus Nicotiana; species Nicotiana noctiflora. The sequence continues at coordinate 345,696 of JASVEL010004954.1, read as the reverse complement.
TATCAACAAGTCGGACTAAGCCATAGTCCCCAATCACAATCGACCCCGCACTCACAAGAGAGTACGTGTCTCGCCGCTATACAGCGTCACAAAGTGGTATACCGGGGTTTCCAACCCGCGGTCATCACCCACATCTATTACTCACCTCAATACGGCGCGACGACTACTCCGAAATGCCCTTGCCACGAGAATCAAGCTCCGCATGCGTAGAATCTGATCAAATACAGTAGAAACACAACAAATTAAGCCAATGGGACGACACCCAATCAAAACAACTCAATTTACATCAAAATTCCCAAAGTTGTCAAAACCCGACTTTCGGTACGCTTCTCGAAAAATCACGAAAGTCACATATTCGGAACCCTCATCTCAATACGAGTCTAAGCATATCAATTTTATCAAATTCGGACTCCATTTGCCCATTCAAAACCTTGATTTTCTAAAGTTCAAGCCTAGGGCTAAATCTTCATGAATTACCCCAAATTCCTCCATTTTCATGATATAATTGCATAATATTACCAATACTAATCATAGTTTAAGTCCATAGTTGATTACCCGATGATTTCCTTGAGTTTCTCTTCAAAATCGCCCAAATCGCCTCTAAAGCCGAGACCCAAATGTGTAAAATGTTTCTGAAATTTTCTAACTTCGATACAATTAATTCACCGCGATTTTCGCTTCGTGGACCATTTTCCGCCCCTACGGAACCGCTTCGCGACCAATTGGTCGCTTCGCGAACCCGGGCCTATTTGGCCATTTTCGCTCCTCGCGATACACGGACCGCTCCCGCGGGTCTACTCGCGGAAATTCTTCCGCCCTCGCGGTCCTTTCCGCCTCTCGCGATCAAGCAGTCCGCTTCTGCGGACTCGTCTATGCGATCGTCCTTCCGTTTCTGCGGACTTCCCATCTCTTGGCAAATCCCGCTTCTGCGGTCTCCTCTACGCTCCTGCGACGCCACTTCAGCGGAAAGATTTCCGCTTCTGCGAAGCCAAGCGCTCCTGCGCCCCCTCGTCCGCTCCTGCGGACTCGCTCCTGCGCCCCCATTTCCGCAGGAGCGAAAACAACAGAACCAGAGTCAAAACCTGCAATTTTCCATATTTTCTCCCGTTTAACCATCCGAAAACACCCCGAGGCCCCCGGGACCTCATCCAAACACACCAACACATCTTAAAACCTTATTCGAACTTGCTCAAATCCTCAAAACACGTCTAACAACATCAAAACCCATAATTCGCATCGAATTCAAGCCTAAATTCCTTAAAACATTCCGAATTACACAATCAACCAAAAACCCGACTAAACAACGTCCTAATGACTTAAAATTTTGCAGGCACATCCAAAATCACCTAACGGAGCTACTGCAACTGTCGGAATTCCATTCCGACCCCGGATCAAAATCTCACCTACCGTTTGGATTTCGCCAAAATTCAACCTTAGCCAATTCAAGCCTATTTCTACACCGGGCCTCCAAATTAAATTCCGATCGTTCCCCTAAGTCACAAATCACCTCCCGGAACTAACCGAATCATCAGAATCCGATTCCGAGCCCTCTAACCAAGTAGTCAACTCCGAGTTGACTTTCCTTATTCAAGTTTCCTTCACAAAGGCTATATGCCTCATTTCCAATCCAAATCACTCCTAACTTACCCGATAGACTTTAACACTTATATAAAATCATAAAACATGCATTTACAACATAACGGGGTGGTAATTCTCGTGATGACGGGCCGGGTCGTCACAATTTCTATGCGGTCCGTGTGGCCAGGTTCAGAGAGCTTATGGGTCGAGTTTGACCAGCGAGGCCGCGCACAAAAACAGTGCGGTCCGCGCTGGGTAGGTTCAAAGAGCACTTTTTATTCTTCCCTTTTCGGCGCAGCCGCATGGCATTTTGTGCGGTCTGTGCTGGCCTCTAGAAAAGTATATAAAACCCGAGATTTTTAGCTATTTTTCACTTTTTCAAAACCCAAAACATAAGAGGCAATTTTCTAAACAATTCATCTTCTTCAAAACGATTAGTAAGTGACTTCCACTATATTTTCTTTATCCTTAACCTCTTTAAACATAATTTCAACTTCAAAACAAGGATTTTAAGGGGGGAATTTGGGAGTTTTTGGGTAGAACCTAGGTTTTCTATAAATTGAGGAGTTGGACCTCGATTTGAGGTCCGATTTCAAAACAAATTATATATTTGAACTCGTAAGGGAACGGGTAACCAGATTTTGGTTCGAACCCCGAGTTTCGACCATGTGAGCCCGAGGTCATTTTAGGAATTTTTGAGTAAAACTTTGGGAAAACTATTTTTATGCATTCAAACCAATTCATATAGTGTTTATTAAAGTGATTTAACAAACTGTGATTAAATTCGAGCGAGTTGGAGGTTGAGTTACGAGGAAAAGCAATAGTTGAAGGTTAAACGGACTTCAAGGGTTTGAGGTAAGTATTTGGTCTAACCCTAGCTTGAGGGAATATGAGTTGAGTATTGTTGCTAATTGCTACGTGATCGAGTACGATGTATAGGCATGGTGACGAGTATCTGTACATTGGTGTCTAGAATGACCGTGAGTCCTTATATGAATTATATGTTATTGGAGAATGTCTATCCAATGTTAACTGTACTCCATTGTCGGGATGTTTGGTACGTAATTGTCTGCTGTGTATCCTTTATTTTTTACCGTTACTTGGGGATTTAAACTCGTTAAATGATGTTGAGGATCGGGTTGCATGCCGCAACAATGATAAATAATAAGTAATATGGATCGGGTTACACGCCGCAACGGTGATATGTGGATGGGTTGCACGCTGCAACATTGGTAATTATGGAACGGGTTGCGCGCCGCAATGGTTGTTGACATCTATGCTTATGTTTGAATATTTATTCTTGTTTCACGGTGGACTTAAGATGTTTTGGTTTTTACTCTGGATTAAATGTTTATGTGTATTTTCCTCGTAGCATGTTCCCGCTCCCTTGATGTTGATTTTCTTGGTATTCGATATTCCGCTGTATAATTGATAACTGCACAGGTTTATGTGATGTCCAGTCTAGCCTCGTCACTACTTCGCCGGGGTTAGCTAGGCACTTACCAGCATATGGGGTCGGTTGTGCTGATACTACACTTCTGTGCATTTTTACACAGGTCCGGGTTTTGAGCAGCAGCAGTAGTACGATAGCAGGATATTATTACTACGGGACTAAGGTATCTTGCAGGCATCTACAGGCCCAGCGTCTCTTCTTATGCTTTACATTTATACTGTAGTCTCATTGTTTCAAGATAGACAACTGTTATATTTCTTTCAGACCATTATATGTAGTTTATTCTTAGTGGTTCGTGAGTTTGTGACTCCACATGTTGGGTAGAGGATTTTGTTGAGCAGTTCATATTTATTTCAGACCTATAAAATTAGACCTCCGTAGCTATTGTTATTATCATTATTCATGCTTTTAAATTGACAATAGGACGATTTTATTTATGAAAACGATGAGTAAATAGGCTTGCCTAGCTACCACGAGTAGGCGCCATCACGATCCCAATGGTGAGAAATATAGGTTTTGACATCATCAGACCTTTTGAGGTGCTTAGAAGGATTGTGCATGTGGCCTATATTCTTGCTTTGCCACCCGTCTTGTCGGGCGTTCATCCGGTATTCCATGTTTCCATACTCCAAAAGTATGTTGGGGACCCGTCTCATGTCTTGGACTTCAGCACAATTCAGTTGGATGAGGATTTAACTTACGATGTGGAGCCAGTGGCTAATTTGGGTTGACAGGTTCAGAAATTGAGATTAAAGGATATAGCTTCGGTGAAGGTACAGTGGAGAGGCCGGTCCGTGGAGGAGGCTACTTGAGAGACCGAGCAGGAGATGTGGAGCAGATACCCGCACCTATTTGAGACTTCATGTATGTTTCTTGACCTTCTTGAGTACGAGCGTTTGTCTTAGTTGGGGAGGATGTGACAACCTGACCCGTCATCTCATGTAATTCCATCTCCTTTTCCCCGTTAAATGCTTCTACATTTTTCATTGTGTGTGTTTGGTGAATTTGAAGTATCGGTTAGAGTTTGGTTGGAAAAGAGACAATTAGTCTTTTTATGGAAGGGCTGGTTTGGAAAAGTCAACCGGATGTTGACTTGTGAGTTAGAAGGTACGGAATGGATTTATGATGATTCGGTTAGTTTCGGGGGATGATTTAAGGCTTTGGAGAGTAATCGAAAGTAATTTTGGAGGCTCGATGTAGAATAAGGCTTGAATTGGCCAACTTAGCATTTTGGCGGTATCCGGTTGATAGGTGAGATTTAGATCCAAGGGTCAGAACGGAATTCTGAGAGTTGCAGTAGCTTCATTAGGTGATTTTGGATGTGTGTGCAAAATTTCTATTGATTCACAAGTGTTTAGGTCAGGTTTTTGATCAAATGCAAGTTTCAGAAGTTTTAGTTTAACTTAGGCTTGAATCCAATGTAATTTGATGATTTTTGTATTTCTGGATGTGTTATTATGATTGGAACATGTTTGTGGGATGTTTTAGGATGGGTTGGCACTTTTGGTTGAGGTCCGGGGGGCCGCAGGGAGTTTTGGGGTGGTCAATCGGACCAAGCTTGGCCTTTGGGGGTTGCAAAAAAAACTGCTGAAGTGTTGCAAAGAATTTGCTCTATGCGATCGCATAGGGAGCATTGTGATCACATAGGAGGTTTCGGAGGGGATCAGAATTGTTCTATGCGATCACGTAATAGGCTGTGTGTTCGCATAGGAGTGGGTGTGATCGCGTAGTGTATTTGGGCCTGGGGTCCTTGTCAGTGAATTGTGCTATGCGATTGCATGGGTTGTATTGCATAAGAGGAAATCTGGAGGTTGGAGATTTGTGCTATGCGATCGTAATAGCATGATTGCGATCGCATAGAGTAAAATTTGGGCAGACATAAAGGATTTAATAATATTTCATCCGCGAACCAAGTCTATTTTCCAACATTGTTAAGAAACATTGGGAGATTTTGACGAGTAATGTAGAGGGTTTTGACTGGGAATCGATTGGAGGTAAGTCCTATGGCCTAGAAACATGCTCTAATTGTGATTTCAACACTTAAATTCAGGGAGCATTAGTAAAAAGGGAAGAACTAGCACTTGTGTTCTTGAATGAGAAATTCGATTTTTAGGGAGCATTTCGACTCCGATTTTGATGAATTTTACATGTATTTTGGAGAGATAAGGAATATTATGGTGTAAAAATTTCTGACTTTCGAGAAGTGGGCCCAAGGCTCGGGTTTTTGCAAATTTAGTAGTTTTTGATATTTTTCGAGTCGTTTCGATTGGGTTATATCCCCTTAGCCTATTGTAATGTATTCGTTGTGGTTTTGGCCACATTTGACGTGCGAGGTGGTCGATTCAAGATGCAAAAGCATTGTCAGCTAGTTTCCGGCCGGCTAGAGGTGAGTAATTAATATAACTGCTGCTCTGAGGGTTTGAAACCCCAGACTTTCACATCCTAATGCTATATTGAGGTGTGAGACGCATTCCACGATGAGTGTGGGGTCGTATACTATTGGGGATTGAGACTTAGTCCATCCCGAATGTTAATTTTTACTATATTGGCGATTAAAATGCATATTTTATTATTGTGAATTGGGCTTATTGTCGTGTTTGGGGCCTTATGCCGAACTTGTAGAATCCTTAGGGGATCCTTATGTGTTTTTCCTCACTTGTATGCATAACATAAATTCTCAGTCATGATTTCAAATATTAAAAACAATATAATAACTATGTTTTATACATGAACATTAAATAAAAAGGATATGAGGACTGAGATCCCTATAGTATGTCACGCCCGATTAGCTATGGACTTGTTTGGCTGAGATGGGTCGGGGACCCTGTAGTGAGGATGGTTCCATGATATGGATCGGGCTGCATGCCGTAGCGTTTATATATATTAATATTGAGGCCGAGAGCCTGCTTTATGCCAATACCTAGCTGATATTGCGCTTGGGCTGTAAGAGCCCCTTTGGAGTCTATACACACCCCCAGTGAGCGTTGTCGACGTTAAATAAGTGGAGCAGGCTGCACGCCGCAGCTGGTACTGGAGTGTACCATTATATGTGTTTCATTCTTTCATGCATTATTTCTTGACTATATTATTTGTTGTATATTGTTTCCACGGTTTTGGATATGAACTGCTAGATATAGAGTACTTTGTGCATTTCCTGCGTTTTCTTACTTTCAGACTTTAGTTATGTTTATTACTCACTGGGTTGGAGTACTCACTTTACTCCCTACACCTTGCGTGCAGATCCACGATAGTCTTAGGCTGTGTAGATCCAGTTGATGCAGAGTTCTTATCTTCGGGAGTATTTGAGGTAGTTGATGGGCGTTCGCAGCTGATGATTCTCTCCTCTATCTCTATTCTTTATTTCTGCATTATCAGTGTTAGACAGACTTTGTAGTAGGATATTACTCTGTCATTAGAGGATCATGATCGTGACACCGGGTCCTAGTTGGGCTATATTGGTATTTTGTTAGATTTTTCGCATTATTATCAGTACTTCAAACTTTTGTTTTAAATGATGTTTATCTTCATCTATTTAATTTACGGGGTTATTGTTATAAATGGTCGGGCTTACCTAGTAATGTGCTGGGCGCCATCATGACCGTGCTGGGTCGTGACACACTGACCAAGTAAGTTTACTATGCAAGCACCACGCTGAACTTTAGGAGAACTATTCAATTATTTGTCATATATCTGAAGGATTTTTGATGATGTTTAGACTTTTTAATTTTGCTTTGACGCTTCTATTTTCAAAGGCACATATATAGAAGAGATACATACCTATTCTCGGTTCTTTGCATTTCCTTCTCAGTTTACAAACTCATGAATTATAAACTTTATGGAAACAACATGTCTTAAATAAAATAATATTATATCTTTGCAGACACATTGATACTACGATCCACTTGTGCCATTGGAAAGAGAACTTCTGGAATCACAATATATACAAAAAAAGGTCCATATTCTTTATACATTTATACATATTTACTTATTTGGTTAGTATTCTGATATTATACTTTTCATAGATTTGTGCATCTTGGGTAACAAAATTAAATCTCTCTACAGACACATCAAATTTTCTGAGCCGAGGGTCGGCCGGAAACAGCCTCTCTACCCTTTCGGGTAGGGGTAAGGCCTGTGTACGTATTACCCTCCCCAGACCCCACTTTGTGGGAACATACTGGGTAGTTGTTGTTGTTGTTGTTGTTGTTTACAGACACATCAAAGTCACGATCCACTTATGCCATTGGGAACTAGACTTCAAGAACTATAATATGTGAACAATTCAAGTCTAGATAATTTGTATATTTAAACAGATATCATTTTGCACTTAGTTCTGAATTTCTGTAATTGTGCTTTTTCCAGCTTTGCACAACCATACTAAAAAAATTATACCTCTTTGTAGGAACATCAAAACTACGATATGCTTGTGCCATTAGAAAGAGAACTTACGTAGCTACAATAAATAAAAATTTAAGGTCCAGATCATTTGTCAATTAATGCAGATGTGCTTTTGAATTCAATTATGAATGTTTGGTATTCTACTTTTCACATATTTGGGTGTTATGACTAAAAAATATCACATCTATCTTGCATGCACACTGACAACACTTTTGATTGTTGTTGAAGATCAGTTTTCTTGGTTGAGTCGAACACAATAATTAAGAAAGAGAATTTTGTACTTTTTTCTTAAATAGCCAAGGTACCTCAATCAGGTTAACAAATAGTAAAATATTATTATGTATATTTTTTGTGAGTAGGTTACTCATAAATGTGAAGATGAAAGAGTTTGGGTGCCAATTCAAGTGGTTGGTCAATTAAGTACTACTAAGTTTGTAAGTAAAATATTTCATAAAATCATCAAACATTCCTTTCTACTAATTATTATATTTACTACTTTGATAGGAGTTGCGAGCAAGTTATGGATACACTGTTGCTTCTTGAGGAGGTTCGAATACACTTTATTTTTCGTGTATCTCAACTTAAAAATTGTGACTCTTCTTGCCTTAATTGGTCATCTGTAGATTCATCAGGTCCAGGATATTCCTTGCCTCAAAGGCGATTGCAGACTTATATAATCCGGTAATGAGTCAGAATTTCTCATTTTAATACATAATAGGTTTCAATCTCTAAAATATACACACATAAAGTTTAAGTTAGGTTTCATCTCTGCCTCATCCAATGTTGATCTTGCTTGCACATATGTCAAGATGGTTGGTGGCACCAATACAAGTGCCCATTCAATGGACATGCTTTGATCTAGCTCTTGCTATTTGAGAATTATTTTATGACTGATTCTTTCATATCACTTAAACCTATGGCCCAAAATATTAAACTATAATATACTTCATCGCAAAGAAAATCGTGATGGCCGATGAAGTTCAAAGTCAAAAGTACATAAGAAACAAATAAGTACTCCTGATCAAAATTATGAAAATATTTTTACATAGCAATTTCGTATTAGTTATCGGAGATTTTAATTTTAAAGTTTATTTGAACCAACCGATTGACTTAATGATACGAGGTAGCAGTCTAATGAAAGTAGCTGCAACACCAGCCACATCACATAATTTATTAAATCTCTAATGTCACAATATTTTTGAATTGCTTCAGCCTCTTTCAAGTTAGATGATACTTTGGGAGCCACCCTAATCACGCAGCTTTGCTATGCAAACAACAAATAGAGAAACCAAAAATAAAAAATCAAATTCAATGCAATCATAGAGAGCTTATCAATTCAAGCAGCAATTTGAAATACAAAGAAATGACATGTAATCTAAGCATACCAACAATATTTTAGAAACAAATTAAACAAATTCATCTATTTGTTATTTGTTTTAATTTTAATTCTTTTGAATGTGATTCTTCAATTTTGTCTGCAATATACATCTTTTTGTAATATCTCTCTCTACTTTTTTTTTCTGTTGAATTAATCCGCGCATCGCGTAGGTACGTATACCATTTTTAGTTACCAAAAAAATGAATTTTTTTTTAGAGAGGCTGCTCTTGTTAATTAAACTATGATATTAGTATTTTTGTGTTGATTGCTAATAATATTTAAAATTTAGTTAGTGACGGCGACCTTCAAATCTTAAGCTTTGCTCTAAAGAGAATGATTTGAGGATAAAAATGTAGTTATTTTATTTTATTTTCAGGCCGAGAAGGTTTAGATTCACGGCAAGCTAAAGCTGGAAGCACATAAGCTTGTGTATTTACTTGCGATATTTTAAATTTTAAAGTTTGAGCTTAATTTGATGCTATGCATAACTCTAGAACAACTATCACATACGATATTATAGAACTAACAAGTCGATGACTAAGATGTTCACTCTAAACACTCTTTATGTCATGGGGATCTGTGACGATCCAAATGATCATCACCGTATTTCTCCTTTTTCCACACTTCCCAGGCCTTAAAAAATTACTTTTAGTTACCTTGATTTGCGTACATAGTAGGGGTGCAAAGCCGAAAGTTTTTATGTAAAAATATGTGAATTCTGTGAAATATTTGAAGAATTAAAATATTAATATTGAAATAGTTGACTTTGGTCAACATTTTGAGTAAACGGACCGAGACCCATAATGTGACGGTCCTGGAAGGTCCGTAGGAAAATATGGACTCGGGCATGTGCCTGGAGTCGAAATTCGAGGTCAGTACCCCGGTAAAAGAATTTTTCTGTTAAATTGTTTTCTGAAATTATTAAGAAAAATGAAAATGAAAATTAGTTAGAAAATATAGGTATCGGCTTGTATTTTGGTTCTGACGCTCGGTACAGGTCTTAAAAATACGTTAAGCTCTTTCTGTGAAATTTGGTTGAAATCTGACGTTTGACGTATCTCGGACCTAAATAGCTAAAGTTGGAAGTCTATGAACTTTGAAATGAAAATTTTGAGTTTTGAGGTTTGATTCTATGCTTTTGATGTTATTTTGGCGATTTTATTGCACGAATGAGTCTGTAGGATATTTTTTTAGTTATGTGTATGTTTGGTTTAGAACCCCGAGGGCTCGGGCGAGTTTTGAGTAGGTCCAGGGAGGCCTTAGGCTTAAAAGTATCAGATGTTACAGTGTTGCAGGACCCAGCGCGACCGTGGTCATTTCTGCGCGGTCCGCGCTGGAAGCCATGCGGCTGCTGTCCATTTCTGCGTGGTCCGTCTGGCTAGGTTCAGAGAGGCCATTGGCTTAAGCTCAACCAGCACGGCCGTGGTGCATTTTAGTGTAGTCCGCGCTGGGAAATTCATAGAGTGGTCTTTGGTTCATTCAACCAGCGCGGTCCGACACCAAATTAGTGCGGTCCGTGCTGGGTAGGTTCGGAGAGTCATTTTGTTTCACTTCCTCGGCGTGGCCCTGAGATATTTTTGTGCGGTCCGCGCCTGTCCTTCAGTAAAGTATATAAATCAGAGATTTTTAGTCATTTTACACATTTTCAAAACCTAAAACATATGAGGCGATTTTCCAAACGATTCTTCTTCTTCAAAATGATTGGTAAGTGATTTCTAACTTATTTTTGCTTACTTCTTATCATGTTTAAACATAGTTTCTTCAACACAACAATTTTAACGGGTGAATTTGGGAATTTTGGGTGGAACTAGTGATTCTAAATTTGGTGGTTTTGGATCCCAATTTGAGGTACGATTAAAAAATAACTTATATATCTGAGTTCATGGGGGAATGGGTAATCGGGTTTTTGTTTGAACCTTGGATTTTGACCACATGGGCCCAAGGGAATGATGGGAATGTTTAATAAAACATTGGAAAATTCTCTTTCATGGTTTCAAATTGATTCAAGTAGCATTTGTTAATACATTAAAGTAATTTGTGGTTTGATTCGAGCGGTTTGGTGGTGAATTCGAGAGGTAAAGCTATACTAGAGGAGTGAGTTGAGTTGGAGCATTTGAGACAAGTGTTTGTTCTAACCTTGGCTCGAGGGATTAGGATTAGAATGTTATTTTCTATTTGCTAAATGTGGAGTATGGTTTATAAGAATGGTGACGGTTATCTATGCATTGGAGTCTAGCATGATAGTGGGTCTTATATGTGTTGGATTCGGAGTTCATGGTATATCTTTCTTGCTTGGATTGATGAGTATAATATAATGTGAATATTTTAGGAAGGTTTGTGATTAGTTTTTGATTTGTAGCATTGGCTTGGACTAGAAATTGTATTCGAGGGATAGGTGATCAAAAATGAATTGCGTAGCGATTAGTCACTTGCCGAGACGTATGAATTTATTGTATTCTCCCTTGTCGGGATGATTGAATTGTTATTTGTATTCCCTTGCCAAGATTATCTTATAATTGTTGTTACTCCCCTCGCACTTGAGTTGCGAACGTTGTTTTGGTGAGATCTTGGTATTCAATGTTGAGGATCGAGTTGCACGCCGCAACGATATTGATAAATATTTAGGATCGGGTTGCACGCCGCAACAGTGATATCTGTTGAGGATCGGGTTGTTCACCGTAATGGAGTATAGACCAGGTGTATTATGTTTGTTTGTAGAGGGTTCCCGTGTTTTCCTTATCAGTATTATTATTCAGTTTCACTTCTTTACGGATAATTTCTATACTTTGACTGTAGTATTTCCCCCCAGTACCCCCATTTTTACTGCTTAAATTGGTATATTCATGTTATTGCACATATATCTATACAGGTTATTTGTGGTAGGTCATATCTAGCCTGTCACTACCTCCCCGGGGTTAAGCCAGGCACTTACTAGCACATGGGGTCGGTTGTGCTGATGCTACACTCTGTGCATTTCTTTTGCACAGATCAAGATGCAGTTTTTGGACTGCAGCAGTGTTAGACCGGGAGTAGGCCTTCAGTCCAGGGACTCTTGAGGTATCCTCGCAGACGTCCACGGGCCCAGAGTCTCTTCTATTTTTATTCAATTTGTTAGCTTTTGTATTGAGACAGAATATTATACTTTCTTTCACACGGTTCTATGTAGTAATCTTAGAAGTTCGTAAGTAGTGACACCAGGTTCTGGATAGAGATATGTTTTAAACTCTCATAAATTTTTGGTGTCATTTTATTTAAGTTTAAAGTCTTCCGCACTCTTTTTATTGATTTTCATTTAATTGTTGAGATTTATTAGAGAATGTTAAAGTTTTGCTGGCCTAGCTCTGTTAGTAGGTACTATCACGACTGTCGATGGTGAGAAATCCAGATCGTGACAATTAGTATCAGAGCTCTAATTTGCATAGGTCTCACTATTCATGGACAAACTAGGTAGAATTTGAGGGATCGGTACGGAGACGTCTATATTTATCCCAGAGGCTACAAAGTTAGGAAAAATTTCACTTTTGTTCTTTCTTATCGTGCGATTCTGTTTCTCAAGTACTGATTTTCCTTCTACTCTGTCCTTTCGCCGATGGCGAGAACACGTGCTTATTCTTCTACCGCACAGCAGCCCAAGCCCCCAGCAGTAGCTTCTGCGAGGGCAGAGGTCAAGGTCGTGCTAGAGGCCGAGGTAGGGGCAGAGCTCAGCCCCAAGCAACAGTTCTACAGGTGGAGCCTCATATTGACTATGATGAGGAGGTTCCAGCCCCAGAAGATCTAGTGGGCCCAGCTCAGGTCGCAGGAGGGGTCATGTTTACCCTAGATCTTCAGGATGTTCTAATTCGATTGGCAGGGTTTACGGACAGTGACAATAGAGCAGGCTTGCTTCCAGTAGCACCAGCCACTTCATAGGTTGGCGGAGGGGTTCAGACTCCTGCTACATGTACTCCGGAGCAGTTAGCTCCCCAAACTCAGGTTCTAGAGGTTTAACCCGTAGTGGCAGTTCAGGTAGGTATTACAGCTCAGGCCATCGATCGGGCAACGCTATGTCTTCAGATGCTTTGGGGAGACTTGATCGGTTCTCCAAGCTTTTCACCACCACTTTCAGTGGTGCTTCATCAAAGGACCCACATGATTTCTATTCAACTGTCATGAGATTCTCAGGACCATGGGTATAGTGGAGACCAACGGGGTTGGTTTTTTCAGCTTCCGGCTTGCAGGGTCCACCAAGACTTGGTGGAGAGATTTTTGCCTATCTAGACCAGCAGGGTCTCCAGCTTTGACATGGGATCAGCTTGCTGAGTTGTTCTTGGAGAAGTTTCTCCATGTCGCTCAGCCGGAGGCACTTCGTAGGCAGTTTGAGCGCCTCCAATAGGGCTCCATGACAGTTACATAGTATGAGACTAGATTTGTTGACTTGGCATGCCATGCGGTTATGATACTCCCTACAGAGCGAGAGAGGGTCCAAAGATTCATTGATGGATTGATTCAGTTGATCCGTCTTCAGATGGCCATGGGAGTTGGCAGTGATATTTATTTTCAGGAGGCGGCCAATGCGGCCTACAGAGTTGAGATGGCTCTCACACGGGGTGGTGGTTAGATGTCAGACAAGAGACCATATCATTCTGGTAGATTCCCTGTTACCTCATTTAGAGGTAGGGATTCCTATGGTAGGGGCCAGGCACCGAGGCCCTTTCAGTCAGCTCTTCAAGCTTCTCATGGTATTCCAAGCAGCGGTGGTTCCCAGCAGTAACATTCAAATCAGCAGACTATTAGTACACCCCCACTTCAGAGCTTTCGACGATGTCATTAGGGTGGCAGGGTATGTCCCAGTTTTCTCAGTTGCCGCATTCAACTGGGTGTTATGAGTGTGGAGATCTCAGTCATATTATAAAATAATCCCAAGGTTGAGAGGTGCTCAGTCACACCAGCATGGCTCTCATCCCATGATTCAGGCAGCAAGTGATCCACCGATCGCACAACCAGCTCGAGGCGGGGGTAAAGGCCATAGAGGTAGAAGTAGAGAGCATAGAGGTGGAGCTCAGACTGGAAGAGGTAGAGGTCAGCCAGTAGTTGATCGTCCTAGAGATGTGGCTTAGGAAGGTGGGGCCTAGCCCTATTGTTATGCTTTGCCAGCTAGGCCCAATGTAGAGTCTTCAGATGTTGTTATTACAGGTACCATTATGGTCTGCTTTAGGGATGCTTCAGTGCTATTTGACCCTGGGTCTACGTATTCATATGTGTCATCCTATTTTGCTCCCTACTTGGTTAAGCCTAGTGAGGCCTTGGTATTCCTGTACATGTGTCTATACCAGTGGGTGATTCTATAGTGGTCAATCTAGTCCATAGTTCCTGTATAGAAGTATTTGAGGGTCTTGAGACCCGTGTTGATCTATTGCTTCTAGACATGATTGATTTCGATGTCATTTTTGGGATGGTTTGGTTGTCCCCATATCATGCGATCTTGAATTGTCACGCCAAGACCGTGAACTTGGCTTTACCGGGCTTGCCCTGATTGGAGTAGAGAGGGACCCGAGGAAATGCCATCCGTAGCGTTATTTCTTATATTAAGGCTCGACGTATGGTCGAGAAGGGGTGTTTATCTTATTTAGCATATGTTCGTGATTCCAGCATGGAGGTTCCACCTATCAGCTCTATTCCTATTGTTCAGGAGTTCCCAAACGTTTTCCCTTCAGACCTGTGGGGTATGCTGCCCGACAAAGATATTGACTTTTGTATTGATCTGGCCCTAGGCATGCAGCCCATTTCTATCCCGACGTATCGTATGGCTCCGCCAAATCTAAAAGAGTTAAAGGATCGGTTACATGATTTGCTGGAGAAGGGTTTCATCAGGCCTAGTTTTTCTCCTTGGGGAGCGCCAGTTCTATTTGTGAAGAAAAAGGATGGATCGACGAGGATGTGCATTGATTACCAGTAGTTGAACAAGGTGACGATAAAGAACAAGTATCCACTACCAAGGATCGAGGATTTGTTTGACCAGTTGCAGGGTGAGAAGGTATTTTCAAAGATATATTTGAGATCGGGTTATCCTCAGCTGAGGATTAGGGCGTCTGATGTACTTAAGACAACATTTCTCACTCGGTAAGGGCATTATGAGTTTTTGGTCATGTAATTTGGGTTGACCAATGCCCCAGCAACATTTATTGAGTTAATGAACCGAGTGTTTCGGCCTTATTTAGACTTCTTCATGATAGTCTTTACTAATAATATTTTTGTGTACTCCTGCAGTCAGGAGGAGCACGAGCAGCACCTCAGATTGGTTCTTCAGACTCTGAAGGATACCTAGTTGTATGCCAATTTCTCAAAGTGCGAGTTCTAGTTGAGTTCAGTTGCATTTCTGAGTCATGTAGTATCAGTAGAGGGCATTCAGGTAGACCCAAAGAAGATTGGGGCAGTCAAGAATTGGCCTCGACCAGCTTTAGCTACTGAGATTTAGAGTTTCTTAGGGTTAGCCGGTTATTATCGTCAATTTGTGGAGGGATTCTCATATATAACAGCCACGATGGCCAGGTTGACCCAGAAGGGTGCCCAGTTCAGGTGGTCAGACAAGTGCGAGGAGAGCTTTCAGAAGCTCAAGACAGCTCTGACTACGGCACCGCTATTGGTTTGCCCACAGGTTCAGGGCCTTATACAGTTTACTGTTATGCTTCTCGTATTGGGCTTGGCGTAGTGTTGATGCTGAATGGCAGGGTCATTGATTATGCTTTGAGGCAGTTGAAGATTCACGAGAAGAATTATCCAGTCCTTGATCTAGAGTTGGCAGTAATTGTTCATGCTTTGAAGATTTGGAGGCATTACTTATATGGTGTGACGTGTGAGGTATACACTTATCACAAGAGTCTGCAATACTTGTTCAAGCACAAAGAGTTGAACTTGAGGCAGCAGAGATGGTTGGAGCTACAAAAGAAATATGATGTTACCATTTTGTACCACCCGGAGAGAGCCAATATGCTGGCAGATGCATTGAGTAGGAAGTCAGCCAGCATGGGTAGTCTTGCTTATATTCTGGTCATCTAGAGACCATTTGCTTTAGATATTCAGGCCTTGACCAACCGGTTTGTGAGGTTGGACATTTCTGAGCCTAGACGAGTTTTAACTTGCACGGTCGCTCGTTCTTCATTATTGGAGCGTATCCGTGATCGGCAATTTGATCATCCTTATTTGTGTGTCCTGAGAGACACTGTGCAGCGTGGAGGTGCCATGAAGTTGACTTTAGATGTAAATGGTGTTTTGAGGTTGCAGTGGCGAGTGTGTGTGCCCAATGTTGATGATATTCGAGAGTTGATCTTAGTGGAGGCCCATAGTTCTCGATATTCTATTCACCCGGGCACCGCAAAAATGTATCAGGACTTACGACATCATTATTGGTGGCGTAGGATGAAGAAGGATATTGTTACACATGTGGCTTGGTGTTTGAATTGTAAGCAATTCGACTATGAGTATTAGAGGCCTGGTGGTGTGTTTTAGATGATTGAGCTTCCCAGGTAGAAGTGGGAGCGGATTACTATGGATTTCGTTACTGGACTTTGGTGAACCGGAGGATGTTTGATGCTATTTGGGTCATTGTTGATAGGCTGACTAAGTCAGCACATTTTCATTCCTGTTGCCACCACCTATTCATCGGAGAGATTAGCTGAGATCTACATTCGAGAGATTGTTCGCCTTCATAGTGTGCCGACATCTATCATTTTGGATCAGGGTACGCAGTTTACCTTGCGCTTATGGAGAGCAATTCAGCATGAGTTGGGCACCTAGGTTCAGTTTAGCACAACATTCCATCCTCAGATGGACGGTCAGTTCGAGAGGACTATTTAGATATTGGAGGATATGCTCCGGGCAAGTGTTATTGATTTTGGAGGCTCTTGGGACCAGTTTCTACCTTTAGCAGAGTTCGCCTACAACAACAGCTACCAGCATTCAGATGGCTCCTTTTGAGGCGTTGTATGGTGGGCGATGTCGATCTCTATTCAGATGGTTTGAGCCGGGGGAGGCACGATTATTGGGTACAAATTTTGTCTAGGAGGACTTGGACAAGGTCAAGATCATTCAGGACAGGCTTCATTCGGCTCAGTCGTGGCAAAAGAGTTATGTGGATCACAAGGTTCGAGATATAGCTTTCATGGTTGGCAAGCGAGTATTGCTTCGTAGGATGAGTTAGAAAGTATAGGTATTAGGCTCGTATTTTGGTTCCAACGCCCGGTAAAGGTCTTAAAAATGCGTTAAGCGCTTGTTGTGAAATTTGGTCAAAATCGAACGTTGTTTGACATATTTCGAACCTAAATAGCTAAAGTTGGAAGTTTATGAACTTTGAAATAAAAATTTTGAGTTTTGAGGTTTGATTCTATGATTTTGATGTTATTTTGGGGATTTCATCATGCGGATGAGTCCGTAGGATATTTTTGGAGTTATGTGCATGTTTGGTTTAGAGCCCCGAGGGATAGGTTGAGTTTTGAGTAGTTTACGGGAGGCCTTAGGCTTAAAAGTATCAGATGTTGCAGTGTTGCAGGCCCCAGCGCGGCAGCGGTCATTTTCGCGCAGTCCGCACTGGAAGCCACACGGCCGCGGTGCATTTCTGCGCGATCCGCGTGTCCATGTTCAGAGAGGCCATAGGCTTACGTTCGACCAGCGCGGCTGCGGTTCATTTCAGTGCGGTCCGCGCTGGGAGATTCAGAGAGTGGTCTTGGGTCCATTCAACCAGCGCGACCGTGCACCCAATCAGTGCGGTCCGCGCTGGATAGGTTCAGAGAGTCATTTTGTTTTCCTTCCTTGGTGAGGCTGCGGAATATTTTTGTGTGGTCCACGCCTGTCCTTCAGTAAAGTATATAAATACAAGATTTTCAGTTATTTTACACTTTTTCAAAACCTAAAATATAAGAGGCGATTTTTCAAATAATTCTTCTTCTTCAAAATGATTGATAAGTGATTTCTAACTTATTTCCCTTACTTCTTATCATCTTAAACATAATTTCAACTTCAACACAAACATTTTAACGGGTGAATTTGGGAATTTATTGTAGAACTAGGGATTCTAAATTTGGGGGTTTTGGACCCCAATTAGTGGTCCGATTCCAAAATAACTTGTATATCTGAGTTCATGGGGGAATGGGTAATCGAGTTTTGGTTCGAACCTCGGGTTTTGACCACATGGGCCAAAGGGAATTTTGGGAATTTTAAACAAAACTTTGGAAAATTCTCTTTCATGCTTTCAAATTGATTCAAGTAGCATTTGTTAATACATTTAAGTAATTTGTGATTAGATTCGAGCGATTTGGTGGTGAAATTGAGGGGTAAAGGTATATTAGAGGAGTGAGTTGAGTTAGAGCATTTGAGGTAAGTGTTTGTTATAACCTTGGATCGAGGGATTAGGATTAGAATATTATTTGCTATTTTCTAAATATGGAATACGGTGTATCGGCATGATGACGGTTATCTATGCACCAAAGTCTAACATGACCGTTGGTCTTATATGTGTTGGACTCAGACTTAATGGTATATCTTTCTTGCTTGGGTTGATGAGTATAATATAATGTGAATATTTGTGGAAGGTTTGTGATTGGTTTTGGCTTTGGAGCATTGGCTCAGACTAGAAATTATACTCGAGGGATAGGTGATTAAAAATGGATCACGTAGCGATTAGTCTCTTGCCGGGACGTATGAATTTATTGTATTCTCCCTTGTCGGGATGATTAAATTGTTATTTGTGTTCCCTTGCAAGGATTATCTTGTAATTGTTGTTACTCCCTTTGCACTTGAGTTGCGAATGTTGTTTGGGTGAGATCTTGGTATTCAATGTTGAGGATCGGGTTGCACGCCGCAACGATATTGATGAATATTTAGGATCCGGTTGCACGCTGCAACAGTAATGATTGTTGAGGATCGAGTTGCATGTCGCAATGGTGATATCTGTTGAGGATTGAGTTGCGCGCCGCAACGGAATATAGACCAGATGTATTGTGTTCTTATGTAGAGGCTTCCCATGTTTCCTTATCAGTGTTATTGTTCAGTTTCACTTCTTTACGGATAATTTTTGTACTTTGACTATGATATTTCCCCCAGCATGTCCCCCCCCCCCCTCTTTTTCTGCATAAATTGGTATATTCCTGTTATTGCACATATATCTGTACAGGTTATTTGTGGTAGGTCCTGTCTAGCCTCATCACTACCTCGACGGGGTTAGGCCAGGCACTTACCAGCACATAGGGTCGATTGTGCTGATGCTACACTCTGTGTATTTCTTTTGCACAGATCAGGACGCAGCTTTCGAACTGCGGCAATATTAGACCGGAAGTAGGCCTTCAGTCCAGGGACTCTTGAGGATGCCTTGCAGACGTTCCCGAGCCCGGAGTCTCTTCTATGTTTATTCAGTTCGTTAGCTTTTGTATTGAGATAGACTATTATAATTTCTTTCAGACAGTTATATTTAGTAATCTTAGAAGTTTGCGAGTAGTGACACCATGTAACGACCCGACCGGTCGTTTTAGAAAATTACGCCCCTATCCCTAATTTAACTGTTCCCCTAAGTTCATTTCTGCTATTGTGGGTTGCCGGGAGAGTCGGTTCCGAAAATTTGAGCATTTTGGGACACTTAGTCCCTAAATAAGAGCTTTGAAACTAGAAAACGGTTCGTAGCCGGAACAGTGTTAAGACGATCTCGGAACGGAAATCCGATGGTTCCATTAGCTCCGTTAGGTGATTTCGGGGTTGGGAGCGCGTTCGGAATATATTTTGGAGGTCCGTAGCTCAATTAGGCTTGAAATGCCGAAGGTTGAAATTTTAGCGAATCCGAACGATAGGTGAGATTTTGATCCGGGGGTCGGAATGGAATTCCGACAATTTCTGTAGCTTCATTATGTGATTTTGGATATGTCCGCAAATTTTCAGGTCATTTGGACGTCATTTGGCCGGGTTTTGGATTGAATGTTAGTTTTGAAAGTTTTGAAGAAACTTAGGCTTGAATCGATGTGATTTATGGGTTTTGATGTTGTTAGACGTGTTTTTATGATTGGAATAAGTTCGTATCGTGTTTTGGAGTATGTTGGTGGTTTTCGTTGGGGTCCCGGAGGCCTCGGGATGAATTCGGACCATCATCCGGCGTTTGGAAGCATGAAATGGTCCGCTGAAATCTGCAGATCACTGGGCATAAAATAAGCCTTCGCGTTCGCGAAGGAAGGTTCCGCGTTCGCGAAGGCCAGGTTCAGTAAGGCATCGCGTTCGCGAGGGCAATGCCGCGTTCGCGAAGGGTGAGGCCAGTTGGTCATCGCGTTCGCGAGGGGTGGGTCGCGTTCGCGTAAGAGGGAAAGGAAAGGCATCGCGGACGCGTGACTTCACGTCGCGTTCGCGTTGAGTAAAAGTCAGGGGGCTGAGGATTTGATCTTCGCGGACGCGTGAGAGAGTGCCGCGTTCGCGATGAAGAAGAGGAGGAAGGCATCGCGTTCGCGTGAGAGGCGTCGCGAACGCGATGAAGAAATGAGGTTGGCAGTGATGTTAAGTTCAGAACAGAACCAGTCGCGGGTTTAATACCCAAAAACGCCATTTTTGAGTTCTAGAGAGAGAAACTCACGGGAATTGCTGGTAATTCATTGGGGATTCGTTGGAGGTAAGTTTTGTGGCTTAATTACATCATTTTAACATGAAATCCTTGGTTAAATCCCTGTAAATGGAAGATTTAAGGTGGGTTTGAGCCCTAGGCCTAAATTTAAGAAAAACACTGATTTGAGTGGGCAAATGGAGTCCGATTTCGATAAATTTTATATGCACGGACTCGTATTGAGATAAGGAACCCGAATATATAATTTTTGTGATTTTTCGATAAGCGTACCGAAAGTCGGGTTTTGGCAACTTGTGGGTTTTGGTGAATTTTGAGTTAATTTGATTGGGTAATGCCCAATTGGCCTATTTTGATGTGATTCTATTGATTTTTTATCAGATTCTACACTTGTGGAGGCCGACATTCGTGGCAAGAGAGAGTTGTCTCTTAGCGATTTTGTACCGGAATCGAGGTAAGTGGCTTGTCTAACTTCGTGTGGGGGAATTTTCACCCCTAGGATATTATGTGATAGTTTAAATGCCTTGTACGCGAGGTGACGGGCGTGTACATGCGCTGGTTGTTGAACACGTACTTTATTCAGAAATGTTCGATGAGCGATATCCCTGTCTTTGGTTGTTAATTTGACATTTTACCCGGTAGTGGTTAGAAGAGCATGATTAGGTAGCACTTAACTGTTTGGTTGCCTAACTGCCTTGTTTGAATTCCTTGTTAATTATTGGCACTATTTTTCGGTGAAGTTATAGTTGAGCATAATTATTTCTCTCTCTGGATTTCCTTAATTGGCTGTGCTTGTGGACTGCGGGTTCGATTCCCGGAGACCCAGGGCTGTGGGTTCGATTCCCAGAGACCCGATGTGATATTGGTAGGGACTACGGGTTCGATTCCCGAGATCCTGAGTTATTTATTGGTAGGGACTGCGGGTTCGATTCCCGAGATCCTGAGTTATTTATTGGTAGGGACTGCGGGTTCGATTTCCCGAGATCCTGAGTTATTGGTAGGGACTGCGGGTTCGATTCCCGGAGATCCCGAGTTATTGTGATATTATTGAGACATGGGCTGCGGGTTCGATTCCCGGAGACCCAGGGGTACTGAGAATGGGACTGTGGGTTCAATTCCCACAGATCCTGGATTTGTTTATTTGAGTTGGTTATTTGTTATTAGCTTGGTTGTAGACAGTTTCGGTAAATGTTGTTATTTTGGAAATTTTGTTGTTATCTGTTAAACTGTTTATTTTGTTATCATCATATTATTATTGTTTCTCAGTAGGGCCCTGACCTTCCTCGTCACTACTCCATCGAGGTTAGGCTTGGCACTTACTGAGTACCGCCGTGGTGTACTCATGCTACTCTTCTGCACACTTTTGTTGTGCAGATCCAGGTACATCAGAGCAGGCTCGTACTAGGTGATTCCGCAGCTTTCTGGGAGACTTCGAGGTATGATCTGCTACGTCCGCGGATCCGGAGGCTTCCCTTCTATTCTAGTATTACTAGTGGACATTTCTTCATTTCGTTGTTAGATACTCTTCACACTTAGAGCCACAGTTGTATTTCTCTTTAGTCTGTGTTACCGTGGGGTTCCGGATCTTGGTAGTGTTTTATTCATTGTGTGACGGATGTATGTGCCAAGCGGCACGAATTACATATCTTTTATGTTATTTTTCCGCTGTTTCTTATTTAAGTATTTATAACTTATATATTCCGCAACGTGTTAGGCTTACCTAGTCGTGGGGATTGGGTTCCATCACGACATGTTCACAATTGGTGAACTAGGGTCGTGACATTTCCAGTATTGAATTCATTTTAAAGTGTGTAAATACTCATAAATAAGTAAAATTATAACTTAAAAATATAGCAGGTAACCTGTATTTATCTACGAGGGGCTATGTAACTGTTTAGGAAACTCTTCATTTCTTTTGGATTCCTTGTCGTGCGACATTTTTGGCATCAAAAATCTAAACTATTGCTTTCTATTCTCTCACAGATGGTGAGGACACGAGCTAACCGCGATGATCAGGTACCCGCGCCCCCTGTTGCTGCCGTCAGAGGCCGGGGCCGAGGTAGAGGACGAGGACGCGCCCGAGGTGCGGCCACAGCACCATCGCGCGCTGCCGCTGAGGTGCCACCGGTAGACCAGGTTGGAGCGCAGGCACCTGGTACACCGACTACGGCTGCTACTACTCCAGCACTACAGGAGACCCTGGCTCAGTTCATGAGCATGTATACCACTTTGGCCCAGGCAGGATTGCTTCCTCTTGTTGCAGCTACATCTCAGGCCGGGGGAGGGGCCCAGACTCCCGTAGCCGTTACTCAGGAGCGGCGTGTGCCAGTGGGACATGTTCCAGATGTTTTGGTTATGCCTCCTGCCGCCCCAGCACAACCAGGAGGTGGACCAGCTGCCTCTGAGGACGAGCAGCGTAGATTGGAGAGGTTCAAGAAATATGACCCTCCAGTGTTTAGTGGTCTGGTTTCAGATGATGCATTGGGTTTTCTAGAGGAGTGTCATCGTATTCTTCGTACTATGGGAATTGTGGAGACCAGCGGGGTTTCCTTCACTGCTTTTCAGTTTCGTGGGGCCGCTTATGATTGGTGGCGCACGTATGAGTTGGATAGTCCGGAGGAGTCTGCTTCATTGACTTGGACGCAGTTTTCAGATCTATTTTTGAGGGAGTTTGTTCCACAGAGCCTTAGGGATTCTTGGCGCTCGGAGTTTGAGCGGTTGCGACAGGGCTCCATGTCAGTATCGGAGTATGCCATCAGTTTCACCCGTCTGGCCAGGCATGCACCGGCCTTGGTAGCCACGGTTCGGGAGAGAGTACGGAGATTTATTGAGGGCCTGATTCCGCCTATCCGATCCAGCATGGCCAGAGAGTTGGAGACAGATATATCTTATCAACAGGCGGTGAGCATCGCCAGGAGGATCGAGAGTATGCTCCCAGAGAGCGGGGAGATAGAGAGGCCAAGAGGTCTCGTGAGTCGGGCCATTTCTCTGGAGCCCGCACTTCATCAGCAGGTCGTTTTGGTAGGGGTTATTCCGGTCGACCAGTTCACTCGGCATTGCCCGCAGCAGGTAGTACTCCAGGTCTTCCAGCACCTCAGGAGCCTTATTATGCTCCCCCAGTTTCCAGTGCACCTCCTGCGCGGGGTCCTTCCAGAGGTCAAGCTAGTGGGGGTGAGGCCGGTCAGTCACAGTCACCGTGTCCTCCCCAAGCTTGCTTTGGGTGCGGGGATACTCGCCATCTGGTGAGGGAGTGCCCCAGGCGTAGGAGGGGGGCACCTCACCAGTCTTCGCAGCATCAGCGTGGCTCTCAGGGTCAGCAGGCTATCATTCCAGCTCCAGCTGCTATTCCACCTGCCCAGCCGGCCAGGGGCGGGGGTCAGGGTTCTAGAGGCCGCCCTCGAGAGGGGGGACAGGCCAGATTCTATGCTATTCCTGATCGCGCTGCGGCTGTTGCATCTGACTCCGTTATCACAGGTATTATTATGGTTAGTCACAGGGAGGCATCGGTTCTATTCGACCCTGGTTCCACTTTTTCATATGTGTCTTCTTACTTTGCTTCTCATCCGGGTGTGCCTCGGGATTCTTTGAGTGCCCCCATTTATGTTTCCACTCCGGTGGGTGATTCTTTGGTAGTGGACCGCGTATATCGGTCGTGTTTGGTTACCATTTGTGATTTTGAGACCAGAGCGGATCTATTGCTGCTCGGGATGGTCGATTTTGATATTATTCTGGGCATGGACTGGTTGTCGCCCCATTATGCTATTCTTGATTGTCACGCCAAGACCGTGACGCTGGCTATGCCAGGCATTCCACGTATTGAGTGGAGTGGTACTCTAGATCACACCCCTAGCCGTGTTATTTCTTTTCTCGGAGCTCAGCGTATGGTTGAGAAGGGGTGTGCTGCTTATCTAGCCTATGTGCGGGACGTCAGTATTGACCCTCCCTCTATTGATTCTGTTCCAGTGGTACATGATTTCGCTAATGTATTTCCAGCTGATCTCCCGGGCATGCCGCCCGACAGAGATATTGATTTTGCTATTGATTTGTTGCGGGCACTCGGCCCATTTCTATTCCACCGTACCGTATGGCTCCTCCTGTGTTGAAGAAGTTGAAGGATTAGTTATAGTAGTTGTTGGGTAAGGGTTTTATTCGACCCAGTGTTTCGCCTTGGGGTGCTCCTGTATTGTTTGTGAAGAAAAAGGACGGTTCTATGCGTATGTGTATTGACTATCGTCGGCTGAATAAGGTTACAGTGAAGAACCGGTATCCTTTGCCCCGTATTGATGATTTATTTGACCAGTTACAGGGCGCACATGTGTTTTCTAAGATTGATTTGCGCTCCGGGTATCACCAGCTGAAGATTCGGGAGCCAGATATCCCGAAGACTGCCTTCAGGACCCGGTATGGTCACTATGAGTTCCTCGTGATGTCTTTTGGGTTGACTAATGCCCCGGCAGCATTTATGCATTTGATGCACAGTGTGTTCAGGCCTTATCTGGACTCGTTCGTGATTGTCTTCATTGATGATATTCTAGTATATTCTCGGAGCCGGGAAGAGCACGAGCGGCATTTGAGGATAGTGCTTCAGATCCTGAGGGAGAAGCAGCTTTATGCCAAGTTCTCTAAATGTGAATTTTGGTTGAGTTCGGTGGCATTTTTGGGCCACGTGGTGTCGAGTGATGGTATTCGAGTAGATCCGAGGAAGGTGGAGGCCGTGCAGAGTTGGCCTAGACCCTCCTCCGCTACTGAGATTCGTAGTTTCCTTGGTTTGGCAGGCTATTACCGTCGTTTCGTAGAGGGGTTCTCTTCGATTGCAGCACCTATGACCAGATTGACCCAAAAGGGTGCCCCTTTCCAGTGGACAGACGAGTGTGAGGCGAGCTTTCAGAAGCTCAAGACGGCTTTGACTTCGGCCCCTATATTGATGTTGCCTACAGGTTCGGGGTCCTATACTATATATTGTGATGCCTCACGAGTTGGACTCGGTGCGGTATTGATGCAGGACGGTAGGGTGATTGCCTACGCGTCGAGACAACCGAAGGTGCATGAGAAGAATTACCCTGTTCATGATTTGGAGCTAGCTGCCATTGTTCACGCCTTGAAAATTTGGCGTCATTATTTATATGGGGTTCCTTGTGAGATCTACACTGGTCACCGGAGCTTGCAGCACTTGTTTAAGTAGAAGGACCTGAATATGCGTCAGAGGAGATGGTTGGAACTACTGAAGGACTATGATATTACTATTCTCTATCATCCGGGCAAGGCTAATGTGGTTGCTGATGCCTTGAGTCGTCGGGCAGAGAGTTTGGGGAGTTTGGCATATCTACCAGCTTCGGAGAGGCCTATGGCGATGGATGTTCAGGCTTTGGCCAGGCAGTTTGTTAGACTGGATCTTTCGGAGCCCAGCCGGGTTCTAGCTTGTGTGGTTTCTCGGTCTTCTCTATTTGACCGCATCAGGGAGCGTCAGTTCGACGACCCTCATTTGCTTGTCCTTCGGGATAGAGTTCGGCGTGGTGATGCTCGAGATGTTACCATCGGGGATGATGGAGTTATGAGGATGCAGGGGCGTATCTGTGTGCCCAATGTAGATGATCTTCGAGAGCTGATTCTAGCAGAGGCCCATAGTTCGCGGTATTCCATCCATCCGGGTGCCGCGAAGATGTATCAGGACTTGAAACAGCATTACTGGTGGAGGCGGATGAAGAGGGATATAGTTGATTATGTTTCTAAATGCCTCAACTGCCAGCAGGTGAAGTATGAGCATCAGCGCCCGGGTGGATTGATGCAGCGGATTGAGATTCCAGAATGGAAATGGGAGCGCATCACCATGGACTTTGTATCTGGGCTTCCACGGACTATTAGGAAGTTTGATTCTATTCGGGTTATTGTGGATCGGCTGACCAAGTCCGCCCATTTTATACCCGTGAGCACTACTTATTCATCGGAGCGACTGGCGGAGATCTATATCAAGGAGATAGTTCGGCTGCATGGTATTCCAGTTTCTATCATTTCAGATAGAGGCACTCAGTTCACTTCACGGTTCTGGAGAGCTGTACAGCAGGAGTTAGGTACTCGGGTGGAGCTGAGCACAGCATTTCACCCCCAGACTGATGGGCAGTCCGAGCGCACTATTCGGATTTTGGAGGATATGCTCCGTGCGTGCGTGATTGAGTTTGGAGGTTCATGGGATCACTTCTTGCCACTGGCGGAGTTTGCTTATAACAACAGCTACCAGTCTAGTATTCAGATGGCACCGTACGAGGCCCTATATGGTAGGAGGTGCAGGTCTCCCGTGGGTTGGTTTGAGCCGGGCGAGGCCAGGTTGCTAGGTACTGATATGGTTCAGGAGGCTATGGACAAGGTCAAGGTGATTCAGGACAGACTTCGTGCAGCCCAGTCTAGAGAGAAGAGTTATGCGGACAAGAAGGTTCGCGATGTGGCTTTTATGGTTGGCGAGCGGGTTCTACTTCGAGTCTCGCCCATGAAGGGCGTTATGAGGTTTGGGAAGAAAGGAAAGCCGAGTCCTAGATTTATTGGCCCTTTTGAGATTTTGAGGCGTGTTGGGGAGGTTGCTTATGAGTTGGCCTTACCTCCCAGCTTAGCCGGAGTTCACTCCGTATTTCATGTCTCCATGCTCCGGAGGTACCATGGTGACCCGTCGCACGTGTTGGATTTCGCATCTGTTCAGCTAGACAAGGATCTTTCTTATGTTGAGGAGCCAGTAGCCATTCTAGACAGGCAAGTCAGAAAGCTAAGGTCAAAGAACATCGCTTCGGTAAAGGTTCAGTGGCGGGGCCAGCCGGTCGAGGAGGCGACTTGGGAGACCGAGCAGGATATGCGCAGCCAGTACCCTCATCTTTTCACTACTCCGGGTATGTTTTCTATGCTCGTTCGAGGACGAACGAATCTTTAAGTGTGGGAAGATGTAACGACCCGACCGGTCGTTTTAGAAAATTACGCCCCAATCCCTAATTTAACTGTTCCCCTAAGTTCATTTCTGCTATTGTGGGTTGCCGGGAGAGTCGGTTCCGAAAATTTGAGCATTTTGGGACACTTAGTCCCTAAATAAGAGCTTTGAAACTAGAAAACGGTTCGTAGCCGGAACAGTGTTAAGACGATCTCGGAACGGAAATCCGATGGTTCCATTAGCTCCGTTAGGTGATTTCGGGGTTGGGAGCGCGTTCGGAATATATTTTGGAGGTCCGTAGCTCAATTAGGCTTGAAATGCCGAAGGTTGAAATTTTAGCGAATCCGAACGATAGGTGAGATTTTGATCCGGGGGTCGGAATGGAATTCCGACAATTTCTGTAGCTTCATTATGTGATTTTGGATATGTCCGCAAATTTTCAGGTCATTTGGACGTCATTTGGCCGGGTTTTGGATTGAATGTTAGTTTTGAAAGTTTTGAAGAAACTTAGGCTTGAATCGATGTGATTTATGGGTTTTGATGTTGTTAGACGTGTTTTTATGATTGGAATAAGTTCGTATCGTGTTTTGGAGTATGTTGGTGGTTTTCGTTGGGGTCCCGGAGGCCTCGGGATGAATTCGGACCATCATCCGGCGTTTGGAAGCATGAAATGGTCCGCTGAAATCTGCAGATCACTGGGCATAAAATAAGCCTTCGCGTTCGCGAAGGAAGGTTCCGCGTTCGCGAAGGCCAGGTTCAGTAAGGCATCGCGTTCGCGAGGGCAATGCCGCGTTCGCGAAGGGTGAGGCCAGTTGGTCATCGCGTTCGCGAGGGGTGGGTCGCGTTCGCGTAAGAGGGAAAGGAAAGGCATCGCGGACGCGTGACTTCACGTCGCGTTCGCGTTGAGTAAAAGTCAGGGGGCTGAGGATTTGATCTTCGCGGACGCGTGAGAGAGTGCCGCGTTCGCGATGAAGAAGAGGAGGAAGGCATCGCGTTCGCGTGAGAGGCGTCGCGAACGCGATGAAGAAATGAGGCTGGCAGTGATGTTAAGTTCAGAACAGAACCAGTCGCGGGTTTAATACCCAAAAACGCCATTTTTGAGTTCTAGAGAGAGAAACTCACGGGAATTGTTGGTAATTCATTGGGGATTCGTTGGAGGTAAGTTTTGTGGCTTAATTACATCATTTTAACATGAAATCCTTGGTTAAATCCCTGTAAATGGAAGATTTAAGGTGGGTTTGAGCCCTAGGCCTAAATTTAAGAAAAACACTGATTTGAGTGGGCAAATGGAGTCCGATTTCGATAAATTTTATATGCACGGACTCGTATTGAGATAAGGAACCCGAATATATAATTTTTGTGATTTTTCGATAAGCGTACCGAAAGTCGGGTTTTGGCAACTTGTGGGTTTTGGTGAATTTTGAGTTAATTTGATTGGGTAATGCCCAATTGGCCTATTTTGATGTGATTCTATTGATTTTTTATCAGATTCTACACTTGTGGAGGCCGACATTCGTGGCAAGAGGGTTATTGCTTAGCGGTTTTGTACCGGAATTGAGGTAAGTGGCTTGTCTAACTTCGTGTGGGGGAATTTTCACCCCTAGGATATTATGTGATAGTTTAAATGCCTTGTACGCGAGGTGACGGGCGTGTACATGCGCTGGTTGTTGAACACGTACTTTATTCAGAAATGTTCGATGAGCGATATCCCTGTCTTTGGTTGTTAATTTGACATTTTACCCGGTAGTGGTTAGAAGAGCATGATTAGGTAGCACTTAACTGTTTGGTTGCCTAACTGCCTTGTTTGAATTCCTTGTTAATTATTGGCACTATTTTTCGGTGAAGTTATAGTTGAGCATAATTATTTCTCTCTGTGGATTTCCTTAATTGGTTGTGTTTGTGGACTGCGGGTTCGATTCCCGGAGACCCAGGGCTGTGGGTTCGATTCCCAGAGACCCGACGTGATATTGGTAGGGACTGCGGGTTCGATTCCCGAGATCCTGAGTTATTTATTGGTAGGGACTGCGGGTTCGATTCCCGAGATCCTGAGTTATTTATTGGTAGGGACTGCGGGTTCGATTCCCGAGATCCCGAGTTATTTATTGGTAGGGACTGCGGGTTCGATTCCCGGAGATCCTGAGTTATTGTGATATTATTGAGACATGGGCTGCGGGTTCGATTCCCGGAGACCCAGGGGTACTGAGAATGGGACTGTGGGTTCAATTCCCACAGATCCTGGATTTGTTTATTTGAGTTGGTTATTTGTTATTAGCTTGGTTGTAGACAGTTTCGGTAAATGTTGTTATTTTGGAAATTTTGTTGTTA
Organism: Nicotiana noctiflora; assembly: GCA_032618575.1. Taxonomy (NCBI): domain Eukaryota; kingdom Viridiplantae; phylum Streptophyta; class Magnoliopsida; order Solanales; family Solanaceae; genus Nicotiana; species Nicotiana noctiflora. The sequence continues at coordinate 316,094 of JASVEL010004954.1, read as the reverse complement.
TCTGTTAAACTGTTTATTTTGTTATCATCATATTATTATTGTTTCTCAGTAGGGCCCTGACCTTCCTCGTCACTACTCCATCGAGGTTAGGCTTGGCACTTACCGAGTACCGCCGTGGTGTACTCATGCTACTCTTCTGCACACTTTTGTTGTGCAGATCCAGGTACATCAGAGCAGGCTCGTACTAGGTGATTCTGCAGCTTTCTGGGAGACTTCGAGGTATGATCTGCTACGTCCGCGGATCCGGAGGCTTCCCTTCTATTCTAGTATTACTAGTGGACATTTCTTCATTTCGTTGTTAGATACTCTTCACACTTAGAGCCACAGTTGTATTTCTCTTTAGTCTGTGTTACCGTGGGGTTCCGGATCTTGGTAGTGTTTTATTCATTGTGTGACGGATGTATGTGCCAAGCGGCACGAATTACATATCTTTTATGTTATTTTTCCGCTGTTTCTTATTTAAGTATTTATAACTTATATATTCCGCAACGTGTTAGGCTTACCTAGTCGTGGGGACTGGGTGCCATCACGACATGTTCACAATTGGTGAACTAGGGTCGTGACACACCAGGTTTTGGGTAGAGATATTTTTCAAACTCTCGCAAATTTTTGGTTTTATTTTATTTATGTTTAAAGTCTTCCGCACTTGTTTTATTGATTTTCTCTTATTATATTGTTGAGATTTATCAGAGAATGTGAACGTTTGGCTAGCCTAGCTCTGTTAGTAGGCGCCATCGTGACTCCCAATGGTGGGAAATCCGGGTCATGACAGGATCCAACTCAGAGAGCCTCAAACATCCACTGACGTGGTGTCGGTATTTTACACTATGGAAGATTACTTTCTGGCCTAATTTCAGTTAAATTATTTAACTATGTTGGTTAATCTATTATCAACAATTTGTTAAATTAATGATACTATTTTCTACAATAATTATTATACCTATATTGCTATATTGTTATGAAACAATAAAAGAAGAAGAACAATACTGTAGAGAAAAGTAGATAGAGTGAATTCTTATTGATATGGGATGAATTACAATGGAATAGATGTCTCGACCCATAATTCACTAAGGGTCGTGGTGGCACCGGACACCGCTGTCAGGCTAGCCAACTAAATTACCATTTACTTCCTCTTTTAATACTTTAGAAAATCTAAGGTTTTTCTTTCTAATTAACATAAAATAAAATCATTTCTTTAATTCTGATAGCAACACGATAGGGGATTCAAGATTTACTAAAGAAAAACAAGAAACGTGTGGAAGCTTAAAGAAAATAAAGAAACGAATAATGCAGAAATTAAAGATAGATTGAATTCAAGAAAGAGTTTCTTGAATTCAAGAAGTCTATTCTTGAAGTTGAATCCTAACAACAACAATTATCTAACAAAGAACTAATCGCCTTTGGTAGAGAATTAAAAACAAGAAGTAGATTGTGAAACCCGACCCTTTAGAATAACAAGAACAACAATAAGCCTAAACTTATCACCTTTCTTGAATACCTAGAAATGATCTAAGATTTAAAAAAGGTTTAATTCTTACCACCTTAAATTGAGTCTTGAAGGTTGAAGAATAAATCCAAGAGTAGCCACACAAGAGGGCAAGAAAATCTCACAAGTTTTATTGATAGTAATCTGAATAATCTACCTAAAAACAAAGAAGATACCCCTTTATATATAGGGTGATCACGAAATTATCCTTAAATATTAGGAAATAAAGTCCTAAACTACTTTGGACAACAAGTCCAACTAAAATAGGAAAAGGTAAAACTCTAGGAAACAAAAACCAAGTCAATCTTGGAAAGTAATTCTACCAATCTTAGGAAAAGGAAAATATTAACCTTAACTAACTACGAAAGCAATAAATATATTCCCATAAAATATGGAAATAAGTCTCAAACCAATCTTGGATAGAATCTTGAAAATCTTAAAAATCTTGAAAATCTTGAATTTGTAATTTGCATACAACTTGGCACCAACTTGCACTCAACATCTAGCACGCCTATTATACCTTTATTGGACATCAAGTAAGTCCTTTATGCTATTAAAACGTGGTTTTATGTAGGACTTCACGGGCTTCAAGTTTTGAGCACATTTAGGTGCGAAAATTGGTCAAATGACCTTATTTTGCAACTTTTTAACTTGACATCTTGTTAAAGGCCCTCTTTGCGATTCCAAAGCTTCATACTTATCCTTAAATAGATTTTATCTTCCTAGGATACTATCATTCCCCTCTTCTTGAAAAAAATTCGTCCTCGAATTTCGACCTTGCAAGAAAACAAAGACAGGCACTAAAAAATGGCATCCACTAAAAATGGAAAGAATAAAACAAGATAGTGACCATGTGACCACTTAACCCAATTAAACCTAATAGGTGTAAATAATCCTTTATACATCATATGGACATCATCATCCCAATAAATTTTATACCTACTTAAATTTGTCCCATAAATACTTCTATTAAGGTAGTCAAAAAATGTGCATGATAATGAAATTACAAAAGATTGATCATGTGTCCATTTAAAACAAGTATCTTTACTTCATGTCAAATAAGACACATTTATGAGATAGCCAAGTATAAATTACAAATTCAATGGATTCTTCAACATATAAGCTATTCAAAGAACCACATAAATCTTCAAGAAGGTTAGAAGAACCCATAATTCCCAAAATAAAAGTTTCAATACATTCAGACTCATGATTACAACTTTCCCCAATAATATTTGCAACATCAATGGATCCTAAATAATTACTCAAGCTATTACACAAAGAGTCATGCATAGGTGTATGAAAGAGTACTTGATCACAAGCGTCATAATAATCATGCATATCCTCTTTACTAGTAGCAAACACTTGTACAAGCGCACAATCAACATAACTTAAAGAATAACTCTCTATCAATTTATCAAATTAAAGCTCATTAGACACATGAATAAGAGAAGAAAAAATATTTAAATCATTCGCAACCCTCGTTCTACCAAGCTGGAATTCATAATCATCCACGTCGAACTCAATTTCAAAAAGAAGCAAATTACTCTTGCACTTGAACTTAGATATTACTATTAATGACTTGATATGCATCAAAAGACCATCATCCTTAACCATTATAAATTCATTAACATAAGAAATTAGAGTATAGTTCATTACCTTCAAACATACCTTAGGTGTCCTAGAAAGGCCAAGAATTCGAATAAACCAATTATACATACCATAATTGAACTTATTTAATAATGGTTCAACATCACCTTGTATTCTTTTTTGCAATGATTCCAGCTTAACAATGTCTTTAAAGAACTCCGTGTCATAAACCAGGCTTTTATCTTCCACCATCAAACAATAATCGATTTTACCAAATTCATGTTGGAATCCACTAGGATCCTTTGCCACCATCGCTTTCGCCTCAGCTATCTTATAGAAGATCTTTCAACATGTGTTGTAGCTTTGCTTTGTGGAATTTCGTGGATTTCACAAAAATACAAGAACTAAAACAAGAAAAAGTTAAAGGGTTAAGAAGTAAAGAACATATTCTCTTACTTACACTCTCTTTGGCTTTTACCTCAAGAATAACTTTTTCAACACACTTAGCCTCTTTTCTCTCTCTAAAGTTTTCTTCTTTTTCATCTCTCAAACCATTTCTCTCTCTCTCTACCTCAAAGCCTTTTTGTATCTCATGGCCTTCTATCTTTTCTTTCCTCTCCAGCTCACTCTTTTCCTTTCTTGACATCACACTCTCTTTACTCAACATGTCCTCTCATTTTTCTTCTCTTGGGATGTCAACATGCACTCCCTTACTCCTCTCATTCTTTTCTCTCTCATATTTTTCCATATTCTCTTTAACAATCTTTTTATCTTCATGAATTTATGAGAGAATCAAAGGTCCAAGAATGAGTTTCTTCCCGTTAACCTCAAAAGAGTATCTATTTTTTTCCATGTTATATGAAGCTCTTCTATAGACATACCATAGTTTTCCCAACAAGACATGATAATTATTCATGGGATCACATCACACCAGACCGCATCCTCATACCTTCCAATTGAGAATAGCAATAAGACTCTCTTATCTACCTTTACTCCTCCAAACATGTAGTGTTCAATATGCTCAACATAATGGAAGTTCAATTTCTCAACCAAACTCTTTGTCAATTATAAGGGCACAAATATGAGACATCACTTTAGCTCTTGTTTGAAAAATAACTTTACCATTGTCTTCCTTAGCTTTAGCATGTTGTAAGTTTGACCTTTCAAATTGTTGTGTCATAGCTCGCCTCCTTTCTTCATAACTACCTCTTTGAAACATCTTGAACAAAGACTAAAAGAAATAAGTGTATTGAATATTTGGCTTTTTTCTTCTAATATTTTCAACTCATAGAAACTCTTGGTTGTTAATCTTTAGATTTATTAATCAATCTAACAAGTCACAACCCGTAGTGATAAGAAAAAGGAGTTAGAAAAAGAAAACGAAAGTGGTAGACCAAACCTAGAAAGAACAGGAGTTGGTTGGTGAAAAAAAAGGAAAGAATTTAAGAAACCCCAAACCCACAAGAATAAGGAAAGAAGTTTCCTTAATCTTCAAGAACTAGGATCCCCTCTTCTTGTTTCCTTTCTTGACTTGAAAACCAAATAATACTTGAATTATAAAAGTAATAATGAACAGAAATACTTTTTTAGGGGCTGATTTTTGTTTTTTTCGGTTTTTTTATTATTACGTTTGTTTTTTGTTTTTTTTTTAATCAAGAACCTCCCAAGATTATCAGTATTGAAATCTTGATTAGCCTAAGCTCTGATACAAACTAGATAGAAACACGATAGGGGATTCAAGATTTACTAAAGAAAAACAAGAAACGTGCGGAAGGTTAAATAAAATAAAGAAATGAAAAATACAGAAATTAAAGATAGATTGAATTAAAAAAGAGTTTCTTAAATTCAAGAAGTCTATTCTTGAAGTTGAATCCTAACAACAACAATTAGCTAACAAATAACTAATCGCCTTTGGTAGAGAATTAAAAACAAAAAGTAGATTGTGAAACCCGGCCCTTTAGAATAACAAGAACAACAATAAGCCTAAGCTTATCACCTTTCTTGAATGCCTAGAAGTGATCAAAGATTTAAAAAGGGTTTAATTCTTACCACCTTAAGTTGAGTCTTGAAGGTTGAAGAATAAATCCAAGAGTAGCCACACATGAGTGCAAGAAAATCTCACAAGTTTTATTGGTAATAATCCGAATAATCTACCTAAAAACAAAGAAGATACCCCTTTATATAAAGGGTGATCACGAAATTATCCTTAAATATTATGAAATAAAGTCCTAAACTACTTTGGACAACAAGTCCAACTAAAATAGGAAAAGGTAAAACTCTAGGAAACCAAAACCAAGTCAATCTTGGAAAGTAATTCTACCAATCTTAGGAAAAGGAAAATATTAACCTTAACTAACTAGGAAAGCAATAAATATAGTCCCATAATATATGGAAATAAGTCTCAAACCAATCTTGGATAGAATCTTGAAAATCATGAATTTGTAATTTGCAAGCAACTTGGCACCAACTTGCACTCAACATCTAGCACGCCTATTATACTTTTCTAGGACAATAAGTAAGTCCTTTTTATGCTATTAAAACGTGGTTTTATGTAGGACTTCATGGGCAACAAGTTTTGAGCACATTTAGGTGCGAAATTGGTCAAATGACCTTATTTTGCAACTTTTTAACTTGAGATCTTGTTAAAGGCCCTCTTTGTGATTCCAAAGCTTCATACTTATCCTTAAATAAATTTGAGCTTCCTAGGATGCTATCAAATTTAAATAATAATAATTAGTACAAGGATTTACTAAAACCATCCCATAATCCCGGTGTCACAAGTGCATGAGCAACTACGGATAAAGACATAAAATACAACACAACACCCCTCCAGAATACAATGGACAGAAAGGGAATACAGTAAATTACTATAAAGGGACTTTAAATAGCTACGGGTCGCCTTGCATACTGCAAATCACCTAGTCCCCGAATCGTCCGTGCTGCTGCGCCCAGTAGGCCGCTAATATATCAAGTATCTGTGCAACAAAAATGCAAAGAAGTGTAGTATGAGTACATAATCAATGTGTACTCACTAAGTATTCCGCCTAATCCCGGAGGGGTAGAGACGAGATGGCCAACTTTGACACTAACTTTACCAATTCAAAGTGATCTAAATAATTCAAACTATCAATGAATTCAGAGCAATCTTAATGCAACATGCTTTCGAGTCCTAGACTACCCGAACAATAGCATAATAGTAGCAACAAACGGACTCTCGTCACCTCGTGCGTGCGTATCCCCCACAGATAGGAGCACATAATCAATTTAAATCACCTATGGGGTAACTTCCCCTCGCAGAATTAGAAAGGAGACTCACCTCACTTCGAAGACCCATAACCGGCATTCTACATTCCTCCGAAGGCTTGAATCGGCTTACAATGCTCCCAAAACTAACCAATGGTTATGTAAGTCCATTAGTATATGGTAAGGTATTCATTATAATCCAATTAATAACAATTTCCAACCCCGAACAAAAAGTTAACCAAAACACCCTTGGGTCCACATGCCCGAAAATAATTTTTTAAAGATAAAGTTTATCCATGACCTTATGAACTCAAATATATAATTTTCTCTTAATTTTATGCTCAAATTCTTGGTAAAAATCTAATAATAAAATATTTCTAGGTCTTCCTCTAACACTCAATTTTCTACCCATTTTCATGCTAAAATCCATACATAATTGATATATATACTCAAAACTAGTAGAAATCAGTTACCTCTTGCTTGGTGATGAAAATGGCTCTCCAAAGTTGTTCCAAAATCGGCTCCCATGGAAGAAATGAAGTGAAAAATGAGCCAAGTCCGATTTTTAAAGAAACCTCTCTGCCTCCAGCAGTTTTCCGCATCCGCGGTCCCGCTTTTGCGGAAACAATTTCGCTTCCGCAGAAATATTCCTGCTTCTGCGGTCCTGCTTCTGCGGTAGATTTCTGCGTTTGCGATTTTGACAGTACCATCACTTTTCTCGGCACGGAAACGAGCATAACTTCTTTATATGATGTCCAAATTCGACGATTCTTTTTGCTATGGCTCCGTAATTATGATACGTACCTAATGGCTCAATAAAAACATAATTTGGAGCTCATTTGCTTAATATTTTACCCCTTTATGTCTAAAGAAACAATGTTAAAACATTAAATAAGAGCGCAACACAACCCGAAACACACCCGAGGCCCTCGGGACCCCGACCAATAACACCAACCAGTCCAAAATATATTACGGACTTGCTCGATGCCTCAAATCACATAAAACAACGCTAAAACAATGAATCAACCTCCAATCCAAGCTTTATTGTCACGACCCAAACCCCGGTCGTAGTAGCGCCCAACACAATGCTAGGCAAGCCCGACCATATTATCTCTTAAACCAGCCAATTATTAATTCTAATTATTCCAGTTAAGCTTAAACGGCAAGTGATCATATCAAAATGGCAACGTAATAGTAAAAGCATACAAAATACGGTCTCAACCATATCGTGGTGTCACGAGTCTGAGCCTCTACAGATTAAGCATCCTAGTACAAACAAGTCTAAACAAGATGAAAACAACAAAATGATAAAGAATGAGAAAACAGGTTCTGCGGACGCCGGCAGCTACCTCGTAGTCTCCGCAAAAGTAGATAAGGATCACCAGCTACAACTCAATTGCCCTCGGGCACCTGTGAATCTGCACAAAAAGTGCAGGGGAGTGGGGTGAGTATATTTCAACTCAGTGAGTAATAATAATAAACAATAACTGAAAGTAAGAACTCCTGTACTGTCTAAACAGTTCTAAGGCAACCCCCCCCCCCCCACAGGTAAGTCATCACTACTATGAGTACTCCGATCTCCAGTCCACATCTATCACAACAAGGTCCCACACTGACCAAATCCTCACTCATACCACTATGGTATACAACCATCTCATTGTATGAAGATATATATACCTATGTCTATAATGTATAAGTATTTAAGTATGTATACATATACCGCTGCGGCGCGCAGCCCGCTCCAATATATATACTACTGCGGCGTGCAGCCCGATCCATTTAACGTCGACGGCGCTCAATAGGGGTGTATACAGACTCCGGAGGGGATCCTACAGCCCAAGCGCAATAATACTGCGGCGTGCAGTCCGATCCAACATATATACCGCTGCGGCGTGCAGCCCGATCCAATATATATATTGCTGCGGCGTGCAGCCCGATCTAATAAATATACTACTGCGGCGTGCAGCCCGATCCAATATTTATATACTGCTGCGGCGTGCAGCCCGATCCAATATATATACTGCTGCGGCGTGAAGCCCGATCCAATATGCATACTGCTATGAAGTGCAGCCCGATCCAATATGCATACTGCTGCGGCGTGCAGCCCGATCCAATATATATACTGCTATAAGTGATACCTCAAAATGGGTCCTCGACCCTGTCCCAATTAGTATAGGATTGGCCTTTCAGGCCCACTCAGCTAAATCAGGGAATTTCCACCCTAAGTAATCTATCTCTCACAGTACACATCTAGTACTGGCTCTTAATAGGCTATTCAGCTAGTTTTACGGCTGAGTGAAAGTTTCCAACATGATATAAGGGTCACCTAGCTCTAGAGGTTCTCTAAAGCTCTACAGATCGGCACAAGGCCCCAAACATGGCTATTAGCCCAATTACATAGTTATAATCTCATTATCGGTCATAATACACAGTATTTTATTAGCTGGGAAGGACCAAGTCCAAACCCCCAATCACAATGTCACCACGTCCATCACAAACGCGTGTCTCATCTCAACATAGCACTGTGAAGTGCAAGTACGGTGTTTCAAACCCTCAATACATTATTTATTATCACCACTCACCTCGAACCGGTAGAAGCCTTAGTCCGCCTTGCGCTTGACTCGCAAATCAATCTCCTTGGATGCCAAATCTGCTCAAAATCAATGATAATACATCAATATATGCCAAATTCACGCAACCCATTCGAAATAACGCAAATTGCGTCAAAACCAACAAAGTTGTCAAAACCCAACTTTTGGTGCGCTTCTCGAAAAATTACAAAAGTTACATATTCGGAACCCTTATCTCAATACGAGTCTAGGCATATAAAATTTACCAAATTCGGACTCCATTTGCCCACTCAAATAAGTATTTTTCTAAAATTTTAGGCCTAGTGCTAAAACCCACCTTTAATCTTCCATTTTCATAGAAATAATCAATGATTTCATGATAAAAGCGCGTAATTAAGCCACAAAACTTACCTCCGACAATATCCCGATGATCTCCCAGCTATTACCCGTCACTTTCTCTCTCTAGGGCTCAACAATGGAGGGTTTATGAATGAAACCCGTATATGAAATGTTCTGGTTTTAAATTCACTGCCTTAGACTTTTGTTCTACGCGTTCGCGATGTCCCTCATACGAACGTGATGCTCTGCTCAAATCACCAATCGCGAACACGACGCCCAGTCACACGTTCGCGAAGCACAAATTTCCAGTCGCTCGGATTTTCTTCTACACGTTCACGTCGCCCCTCACGCGATGCCTAACATTTCCCAGCAACGGGAATGCGGCACCTGCATCGCGGACGCGATGCTCCTCCTCTCTCTCCTACGCGAACGCAAACGCGAAGCTCATCCAAACTTTGCCTACGCGAACACGGCCTTGGCCTCGCGAATGCGAAGGCTTACAGTCCTGCACAGTTTCTGTAATTTTTCTGCAGATTTCCAAGTTCCAAAAATGCCGGATGATGGTCCGGATTCACCCCGAGGCCCCCGGGACACCAACAAAAACCACCAACGTACTCCAAAACACGATACGAACTTGTTCCAATCATAAAAACACCATCTTAAACATCAAAATCACCAATTACACACGGATTCAAGCCTAAGTTTCTTCAAAACTTCTGAAACCAACATTCAATCAAAAACCCGACCAAACGACGTCCGAATGACCTGAAAATTTGCGGACATATCCAAAATCACATGACGAAGCTACAGGAATTGTTGGAATTCCATTCCGACCCCGGATCAAAATCTCACCTACCGTTCGGATTTCGCCAAAATTCATCCTTAGCCAATTCAAGCCTATTTCTACACCGGACCTCCAAATTCGATTCCGATTTCTCTCTTAAGCCACAAATGACCTCCCGGAGCTGACCGAATCATCAGAATTCGATTTCGATCTCTCTAACTCACAAGTCAACATCCGGTTGACGTTTCGCAAATATTACTTCTTCTAAGAGACTATTTGTCTCAATTCCAAGTAAACTCAATCCGAATTGACTCAAACTCGCCAAACATACATATTAAAACATGAATGAGCATAAAACGGGGAAAACGGGGTGATAACTCACATGATGACGGGCCGGGTCATCACATTCTCCCCAACTTAAGCAAACGCTCGCCCTCGAGCGGACCCAGAGTTGTACTAGATTCAACACAATAGCTGAATGACCTCACCAAGCATATACTCGGGGTGATACCACTTCACCCTATCTTTCATAAGTCCGATAACATAGTATAGCTGAATTTCCACAGTCTATCTGAACCATAAACCACATTGCACTTTCCGAAATCATATACCAAATCTGAATCCCACATCTATACTCAGAGTACACACGATCCAACTGTAATAGCCAAACTCGCCCCTCCGGGTGAGATCACATGATGTATCAAACAACCCAATCACTCTAGACGATAGTCTCTAATCACAACAACTGGCCACAATAACCAAATACTAGCAGAAAGAACCTTTCTCATTAGATAGAGTCTTATTCCAACACCTTCATATCCTTCCCACGGCAACCGCACACGCGATATATCGAACCCATCTCTCAGGTCAACCATTCATGAATGCATTTCCCTTTTAATTGATATTACAACAGAATTCGGAGCCAAATCTCGATATTACCCTTCTAACCAACTGAAATCATACATGCTCGCACTCATTAATGACCCAAATGATCATTTAGGTTATAACACACCACATTGGTGATATGACGCCTCAACACCGGCCTAAGCCACGACAAGCACAACACAAGCCCCAATAGGAAACGTCTGAACATACTCAAATCATGACAACTGACTCCACATAAAGAGCTATAATTCAAATTCTTCAATACCATCACAACACATAACTGAGATCTCGTCTCACATCATAGAATTAGAGTACCCGAATCCTCCTCGAAAGATCATAACATCACGTGGCCTTACCACAACTCATGATTCTATCCAAACACTGTTACTCATGGAGCACCTCAAGTTACCATGCTCAAAATGGTCAGCCACACACATATCTAGGTCTGAACTCAAGCAATAAATCTCACCTGCGGTGATACAATGATATACACTATCGAATCCTGAAAGGACACAACCGATGTGCTATTCCCGGAGCGATGCCCGATACGGACTATTCCTCAGAAGTTAGGAAGTATTGTATACAAAGTAACATATAGGAAGCTATATTTTCCCCATCACACTGTTGCGGCGCGCAACCCGTTCCAATAACATACCCGTGGCGGCATGGCACCCAATCTAGATACCATACATGTGGCGGCGTGCCACCCGATCCTGATACCATACATGTGGCGGCGTGCCACCCGATCCAAATACCATACTTGTGGCGGTATGCCACCCGATCCACAAATACATCTAGCAAAGGGAATGCACATCGAGTCAAGTCGCTCATCGCAACAAACATATACATAGCCTCATGCTCGGCCACATGAAATGCATCCGACAAAGTTCCTCAATACTGGAACTGAATCAATGGTAGATACCTCTACACTAACATCCGCCACGAAGGCCCAACTGACAAAGCAATACCTACCAGCCGTCTGCTGGCTCTAGGGTACATTTACTCTACTAGAGTATGATGTGTTGCGCTCTGCCATGCAATTGTGATATTTTTTTGATATAGTCCATATCACATTAGTCTAGACAATCTGACTTATGACAACCAGTCTGCAATCATATATCATTATTCCAATTCATCATATCAAGTAACAAAATAGACACTAGGGCTTCCAATTTCCAATAACCGCTAAACGGTGTCGATACACACGATATACCACCACTACATAGGCGGATTACGAGAACTTCTAGTCTCTAACACATATATAACACATGGATCACTATGCCTGATTCCACTCTCCGTCGTACGAATACGTAACACACATCAAGCATCCATTCATACCACGTACGCCATTCAGAAATTTCCCTATGCCAATAACAACTCAATCATCACTGTCAATCCAACAGGAGGATACCACAATACCACTAGATATTATCGCTTTACATCACCTTGCCCTTTTGACCATATACTCTGCCAAATCACTAGAATAGCAGTTCCATTTTCCTTATCACCAGAAAGATTCATTCTCAGATTATCTGCAGCTACCCACGCTGCTTGGGAATTCTAATGACTTCCCATATAATATGAACTGATCTCAAAACCTTGAACATGTCCTTATCATCTTTTCATAACACATCGCATATACCATACCACACTAAGATAACATAGAAACTTCTATCCCTATCCTACGCCGCAAATATTGATGCACTCAGCTAGACAAGGACCTTCAGTATCCCATATAGAAGAAAAGTCATTACATATTCCTTGCTTCGCATACCAACATGAATCTACTCACTTTCAAACCACGGTAGAATACATCACAAACTCTTTCTTTCAATTCATTGCATAAGTTTAACTGCCAGGACTAAGTCCTTCTACCCACATCGAGCTACGCAACGGCCACCACTCAAGAGCTTTGTTGCACAATATCTGCAAGACTCATTACTTCAAACACATACCAGGAATTAATTGTATCCTTATTATACCGTTCCGGTTTATTAACAAGTTGTTAAATTTACCCAATTTCCTTTCTGATTCATCTTTAATTTAATATTAGCCTTTACTGTAGCACTACAATATCTCAACTCATGTTACCACACGAGACTCATACACAAGACTACACGGTCTCAGGCTCACAGGCCGCTGAATACTCTCTTAATGTTTCCCAGAACTACCACATTCTACAATGCTTTATTTTGAAGAACTTCCTGCGATTTGGAATTCGTTATCATTACCTCCCAATATAAATACATAGAATCTCATCATTCACATATCATTACACAAGTCTTGATCTCTTCTAACAAAACCACCGTCTTTAGCCACATACACAATCTTAAGACACCTTACCCTCACAAGCAAAATCTTGAACACCGCAGGACTATTCTCGGGCGTCATTCACCCTTATTCAGTTATCAGTCAACTGTCTTATTAAACAGAACCACTCGTGCCTTGTTAGAACTCTAACATCGCAGAACATGATTACATACAGATACAATTAGCTATCTTTCTTTTCTATACGCTGAATATTCTTTACCAACAGCAGTTCAAAACACCCTAGTATTTCTTCAGATCTACGAAGCACCATAACCTTTACCAAAATTTCCGACGTACTTAGAGACAGGATCAACATAGCACACAACCGTGCAATCAGCTAGTCAATAGCAACCTCCCCAACTTAGCTCGAAGCCATATACGTCAAGGCACTTTTAGCCCCTCACAGCATTCTTACCCAATTGATGCCACAATGTTCTAGTTAGATTAAAGTCAAGTCATTTACCAGATTCGGCGGAGATTCGAATCATCACACATCTTAAGTCTTTTGCAACTCTTGCATTTATACACTCACCATTTAAGCCTATTCTCCAGGTGATAGAATTAATTTCTAAGCCCCAATTTTTCCAGAAATTTCGACAGAGTTTCCTCCTTAATTTGGCCTATCCACCTGCCAGCGAGTCACCAAAATCATCCTAATAATACATCCGCAACTCGACAAGACATCACAGTGCATATCAACATCGTAAATCTCAATACTACACAATTATATCATCAGCATTAGTACATGAACATGCGCTGCACCTACTCAAATCATAACACATATACCTTTCACCATGATACCCCTAGCACAACCAATTTGGTCTTCCTGCGTCTGAACTCATACTACCACACGTAATGCACTTTACCTTTCCATTAAGGAATATGAACATACTCACCACGCCCATAGCTAGGGCTACGTAACAGATCACAATAAGGATTGAATACCTTGCAGCTCACCCATTATCAAACTGCCATTTTCACAATTAAGATCAATACCGATCGTATGAACTTCATAATACCGGCTCGCGAAATTAGCACCTTGGTGCTCTAGCCATAGACAAGGATCCGGCCTCAAGTCCTCCAGAAAGGCCCAACATGAACTCATAGAGATTATATCTCGTCCCTTGATTGGGGAATCATAAGCCATCAAGGCAAATTTATCACTAAGCACTCGAGTGCGCACATAAACGTGAAGAAGGAATTTCAAGAATCATACCTCAAGCTGAATCAAGTATGCACGATAAGAATTTCAAGAAATGCGAAGTGTTTCCTAAAGGGTTGCAGCCTCCCGAGGATAAATATAGGCGTCCCTGTATCGATCCACGAGACTCTACTAAACCGGCTCATGACTCGCGAGACCTGTTAACCTAGGCTCTGATACCAACTTGTCACGACCCATACCCCGGTTGTGATGGCGCCCAACACAATGCTAGGCAAGCCCGACCATATTATCTCTTAAACGAGCCAACTATTAATTCTAATTAATCCAGTTAAGCTTAAACGGCAAGTGATCATATCAAAATGGCAACGTAATAGTAAAAGCATACAAAATACGGTCCCAACCATATCGTGGTGTCACGAGTCTGAGCCTCTACAGAATAAGCATCCTAGTACAAATAAGTCTAAACAAGATGAAAACAACAAAATGATAAAGAAGGAGAAAACAGGTTCTGCGGAAGCCGGTAGCTACCTCGTAGTCTCCGCAAAAGTAGATAAGGATCACCAGCTATAACTCAATTGCCCTCAGGCACCTGTGAATCTGCACAAAAAGTGCAGGGGAGTGGGGTGAGTATATTTCAACTCAGTGAGTAATAATAATAAACAATAACTAAAAGTAAGAACTCCTGTACTGTCACTAAACAGTTCTAAGGCAACCCCCCCCCACAGGTAAGTCATCACTACTATGAGTACTCCGATCTCCAGTCCACATCTATCACAACAAGGTCCCACACTGACCAAATCCTCACTCGTACCACTATGGTATACATCCATCTCAATGTATGAAGATATATATATATACCTATGTCTATAATGTATAAGTATTTATGTATACATATACTGCTGCGGCGCGTAACCCGCTCCAATATATATACTGCTGCGGCGTGCAGCCCGATCCATTTAACGTCGATGGCGCTCACTGGGGGTGTATACAGACTCCGGAGGGGCTCCTACAGCCCAAGCACAATAATACTGCGGCGTGCAGTCCGATCCAACATATATACCGTTGCGGCGTGCAGCCCGATCCAATATATATACTGCTGCGGCGTGCAGCCCGATCCAATATTTATATACTGCTGCGGCGTGCAGCCCGATCCAATATTTATATACTGCTGCGGCGTGCGGCGCGGTCCAATATATATACTGCTGCGGCATTCAGCCCGATCCAACATTTATATATATATATATATATATATATATATATATATATATATATATATATATATATATATATATATATAAATACCTCAAAAGGGGTCCTCGACCTTGTCCCAAATAGTATAGGATTGGCCTTTCAGGCCCACTCAGCTAAATCAGGGAATTTCCACCCTATGTAATCTATCTCTCACAGTACACATCTAGTACTTGCTCTTAATAGGCTATTCAGCTAGTTTTACGGTTGAGTGTAAATTTCCAACATGATATAAGGGTCACCTAGCTCTACAGGTTCCCTAAAGCTCTACAGATCGACACAAGGCCCCAAACATGGCTATTAGCCCAATTACACAGTTGTAATCTCATTATCAGTCATAATACACAGTATTCTATTAGTTGGGAAGGACCAAGTCCAAACCCCCATTCACAATGTCACCACGTCCATCACAAATGCGTGTCTCATCTCAACATAGCACTGTGAAGTGCTAGTACGGGGTTTCAAACCCTCAGTACATTATTTACTATCACCACTAACCTCGAACCGGAAGAAGCCTTAGTCCGTCTTGCGCTGGCCTCGCAAATCAATCTCCTCAGATGCCAAATCTGCTCAAAATCAATGATAATACATCAATATATGCCAAATTCACGCAACCCATTCGAAATAACACAAATTGCGTCAAAACCCACAAAGTTGTCAAAACCCGACTTTTGGTGCGCTTCTCGAAAAATTACAAAAGTTACATATTCAGAACCCTCGTCTCAATACGAGTCTAGGCATATAAAATTTACCAAATTTGGACTCCATTTTTCCACTCAAATCAGTGTTTTTCTAAAATTTTAGGCCTAGGGCTAAAACCCGCCTTTAATCTTCCATTTTCATATAAATAATCAATGATTTCTTGATAAAAGCGCGTAATTAAGCCACAAATCTTACCTCCGACAATATCCCGATGATCTCCAGCTATTACCCATCACTTTCTCTCTCTAGGGCTCAACAATGGAGGGTTTATGAATGAAACCCGTATATGAAATGTTCTGGTTTTAAATTCACTGCCTGGGACTTTTGTTCTATGCATTCGCGATGTCCCTCACGAGAATGCTCTGCTCTGCTCAAATCACCCATCGTGAACGCGACGCCCAGTCACGCGTTCGCGAGCACAAATTTCCAGCCGCCCGGATTTTCTTCTACGCGTTCGCGTCGCCCCTCACGCGAACGCGATGCCTAACATTTCCCAGCTACACGAACGCGGTACCTGCATCGCAGACGCGATGCTCCTCCTCTCACTCCTACGCAAACGCGACCTCCAGGGACGCGAACGCGAAGCTCATCCAAACTTTGCCTACGCGAACACGGCCTTAGCCTCGCGAACGCGAAGACTTACAGTCTTGCACAATTTCTGCAATTTTTCTACAGATTTCCAAGTTCCAAAAATGCCGTATGATGGTCCGGATTCACCCCGAGGCTCTCGGGACCCCAACGAAAACCACCAACATACTCCAAAACACGATACGAACTTTTTCTAATCGTAAAAACACCATCCTAAACATCAAAATCACCAATTACACACAGATTCAAGCCTAAGTTTCTTCAAAACTTCCGAAACCAACATTCAATCAAAAACCCGACCAAAAGACGTCCGAATGACCTAAAACTTTGCGGACATATCCAAAATCACATGACGAAGCTACAGGAATTGTTGGAATTCCATTCCGACCCCCGGATCAAAATCTCACCTACCGTTCGGATTTCGCCAAAATTCAACCTTAGCCAATTCAAGCCTATTTCTACACCGGACCTCCAAATTCGATTCCGATTGCTCTCCTAAGCCACAAATGACCTCCCGGAGCTGACCGAATCATCAGAATACGATTCCGAGCTCTCTAACTCACAAGTCAACATCCGGTTGAATTTTCCCAAATATTCCTTCTTCTAAGAGACTATTTGTCTCAATTCCAACTAAACTCAATCCGAATTGACTCAAACTCGCCAAACATACATATTAAACATGAACGAGCATATAACAGGGAAAACGGGGTGATAACTCATATGATGACGGGCCGGGTCATCATATTTATGAACTTTAGAACTTCCAATTGCTACTCTCGATGCGTAAACCTATCAAATTACGTCCGATTGACCTCAATATTTGCACACAAGTCATATTTGACATTACGAACATATTACTGCTTTCGGAATTAGATTTCGACATCAATATCAAAAAATTCCACTTTTGGTCAAACTTCTCAAAAACCTTCAAATTTCAATCTTTAGCCAAACAGCTTCAAAATGACCTATGGACCTCCAAATTCACTTCTTATCGCGCTCCCATATCCGGAATCACCATACGGAGCTACTCCCAGCCTCGGAATCCCAAACAGACATCAAACACATAAATGCACTTTAAGCCAAATGGATGAAATTTCTTCTAAAATGCTAACTTCTACAATAGGCGCCAAAATGCTCCCGGGTCATCCAAAACCCGATCCGGGCATACGCCCAAGTTCAAAATCATCATACGAACCCGCTGGAACCTTCAGATCCCAATTCTGAGGTGATTTACTCAAAATTCTAATCCTAGTTCATTTCATTAACTTTAAGCTTTCAAAATGAGAATTTTCCTTTCAATTCCACTATGAACTTAACGAAATTCAATTCCGGCCACGCGTACAAGTCTATATACATAAAATGAAGCTGCTCATGGCCTCAGACTATTGAATGACACATTAGAGCTTAAAACGACTGTTTGGGTTGTTACGTTCTCTCCCACTAAAACATACATTTGTCCTCAAACGTGCTGAGAACATACCGAAGTAGTCTGAAATCACTATTTAGTACCTTATGCACCTTTCCGTGCTACCACAACTTAGTTGAGCACATTAGCTCGATAAATTCTGAAGATACTCCCCTTTATTCAGGCAACTAAGCCTTAGAGCGCAATTCCAACATCCAGAATTCTATGTCACACCTGTTTTCATCATAGGATCAGCAAATCATTCACCACACATTATACCAACATGACCGCATAACTTACTCATATGACCATAATAACATTTTCTAATCAACTTAGCCTAAATTTAACGAACCAGATGCTCCCATTGCACCTCATGACCTACATAGGTCTTGCTCTAACCTTTATAACACTAACACGACGGAAGAGATGCGCCAAAATTTATAACCAACTGCCGAATCAACAAATCATTGAGTCTACAGCTCCGACAAGAATCATTACCATATTATGAACCAAATCATGATCTTTGCTCCTTAATATACTTCGTATAATCATATTGCACTAATACTAAATCCGATAATCTCATCTCGCCCAGTACGAACTGCTCAGGCAATAAGCCACCTCAGACACAATTAAGAGTCCCATGTAAAGCCACAATGTGCCAATAGGCTACCAGTTAGGATATGATACAAGAGGAAAATGAACTCTGAAACGAAGATCTAATTACCCCGCCCGCAAATCATATATGCGACGCGGGCTAACAACTTATACGAGTTTTCCTCAGAAAATAGGAAATAGAACACAAAAAAGAAACTAGGGGAAACTGTACTGAACATCACATTGTTGCGGCACAACCCGATCTAAATAGCATAACCATGGGAGTGTGCCACCCAATCCACATAATATAACCATGGCGACGTGCCATCCGATCCACATGTAGAACTCACATAAAGAGATACACATTGAGATAAATCGCTCACTACATGAAAATACCAAATATTGGTCATAAACACGATGAGGTGCCTAATACCATCTCTGAGGAAACATATAGCGATATAGGCTACAAAACTCTAGCATAACTGAGGTGCGATACATGATCTGAATGTCAAATGCTATCCTGCTCATATAACATTACCGTTATGCGAAACCTCAACACATAAGAAATTTACCAAGCCATTTCACAACTCATATGGCGCAATACATCGTTATCTAGAATAGCTGATTATAGAATAACACCCTGATTGTTCCTCCATAGGGAACTCTCGCTGAAACGAACTAAAAAATGGCCTGATATAAAGCCATGTTCACATATAAATCAATCCACTGATCTCAAGACAATTTCTGATTGCACCAACATGGCTAGTAACCTTTCAAAGGTTCATAGTAACTCATTCTTCCTCATAACGTATAATAACAACCATTATAACTGGAACAACCTCATTCATTCATATCCCAATAAACAAAGTGCCCTCCAGGCCTAAATTCTCAAATCGATGATATTACCAAAATCCTCATACTTGGTTTAGATCTCTAATCAATCAAGTGACTACAATGTTACACTTATACAATCTTCCTGTGGGACACGCTCCCACAACCTTCCAAATTAATTAATAGGTCTGCACATCCAAACCACCGGCTGCACTAATGCTAAAAAGCAATCAAGATTTCTTAACCAAGACGCAAAGCCTTTCTCATAAAACACCAATCTCACGTGATATTGATGACAACACCAACTCACTCATAATACTGAAACTCCCTTCCCGCTCATCTGAGCTTGTGACATCATAGTCATTACCAAGCTGTAACCTTGATCCTCACTTCAAATTCCATACCTCTCATTGCACCAAATGTGTCGATAGACGATAGATACAATTTCCATCACAACTCTAGAACCACTAATAAACTAATACTTCATCATATAAAACTTTTCATTTAACTCACTTCAAGAGAACTATAGCGACGCACATGCGAATTCTCATCACCATCGAGTATACCAATCTCTAAGTAGTGGTCCAAGCCACCATAACCCTTTCAGAATCTGTTTCCCACATAACAAGCCGTAACAATAGAAGGCTTCTGAATAACACCCATTATGGTGATCAGAAAACCTCACACGTACCGCCACAAATCATACACATAACTTGATCACGCTGAATGAACTGATCTCAAATCCCTACAGGCCAAATTCAACTACGGCTAATCAATCCCTTTCCTTCCAATTCATCCTTGAGTGCTTTGGAAATAGTACCAATTCTCTTCAACATATAACACGCTCTATCTACACTCGTCCCGAGTGACCTTGAACCATAAGTCCATGTTGTCTCAACCCCTACAAACCATTTTGTACTTCCCAATTGCTACATCACAAGCCAACCATCACAAAAGATTCTATGCCACTTCTTACAAGCTTCTTTCTAAGCTTGATCCTTAATTATGCCCATAAACTCGACATTATTAGGCACCATATTTTATCTCTCGAATTTACTAGGACCGTTATGGAGAGCCACCCACTTTAACTTGGTCCCGAATATAATAGACTACATAGATCTCATAACACATGAGTACCCTCTCGATCTCATAACACAGGAGTACCCTCTCGATGAGGCACCTAGCAGAATTACTCTATTTAAGACCCGCATCCAAACAAGGCACAAATCCTGAATCCTTTCCCAAGTTCGAGCATGGGGCCATAAGGCCAACCATAGCACATCTTTACTTCTCATGGTAGTTTTTCATAGCTGAGACAACCCCTCAGTATACTATTAACTAGAAACTTCGCAAGTAGATAACCATGAAACCCAAATCATAAGCGGTGGGACTCTCCCACTTAGCTTGAAGACATTATTACAATATTTTGGAGTTCACCATTATTCTTAATCTCTTATTGGCATAACCTTGCGCAATCATCCGCCGTAAATTCTTGGAATTCTCATGTAAATCCCCATCTTTCATATTCTGAATCATCATCTACCTTCGCACCGAAGAATCACTGGTATTCTCGATATCTTACTGTACAAACTCAATTTGATACTCTAAATCATTAGCACCATTAACACAACAATTCCATTTACTGCATATCCAGAAGAACTCTTCGCAGAAGCCTCGCCAACCACGCTACTGCTAACCTGCTCACCAGAATACTCCACCTGTCGAAATCACTCACCGGCATCTTCCAATGCTATTGCATGGGGTACCATCACCACAACATTAATAACCGATCCTGAGTTCGGGCTCACTCTCTAGATGCACGAGTCCATTCAACCCTCGTGGACATAAACAAAATGTGCGGCAACATCCTTTCACTTCAAAATCATGATACCTCTTCCTTCATTTCAACCGCTCCTTTCTGTCATATCCAATCTCCTGCTGCAAAACAACACCACGCTTCAAATTAGTCTACTGAATTCTATTGCCTGTTGTTAAAATACCCGATCCTTCCAAATTATCCTTTGGCACATAGTCATCTTACGACTATGACCTATACGGCCCTGCCACTCTCCCATTTTGGGCAAACTCATTCCTTTAATCAACTGTTTGGCCTGCGCTCCCTGAACCTAGCCTTTTTGAAGTTTGAGACACCGCCTGACACTTCCCACATGTCTTTCTCATCTATTGATGCTCAGTTGTTGCCCTAATAGAATTCATCTTCATAGAAATGGAACCCACAATTTTCTACTAACTTCAATCCTTTTCGAAGGTCATCATTCTCGAGCTGCCACATTTGAAATACTAATTTCAATCCGAAACCACTGCACCCTGTGATATCTGATAGTTGCACCTCCGATGCTATTTCTCAATATCATACCCCAAAGGCGAATCATAGAATATCATAACACCGATAAACTTAATACATCTAATTAGGACAACAACACCCCAATAAAGAAGAGAACTCCTTCACGTTTGCAATTACCACGTTTCATTACTTCCACTAGTCCACATCTGACCATCCTTAGTTCAATTGACCTTTCCTTGCCGGTAACAAAATACTGAATCCCTTTGATTGCACACTGAGTAAACTTCCCTTCAATTCATTCACTACCCCGACACGTCGGCAAAAACCATACCATCACAACAATATTACAGAATAATCACTCATACGCATCATGGCAACCTGTGCCTAGCCTCAAGGCTTATAGAAGTTCCGTCACTGAGCTGAAATAATATAAATTCCCTCAAAGTGCGACTATAATAGTCCAATTAACTATATCATGAAAATCATCTTGTACCACATTTGTAGTGCTATCATAATCCTTAAATGTTTGACCCATAACAAGCGCTCGCGTCGCGTAAGATTGAGTGGGAAGGAATCAAAGGCATAAGCCTCAAAGAAATCAAACTGAACGATAAGGAAATCAAGAAAGGAAGTACTCCTAACAGTCCTGCAGCCTCCCGAGGATAAGTATAGACGTTTCCGTACCGATCTGTGAGACTCTACTAGACTTTCTCATGAATCGTGAGTCTGACGGAAACCTAGTGCTCTAATACCATGTTGTCACGACCCAAAATCCACTAAGGGTCGTGGTGGCGCCGACACCTCTATCAGGCTAGCCAAATAAATTACCAATTACTTTGTCACGACCCAAACCCCAGTCGTGATGGCGGCCAACACGTTGTTAGGCAAGCCCGACCATGTTATCCATTAAAACCAGGCAATTATTAATTACAGATGATCAATTAAACTTAATAACATGTTTTCATATCAAAACGATAAGTGTGGAAGTAGAAGCACACAAAATACGGTCCAAACCATATCGTGGTGTCACAAGTCTGAGCATCTACAATGAAATATCCTACACAATACAAGTCTAGGCAGAATAAAAGCAACAAAATAATAAGAGGGAGAGATTAGGTCCAGCGGACATCGGCAGCTACCTTGAAGTCTCCTCGGGATAGTAATGAATAAGCAACTGCGACAGCTCAACTGCTCTCAGGAACCTGTGAATCTGCACAAAAAGTGCAGGGGAGTGGAGTGAGTATATTTCAACTCTGTGAGTAACAATAATAAACAACAACTGAATGTAAGAACACCTGTACTATCACTAAACAGTTCTATGGGTAACCTCACAGGTAAGTTATCTCTACAGTGAATACCCCCATTTCCGGTCCACATCTATCTCACCAAGGTCCCACACTGACCTAGTCCTTACTCGTACTGCTACGGCATACAACCGATATATATATATATATATATATATATATATATATATATATATATATATATATATATATATATATATATATATATATATATATATATATATATATATATATATATATATATATATATATATATATATATATATATATATATATATATATATATATATATATATGCGGCGTGCAGCCCGATCCAATATATATAGCGCTGTAGCGTGCAGCCCGATCCACAATATATATTGATGCGACGTGCAGCCCGATCCAATATATATAGTACCGCGGCGTGCAGCCCGATCCATTTAACGTCGACGGCATCACTAGGGGTGTGTACAGACTCTGGAGGGGCTCCTACAGCCCAAGCGCAATAATATTGTGGCGTGCAGTCCGATCCACATATATATATTACTGCGGCGTGCTGTCCGATTCAATATATATAGCGCTGCGGCGTGCAGCCCGATCCAATATATATATATAATGTTGTGGCGTGCAACCCGGTCCAATATATATATCAATATCTCACAGCGGGTCCTCGACCCTATCTCAGTCAAAATAGACTTGGCCTCTCAGGCCCACTCAGCTAGAACAGGTAATCCCACCCCAGGTAGTCTCTCTCAAAGTACACATCTAGTACTGGCTCATGATGCTATACAGTTATGACTACGGCTGAGTGTACGTGTTTAGCATGATATAGGGTCACTTAGCTCTACATGCTTCCCTAATACTCTACAGATCGGCACAAGACCCCAAACGTGGCTACCAGCCCAACTACACAGTTATAAGCTCATTCACGGTCATAATACACAATAAACTATCAGTCGGGAAGGACCAAGTCCAATCCCCTAATCATAATGTCACCACGCCCGTCACATGACGCGTATTTCATCTCAACATAGCACTGTATAGTGCAAGTACGGGGTTTCAAACCCTCAATACATTATTTACTACCGCTACTCACCTCGATCCGGTAGAAGTCCTATTCCGATTTGCGCTTGCCTCACAAATCAATCTCCTCTGATGCCAAAATCAATGAGAATACATCAATATAGGCTAATTAGACATAACCCATTCGAATAACTCGATTTACACCAAAACCCACAAAGTTGTCAAAATTCGACTTTTGTTACGCTTCTAAAAAAATTATGAAAGTTACATTTTCGAAATCCTCATCTCAACACGAGTCCATACATATAACGTTTGCCAAAATCGGACTCTGTTTGCCCATTCCAATCAATGTTTTATCATAACCCTGGCTCAGGGCTAAATTCCCCCATTAATTCTTCCAATTTCAGTGAAATAGACGAGGATTCTAAGATAAGAACACGTATTTGAATCATAAAAATTACCTCCGATGATAACACGGTGAAATCCCTTCAATCCCCCTTCACTATGCTCTCTATTAACTCAACAATGGAGGTTTTTAATAAATGAGTTGCGGATGAAATGTTTTGGACTTAAATTCACTGCCAGCCCTCGTTACTCAATGCGATTGCAGCCCTTGTCATGCGATCACGATGCACAGCTATCAGGGAGACCAATTTTTCCTCTACGCGATTGTGAGGGTCCAGATGCGATCACATTGACCAGCTCAGCGACTCTACGCGATTGCAATGAACTGACCGCGATCGCACAACTCATGAATCTTTCCTTACGCGATCACATCAATAGCCTCACGATCGCCATGAACAAACCCTTAACCTTACACGATCACATCCCTCATCCTGCGATCGTGGAGAATAAATCTCCCAGCTCTCTCAGATACACTACGCGATTGCATGGCCAGGCCTGCGATCGCGATGAACAAAATTCCTTTACAATTTAGTGCAGCAGATCAGCTACTCGTTTTGGCTCAAAATGGTCCGTTTGGACCCCCGAATTCATCCCGAGGTCCCCGAGACCCCAACAAAAACCACCAACATACTCCAAAACATGATACAAACTTGTTCCAATCCTAAAAACATGCCCTTAAACACGGAAATCATCGAATCCAAGCGAATTCAAGCCTAAGTTTTCATTTAAACTTCCGCAACCAACATTCGATCAAAAACCCGACCAAACGACTTCTGAATGACCTGAAAATTTGCAGCCATATCCAAAATCACCTAATGGAGCTACTGCAACTGTCAGAATTCCATTCGGACTCCCGAATCAAAATCTCACCTACCATTCGGATTTTGCCAAAATTCAACCTTAGCCAATTCAAGCCTAAATCTACATCGGACCTCCAAATTCACTTTCGATCGCTCTCCTAACTCATAAATGGCCTACCGGAGCTGACCGAATCATCAGAATTTGATTTCGAGCTCTCTAACTCACAAGTCAATATACAGTTGACTTTTCCCAACTAGTCCTTCTTCTAAGAGACTATTTGTCTCATTTCCAAACAAACTCAATCCGAATTGACTCAAACTCACCAAACATGCATATTGAAACATTAACAAGCATATAACAGGGATAACGGGGTGATAACTCACATGATAACGGGCCGGGTCATCACATTCTCCCCAACTTAAGAAAATGCTCGTCCTCCCAAGTGGCCTCCTCCACGAGCCGACCTCTCTACTGCACCGTGACTGAAGCAATGTCCTTGGACCTCAACTTTTGAACCTGTCTACCCAGAGTAGACACTCGCTCCACATCATAAGATATATCACCATCACGCTGAATCGTACTGAAGTCTAGCACATGAGACAGATCCCCGATATACTTTCGGAGCATAGACACATGGAATACTAGATGAACACTGGACAAACTGGGTGGCAAGGCCAGCTCATATGCCACCTCTCCAACCCTCCTAAGTATCTCAAAAGGACCAATGTATCTGGGACTCAGCTTCCCCTTCTTCCTGAAATGCATAAGACCCTTCATAGGTGAAACCTTCAGCAATACCCTATCACCAACCATGAAAGACAACTCTCTAACCCTACGGTCTGCATAACTCTTCTGGCGAGACTAAGCTGTGCGAAGCCTCTCCTGAATCAACTTCACTCTATCCAGAGCATTATGAACTAACTCACTCCCTATCAATCTATCCTCACCAGTCTCAAACCATCCCACGGGAGATCTAAACCGTCTGCCATACAACGCCTCGTACGAGGCCATCTAGATACTCGACTGATAACTGTTATTGTAGGCAAACTCAACAAGTGGCAAGAACTCATCCCATGAACCTCCAAAATCAATCACACATGCACGCAACATATCCTCCAGGATCTGAATAGTGCACTCAGACTGTCTGTCTGTCTGAGGATGGAATGCGGTGCTCAACTCAACCCGCGTACCAAGCTCCCGCTGAAATGCTCTCTAGAACTGAGAAATGAACTGAGTTCCTCTGTCAGATATGATAGATACTGGGACCCCATGCAACCTGACAATCTCCCGAATACGATCACTGCTAACCACTCTGATGAGTAAGTAGTACATACAGGGATGAAGTGTGCAGTTTTGGTCAGTCGATCAATAATCACCCACACTGAATCGAACTTCCTCGAAGTCTGATGGAGCCCAGTCACAAAATCTATGGTAGTATCCTCTCTCATTTCCACTCAGGAATAACCATATGCTGAAGAACACCGCCCGGTCTCTGATTCTCACACTTGACCTGCTGGCAGTTAAGGCACTTGGATACATGCCTAACAATATCCATCTTCATCCTTCTCCACCAGTAATGCTATCTCAAGTCTTGGTACATCTTCGTGGCACCTGGATGAATGAAGTACCGCGAGCTGTGAGCTTTCTCTAGTATCAACTCTCGAAGACCATCTACATTTGGCACGCAGATACGACCCTGCATCCTCAGAACACCATCACTATCAATAGTCACATCTCTAGCATCATTATGTAGAACTTTGTCCTTAAGGACAAGCAAATTTGGGTCATCATACTGATGCTCTCTCATATGATCATATAAAGAAGACCGAGAAACAACACAAGCCAACACTCGGCTCGGCTCAGAAATATCCAACCTCACTAGCCGATTGGCTAGAGCCTGAACATCACATGCAAATGGCCTCTCTCCAACAGGAATACAAGCTAGGCTGCACATACTGACTGCCTTTCGGCTCAAAGCATCGACCACAACATTGGCCTTCTCCGGATGATATAATATGGTGATGTCATAATCCTTAAGCAACTCCAGCCACCTCCGCTATCTCAAATTAAGGTCCTTCTGTATGAATAGATGCTGAAGACTACGATGATCCGTATACACCTCACAAGAGACACCATACAGGTAATGTCTCCAAATCTTCAAAGTGTGAACTATGGCTGATAGCTCCAAATTGTGTACAGGGTAGTTCTTCTCATGGGGCTTCAATTGGCGAGAAGCATAAGCAATGACTCTACCTTCCTGCATCAATACGCAACCAATGCCAACTCCCGAAGCATCACAATACACAGAATAAGGATCTGAAGCTAACGACAGTATCAAGACTGGTGCTAAGGTTAGTGATATCTTGAGCTTTTGAAAGCTCTCCTCGCACTCCTCGGACCATACAAAGGGAGAACCCTTTTGAGTCAATCTAGTCAAGGGTGAAGCAATAGAAGAGAATCCCTAAACAAATTGGCTATAAAACCATGCCAATCCCTAGAAGCTACGAATCTCAGTAGCTGAGGTCGGTATGGGCCAATTCTGCACTGCCTCCACCTTCCTTGGATCCACCTGAATACCATTATTGGACACCACATGTCCTAAGAATGCCACAGACTCAAGCCAGAACTCACACTTGGAGAACATGGCATACAACTTCTCCTCCCGCAACCTCTGCAATGAAACTCTAAGATGCTGAGCATACTCCTCCTGGCTACGAGAGTACACCAGGATATCATCTATGAACACAATCACGAAAGAGTTCAAATATGGCCAAAATACACTTTTTATCAGATGCATGAACGCGGCTGGGGCATTGGTTAGCCCAAAAGACATCACAAGAAACTCATAGTGCACATACCTCGTCCTGAAGGCTGTCTTCAAAATATCAGACTCTCTAATCTTCAGTTGGTGGTCGCCTGAACGAAGATTAATCTTCGAGAATACCCTAGCTCCTTGGAGCTGATCAAATAAATCATCAATGCGAGGCAGAGGATACTTGTTCTTCGCTGTTACCCTGTTCAGTTGCTTGTAGTCAATACACATCCTCATAGATCCATCCTTCTTCTTAACAAACAAGACCGGTGCACCCTACAGTGACACACTCGGCTGAATGAACCCCTTATCTAGGAGTTCCTGGAGCTGCTCCTTCAATTCCTTCAGCTCAGCTGGTGCCATACGATATGGAGGAATAGAAATAGGCTGAGTGTCTATCACTAAATCGATCCGGAAATTAATGTCCCCGTCCGGCGGCATGCCCGACAGGTCTGAGGAAAATACATCAAGAAAGTCCCGCAAAATGGGAACAAAATGAATATTGGGAGTCTCAGCTCTGACCTCCCGCACAAATGCCAAATAAGAAAGACATCCCTTCTCAACCATTCGTTGGGCCTTGAGACAAGATATTACCCTGCTTGGTACATAATCAATCGTGCCTCGCCACTCAATCCTCTGAATGCCCGGTATAGCCAAAGTGACTGTCTTGGCATGATAGTCCAGAATAGCATGACATGGAGATAACCAATCCATGCCCAATATAACATCAAAATCAATCACGTTGAGAAGCAATAGGTCCACTGGGGTCTCCAGACCCCCAATAGTGACCAAACAGGACCCGTATACATGGTCTACAACAGTACTGTCCCCCACAGGGGTAGATATATGCACTGGAAATGCAAGACACCCTCGGGTCATGCCCAAATAAGGAGCAAAATATGTAGATACATAAGAATAAGTAGAACCAGGATCGAACAATACTGAGGCATCTCTGTGGCAGACTGAAATAATACATGTAATGACAGCATCAGAAGCAACAGCCTCAGATCGGCTCTGAAGAGCATAGCATCTAGCATGTCCGCCTGATCGGCCTCCCCCTCGAGGGCGACCCCGAGCTGACTGACCCTTACCCCCAGCTGGTGGGGCGGGTGCTGAAGTAGAAGGACTAAATGATGAGGGTTGTCCCCTCTACTGATATGACCTAGAAACAAAATGGGGACACTCTCTGCGGATTTGCCCAAACTCTCCGCACTCGAAGCAACTCCCAGGTGCTAGGGGCTAAGACAGATGAGGACCCCTAGCACTAGAGTGTCCAGCCGATGAACTAGGCCGAGAAGAACCCTATACAGATGGGGCCAATGAAGAACTCTAACCTGGCATAGCGCTGAGAGATGGCTGGCTCTGGTGCGGACCATGATAACCCTGGCTAGAAGACCACCTACGGCGATCTGAGCAGCCGGACTGTGAAGACCTGAAAGAGCGACATCGGCTCTGCTGACCCTGGCCTCTGGTCTGAGTGCCACTAGAACTAGCTGGTCCTCGAGGCCTCTTGGCCTCCCTCTCATCTTGCTCCCTACGATGATCTGTCTCTATGTGGGTAGCAATATCCACGACATTCTTAAAATGCGGCTCAAAACCCTCTCTCGGGTCATCAGTATGCGAATGGGGTAGATAAGGCCATCAACAAAGCGTCCAATCCTCTCACGGTCGGTAGGAACGAACCACGGTGCATGTCTAGATAACTCTGTGAACCTGATCTCATACTCTGATACTGACATGTCTCCTTGGCGGAGTCCCTAAAACTGCCTACGCATCTCCTCTCTCTGAGATCGAGGCGCCCACTTCTCCAAGAACATAGTGGAGAACTCTGGCCATGATAATGGAGCTGCCCCCGCCGCTCTGCGGCACTCATAAGCCTCCCACCATGCGAAGGCTAGTCCCTGAAACTAGAAGGTGGTAAAGAATACACCACTGGTCTCTAAGATCCCTGCCGTTCGGAGCATCCGACAGCACCTATCCAGAAAACCTTAGGCGTCCTTGCCCGGAGCACCACTAAACACTGGAGGAGATAATCTGCTAAACCTCTCGAGACGACGCTCCTCGTCGTCAGTCATAACTGGGACCCTATCCCCTGAACCTGAACAACTGGCTGTATTGGGACCACAGGCTGAACTGGAGGAGCCTAAGGTGTTTGCAGGCCCTGCACTGCTGGCTCTGGAGTGCATGTTGTGGGGGTCTGATGACCACCCCCGGTCCCTAATGCAGCTGCTGTAGTGGTAATTGAAACTGCCTGTGCCAGGCCAATGCAAACTGCTAATATCTGAGCTAGGGTCTCCTGTAGACCCAGAATAACAATGGGAACAGCTGGTGCCTGAACTGGTGCTACTGGAGCCTCAGCAACTGTAGGTTGTGGGTCAGCTGGCACTACCTCAGCTGCCCTACCTCAGCCACGACCACGGCCGTGTCCACGGCCTCTAGCAGGTGGTAATGGTGGTCGTCCACCTCGTCCGGAAGCTCGAGTTATCGCCATCTATGAGAGAATAGAATGTCAAAGTTCGGTTGAATCAACAAAATCGCACGACAAGAATTTCAAGAATTGAAACTTTCCTAAAAGGTTTGCAGCCTCCCGAGGATAAGTACATGCGTCCTCGTACCGATCTACGAGACTCTACTAAACTGGCTCATGACTCGTGAGACCTGTTAACCTAGGCTCTGATACCAACTTGTCACGACCCAAAACCCGATCATGATGGCGCCCAACACATTGTTAGGCAAGCCCGACCATGTCATCCATTAAAACTAGCCAATTATTAATTACAGATGATCAATTAAACTGAATAACATGTTTTCATATCAAAATGATAAGCGTGGAAGTAGAAGCACACAAAATACTGTCCCAACCAAATCGTGGTGTCACAAGTCTGAGCCTCTACAATGAAATATCCTACACAATAGAAGTCTAGGCAGAATGAAAGCAACAAAATAATAAGAGGGAGAAATCAGGTCCTGCGGATGTCGGCAGCTACCTCGAAGTCTCCCGGGGATAGTAATGAATATGCAGCTACGACATCTCAACTACTCTCTGAAACTTGTGAATCTGCACAAAAAGTGTACGGGAGTGGGGTGAGTATATTTATACTTAGTGAGTAACTAAAAGTAAGAACACATGTACTATCACGAAACAGTTCTAAGGGTAACCTCACAGGTAAGCCATCTCTACAGTGAATACCCCTATTTCCAGTCCATATCTATCTCACCATGGTCCCACACTGACCTAGTCCTCACTCATACTGCTACGGCATACAACAGATCCAATATATATATATATATATATATATATGAACTAGCAACAACAACAGTACATTACCACTATCATAGATAATTCACAGACAAAGATGAAATGCAAAGCACATAACCGCTACGGCATGTAGGCCGATCCATTTAACGTCGACGGCGCTCACTGGGGTGTGTACAGACTCCGAAGGGGCTCCTACAGCCCAAGCGCAATACCGCTGCGGCGTGCAGCCCGATCCTCATATTAACCGCTGCGGCGTGCAGCCCAATCCTCATATAAACCGCTGCGGCGTGCAGCCCGATCCATCCTCAGTCCACATAAATCAGATAAGTCACAAAAACAGTTCATTTTTCTTAATTCCAGTTCTTCTGTGGCTTGCAGCCTGATCCAATAAATATAGTGTTGCGGCGTGCAGCCCGATCCAATATATATATCAATACCTCACAGTGGGTCCTCGACCCTAGCTCAGTCAAAATAGACTTGGCCTCTCAGGCCCACTCAGCTAGAACAGGTAATCCCACCCCAGGTAGTATCTCTCAAAGTACACATCTAGTATTGGCTCATGATATGCTATACATCTATGACTACGGCTGAGTGTATGTGTCCAGCATGATATACGGGTCTCTTAGCTCTACAGGCTTCCCTAATACTCTATAGATCGGCATAAGGCATCAAACATGGCTACCAGCCCAACTACACAGTTATAAGCTCATTCACAGTCATAATACACAATAAACTATCAGTCGGGAAGGACCAAGTCCAATCCTGCAATCACAATGTCACCACGCCCGTCACATGACACGTGTTTCATCTCAACATAGCACAGTATAGTGCAAGTACGGGGTTTCAAACCCTCAGTACATGATTTACTACCACCACTCACCTTGATCCGGTAGAAGTCCTAGTCCGCTTTGCGCTTGCCTCGCAAATCTATCTCCTTGGATTCCAAATCTGCTCAAAAATCAATGAGAATACATCAATATAGGCTAATTAGACATAACCCATTCGAAATAACTCGATTAACACCAAAACCCACAAAATTGTCAAATTCCGACTTTTGGTATGCTTCTCAAAAAATTACGAAAGTTAAATTTTCGGAATCCTTATCTCAACACGAGTCCATACATATAAAGTTTGCCAAAATCGGACTCTGTTTGCCCATTAGAATCAATGTTTTATCATAACCCTCGCTCAGGGCTAAATTTCCCCATTAATTCTTCCAATTTCAGTGAAATAGAGGGAAATTCTAAGATAAGAACACGTATTTGAATCATAAAAATTACCTCCGATGATAACCCAGTGAAATCCCCTCAATCCCCCCTCACTGTGCTCTCTATTAACTCAACAATGGAGGTTTTTAAAAAATGAGTCACGGATGAAATGTTCTGGACTTAAATTCACTGCCAGCCCATGTAACTCTTCGCGATCGCAGCCCTTGGCAAGCGATCGCGATGCACAGCTTTCAGGGCGACCAATGTTTCCTCTACGTAATCGCGTGGGTCCAGACGCGATCGCAGTGACTAGTTCAGCGATTCTACGCGGTCGCAATGTACTGACCGCGATCGCACTGCTCATGAATCTTTCCTTACGCGATCGCATCAACAGCCTCGCGATCGCGATGAACAAACCCTTAACCTTACATGATCGCATCCCTTATCCTGCGATCGCGAAGAACAAATCTCCCAGCTCTCTCCGATACACTATGCGATCGCATGGCCAGGCCTGCGATCGCGATAAACAAAATTCCTCTACAATTTAGTGCAGCAGATCAGCTGCTCATTTTGGCTCAAAATGGTTCGTTTGGACCCCCGAATTTATCCCGAGGCCCCCGGGACCCCAACGAAAACTACCAACATACTCCAAAACACGATACAAACTTGTTCCAATCCAAAAAACACGCCCTTAAATACGGAAATTATCGAATCCAAGCGAATTCAAGCCTAAGTTTTCATTTAAACTTCCGCAACCAACATTCGATCAAAAACCCGACCAAACGACTTCCGAATGACCTGAAAATTTGCAGGCATATCCAAAATCACCTAACGGAGCTACTGCAACTGTCGAAATTCCATTCTGACTCCCGGATCAAAATCTCACCTACCGTTCGGATGTCGCCAAAATTCAACCATAGCCAATTCAAGCTTAAATCTACACCGGATCTCCAAATTCATTTACGATCGCTCTCCTAACCCATTAAATAACCTACCGGAGCTGACCGAATCATCAGAATTCGATTTCGAGCTCTCTAACTCACAAGTCAACATCCAATTGACTTTTCCCAACTATTCCTTCTTCTAAGAGACCATTTGTCTCATTCCCAACCAAACTCAATCTGAATTGACTCAAACTCACCAAACATACATATTGAAACATTAACAAGCATATAACGGGGATAACAGGGTGATAACTCACATGATAACGGGCTGGGTCATCATATACTTCCTCTTTTAATACTTTTGAAAATCTAAGGTTCTTCCTTCTGTTTTAAATAAAATAAGATCATTTCTTGAATTCAAATTTAAATAATAATAATTAGTATAATAATTTAGTGAAACCATCTCAGAAACCCGGTGTCACAAGTGCATGAGCAACTACTAATATTGACATAAAATACAATATAACATCCGTCCGGAATACAGTGGATATAAAGGAAATATAGTTACTAGAAAGGGACTTTAAAGAGCTACGAGCCGCCTTGCATACTGCAACTCACCTAGTCCTCGAATCGCTTGTGCTGCCGCGCCCAGTAGGCCGCTAATGTATCAAGTACCTGTGCAATAAAAATGCACAGAAGTGTAGTATAAGTACGTAATCAACGTGTACTCAGTAAGTATCTCGCCTAATCTAGGAGGGGTAGAGACGAGATGGCCAACTTCGACACTCATTAGAGGTCAATTATCAATATTCCATTAGTGCGTGAATAATCATGGATTTATATGGAGGTCCTAACTGTGAAGCCAAATAAACAGGTAAATACCTTCAACAAGAAATCAAGGGCTTCCAAAGTCTATTCTTTATTATCTTGTCAGTTTGTATCGAGCCACGTAGGGCCAATTCCATAATTTTAATTTTTAAGTAACAGATAACATGCGCAAATCACACCAAGGCGACGACCCGCCCCAACAAGAATGTAAACTGTGCACTACCGAGGATCGAGCAGCACGAACCATAGATACATCTATTTTTACCGAGGCATTAGGCCCGTTCCATAAATAAACACATATTCTGCTCGCAGATCATCTATGCGACGCAGGCACACATAAAATACATGCTCAAATACTAAATTTAGAGCTCATCGAGGATAATCATCCAAATAAAAAACTCTCTCTTTTAACATTTCAGGAAAAATTGATATTAAATCTCTTTTAAATTCCTTTATCAATTCAAGGTGATCTAAATAATTCACTATCAATGAATTCATAGCAATCCAAAGGTAACATGCTTTCGAGTCTTAGACTACCTGTACAATAGCATAATAGTAGCTACGTACGGACTTTCGCCAGCTCGTGCGTGCGTAGCCCCCACAGATTGGAGCACATAATCAATTTAACTCACCTATGGGGTAACTTCCCCATCGCAGAATTAGAAAGGAAACTCACCTCGCTCCGAAGACCCATAACCAGCATTCTACATTCCTCTGAAGGCTTGAACCGACGTACAATGCTCCCAAAACTAACCAATGAGTATGTAAATCCATTAATATATGCTAAAGTATTCATTATAATCCAATTTATAACTACTTTTAACCCCGAACAAAAAGTTGACCAAAATGCCCTCGGGCCCACGTGCCCGAAAATCCAAAATTTTTCAAAAACAAAGTTTATCCATGACATTAGGAACTCAAATATATAATTTTTTCTTAATTCCATGCTCAAATTCGCGGTAAAAATCTAATAACAAAATATTTCAAGGTCTTCTCTAACCCTTAAATTTCTACCCATTTCATGTTAAAATTCGTACTTAATTGATGTATATACTCAAAACTAGTAGAGATCACTTACCTCATGCTTGGTGATGAAAATTGCTCTCCAAAGTTGCTCCAAAGTCGGCTCCCATGGAAGAAATGTAGTGAAAAATGAGCCAAGTCCGATTTTTAGAAACCTCTCTGCCTCCAGCAGTTTCCGCTTTCACAAACAAAATTTCGCTTCCGCGATCCCGCTTTTGTGTAAAAATTTCCTCTTTTGTGGACAAATTCCTGCTTCCGCGTTAGATTTCCGCTTTTGCGGTTTAGACAATACCATCACTTTTCTCGGCACGAAATCGAGCATAACTTCCTCATACGATGTCCAAATTCGATGATTGTTTTTGCTATGGCTCCGAAATTATGATAAGGATCTAATGGTTCAATAAAAACTTAATTTGGAGCTCATTTCTTTAATATGACACCCCTTTATATCCAAAGAAACAACGCTGAAACATCAAATAAGAGCGTAACACAACCCGAAACACACCCGAGGCCCCCGGGACCCGACCAATAACACCAACCAGTCCCAAAACATATTAGGACTTGATCGAGACCTCAAATCAAATCACACAATGCTAAAATCATGAATCAACCTCCAATCCAAGCTTTATAAACTTTAGAACTTCCAGCTTCTACTCTCGATGCTTAAACCTATCAAATCACGTTTGATTGAAATCAAATTTTGCACACAAGTTATATTTGATATTACGAACCTACTACAACTTTCGGAATCATATTCCGACCCCAATATCAAAAAGTTGACTTTTGGTCAAACTTCTCCAAAACCTTCAAATTTCTATATTTAGCCAAACGTCTTCAAAATGAGCTACGGACCTCCGAATTCACTTCCAATCACGCTCCCAATTCTAGGATCACCATACAGAGCTACTCCCAATCTCAGAATCCCAAACAAATATCAATAACACTGAAATGCACTTTAAGTCATACTGATGCAATTTCTTCTAAAATGCTAACTTCCACAATTGGCGCCAAAATGCTCCCAGGTCATCCAAAACCCTTATCTGAAAATATGCCCAAGTCCGAAATTATCATACGAACCTAATGGAACCTTCAGATCCCGATTCCGAGGTCATTACTCAAAATTTCAATCCTAGTTCATTTCTTTAACTTTAAGCTTTCAAAATGAGAATTTTCCTTCCAATTCCACTATGAACTTACCGAAATTCAATTCCGACCACGCGTACAAGTCTATATACATAAAATGAAGCTGCTCATGGCCTCACACTACTGAATGACGCATTAGAGATCAAAACAACTGGTTGGGTCGTTACAATAGAACCCTCTATTTATAGGGAGATGTTGACCTAGCCACCGCGTAATAAAACCTAGAAACTCTTTAAATATAGACATAAATAGAATTCTATTTATAACACTCCCCCTTGAATGTCTATTCAACAGATAATGTACCTCGTTAAAAACTTAACTAAAAGAAAACCCAATGGGAAAAAAAATTCTAGAGAAGGAAAAAGAGAACACATATCTAACAATACGCCTTTTGGTTGCCTCGTTAAAATCCTTGCAAGGAAAACCCAGTGGGAAAAAATCTTGTAAGGGAAAAAGAGTACAACGCGTATTAACTCCCCCTAATGAGAACATCAAGTCACATCCTTGAGCATTTGCATTCCAATCTTGTGCACCATCTTCAAAAGATCTTTGGTAGAGATTTGATGAACAAATAAGCCATATTAACTTGAATGAATATGTTGAACCTTGAAATCATCATACTTGATAAATATATAATGTCTTCATAGATATCGTGGAATGTCTCTTCAATGTCTCCATAGAGGTATTCTTGCTATCACATTATCATGCTTATAATTATAGCAAGATACATTTGTGCATAAATTACATCGAGGATGTGGTACTTCAAGATCACGAATTGTATATTCTTCAAGCAACTTAAATCCTTCAGGGATTGTCATATAAGCCATATAATAGACTTTAGATGCATATCAAGTTT
Organism: Nicotiana noctiflora; assembly: GCA_032618575.1. Classification (NCBI taxonomy): domain Eukaryota; kingdom Viridiplantae; phylum Streptophyta; class Magnoliopsida; order Solanales; family Solanaceae; genus Nicotiana; species Nicotiana noctiflora. Next base: position 278,530 of record JASVEL010004954.1, on the reverse strand, counting down.
TCATGTCATGCTAGACATATAAGATATTGAAAACTGATTGCACATATCATTGCCTTTATACTTTCAAGTATTTGAACTACATGTTCAAAACTACATATCTTTCATATGAAATCAATTCTATTTTTATTGTTTAGCTAGACTTAAGATCCTCATATATATTTAGCTCTATAATCAATGTCGTTGACAAATATTTTATATCAGTTTCGACCTCCTTATTTTTTATAAAGACATAACATAGAGATCTTTTCATACATATATTCAGGTACCTGAATATCTCATGAGATTTTATGAAGTGTTATGTCATGTGATCTTCATGATCACTTGCCTCCTTTATTATGATCTTTTTGATCATTTTCTCATCTTCTTTGTTAAGAAGTTTATTTGAAACCGATTTGTCTATATGCTTTAAGCGTACTATAGACTTTGTCCTTGTGGGACTTAATATGAGCATTTACAATGAGAATATAGTTACTTCCTTTGGGTTAGCAAGTGCGTCTGGCATGCTTTGCAATGTATTACAAATGAATGATCCTTTTATGAACTTCAAGTTCGTATTATTTTAATCGAGGATCTGAATGTACAAATGATAATTCATTCCCCGTAAATTTTTCTCAACTATTTATCATGTCTCCCCCTCATGTTAGAAAACTAACTTGTTTACTCAACTTTGAAAATTCATCTTTGTGCTTTATGGTGTTAATTAAAATATACACCACACATCAATAATAATAATATGATGGAATTAATTGGTTCCTGACCCTGAACCACTTGTGAGGGAGAAAATAATATACTTTCGTATATAACGTATATCAAACCGATATACAAAACTTTGTTCTCATAAGCAATTGTTTAGCTATTAAGAGGAGGCACTCAATAAATCATTTTGCTAAACTAGCTATGATGTAGACCAACTTATCAAGATGAACTTCTTGAATAGAAAATCTGGAATATGCTCTAAATTAAATTATTGAGCAAGTTACCTCGTGCTCACCAGCCAGGTTGCGGGTTAATAATAATTGCACATGTAACAATCTCATAGATATGTGGCATACATGGGGGAATGAATGAGCCCATATTCACCTTTGATATTTTCAGCATTCATGGTCTTCAATCCCAATTTTAGTTAGTCAATTAATAAATGAGAACAAGCAATGTAAGATAATTCGTAAAGAACTTTCTAGTTCTTTAATATTTACGCATGTGAATTTTGTATTATTTTTCCACGTCGTACTTAAATTGGTATGGCTAGACCAATTATGCCAACACAATAAATTAATAATATTGATAAACTTCAGATTTACACAATGACATGTTCAATTATCAATAAACCCCAACTTTATTATGATATGAGTTTTTATATTAACAGACATCTACTTTATTATGGTATTTTTTTATTTGTGTAGTACAAACTAGAGAATAAAACGGGTTGCTTTTCACATACATATTATCCTGCTACAAGTTGTAGTAATAGAAGTTATTAAATCTTTCGTTTATTTATAGTCTCAATATGATTAATCGCTTTCGTGTATATTTTGAAAACTGAATAAGTTTCTTTGAGAATTACTACAACACAATATCTTATTGGTAATCAATTGTGTCTCTCCAAAATAGTAATAATTGGCTCTTCCAGAGCTTTCAATTAATTTGTACTACCACATATTCATCAACATCCATATGGTGAATATCTCTTTTAAAGAGAAAGTTATACCATTATTGTCACGATCCCAAATCCGGTCGTGATGGCGCCCAGCACATTGCTAAGCCAGCCTGACCAATCAATATCAACAACGGAGCTAGAAGCTCTCTTTAACCCGTTTAAGCATTTCAAAATACGAAATAATAGTAATACTTATACCAACAGCGGGGAGACCAAGTCCCAAAATATACTAACTCCCATAGACCGAAGGGTCAAGAGTCATGAGCCTCTACTGAACATGAGTGTTTAAAGGTTTACAAGATACCAAGTGCGGAAAGAAATGTCAATACAAAATCAAAAGACAGTAGGAAGGAATATCGGGTCCTGCGGACTCTGCAGCTACCTCGTATATCCCACAGATGTCGCCTCGCACAGCTACTGGATCACTGCTGAGAGGTACCTGGATCTGCACACAAGGTGCAGGGAGTAAAATGAGTACTGCCAGACTTGGTGGTAATAAACAAGGGTAAGACAACGCAGATAAGAAATCCGCAATAAAGCACTATGTAAAACTATAATCAGCTACCCTGTCATAGAATCAATATTCACTGTACCTGTACCAACAAATACCAATAAATAGCATAACAGCTAGCAGATGTAGCTAAATGCAATGCAATGCATGATATGACCGCTACGGCGCGTAGCCGACTCCAATTTTGGGTACCCGTGCTCACTGTGGGGGTTCAGACCCCGGAGGGGCTCCTACAGCCCAAGCACATCTCATAGAGATTTACTGCGGCGTACAGTCTGATCCAACATATATCTCGCTGCGGCGCGCAGCCCGATCCACTACTAGTCAGCTAATATGCAGATACAGCCTCGCAGGCTCAAAAGTAATTTTTGAAAACTCTTTTATCATTTTTCGGTTGGAAAATAGTAATATCAAGTTCCAGAGATTGGAATTAGCACAATAACAGAAATAGCTGCGGACCAGTAGTAAACTAGCATGTCTATATGATAAGACAATGATAACGATCCTCGCGGGATCCAATAACCGGCTCACGGCCCACAAGTATACTCAACCGCCCAAGAAGGGGGTTCAACGGCTCGAGAATAGCCAATAATACAGTATCAACAGGTCGGACTAATATATAGTCTCCAGTTCATGATCGACCCCGCACTCTAAAGAGTGTGCGTGTCTCGCCGCTATACAGCGTCACAAAGTGGTATACCAGGGTTTCGAACCCGCTGGTCATCACCCACATCTATTACTCACCTCAATACGGCGCGACGACTACTCCACAATGCCCTTGCCACGAGAATCAAGCTCCGCACACGTAGAATCTGATCAAATACAGGTAGAAACACAACAAATTAGGCCAATGGGACGACACCCAATCAATATAACTCAATTTACATCAAAATTCCCAAAGTTGTCAAAACCCGACTTTCGGTACGCTTGTCGAAAAATTACAAAAGTCACATATTCGGAACCCTCATCTCGATGCGAGTCTAAGCATATCAATTTTACCAAATTCGGACTCCATTTGGCCATTCAAAACCTTGATTTTCTAAAGTTCAAGCCTAGGGCTAAATCCTCCATAAATTACCCCAAATTCCTCCATTTCCATGATATAATTGCACAATATTACCAATACTAATCATAGTTTAAGTCCATAGTTGATTACCTGATGATTTCCCTTGAATTTCTCTTCAAAATCGCCCAAATCGCCTCTAAAGCCGAGACCCAAATGTGTGAAATGTCCTGAAATTTTTCTAACTTCTGATACACTTAACTTACAGCGATTTTCGCTTCTGCGGAGAAATTTCCGCTCCTACGAGTCCGTATCCGCGACCAAAGGGTCGCTTTAGCGATTCCAGGCCTACCCGGCCAATTCCGCTTCTGCGAGAAAAGGACCGCTTATGCGCGTCCGCTTCCGCGATTAAACCTCCGCTTCTGCGAAGACATCCGCTTCTGCGCACCAGAGTCCGCTCCTGCGGACTCGCCTCCGCGCCCACATTTCCGCAGGGGCGAAAATGACAGAACCAGAACTCTTCAACCTGCAATTTCCATGATTTTCTTCCGTTTAACCATCCGAAAACACCCCGAGGCCCCCGGGACATCATCCAAACACACCAACACATCTTAACACCTTATTCGAACTTGCTCCAATCCTCAAAACACGTCTAATAACACCAAAACCCATAATTCACATCAAATTCAAGCCTAAATTCCTTAAAACTTTCCGAATTACACATTTGATCAAAAACCCGACCAAACGACGTCCGAATGACCTGAAATTTTGCAGGCACATCCAAAATCACCTAACGAAGCTACTGCAACTGTCGGAATTCCATTCCGACCCCCGGATCAAAATCTCACCTACCGTTCGGATTTCGCCAAAATTCAACCTTAGCCAATTCAAGCCTATTTCTACACCGGGCCTCCAAATTCAATTCCGATCGCTCCTCTAAGTCACAAATCATCTCCCGGAACTAACCGAATCATCAGAATCCGATTCCGAGCCCTCTAACCAAATAGTGAACTCCGGGTTGACTTTCCTTATTCAAGTTTACTTCACAAAGGCTATATGCCTCATTTTCAATCCAATTCACTCCTAACTCACCCGATAGACTTTAACACTGATATAAAAGCATAAAACATACAATTTCAACATAACGGGGTGGTAATTCCCGTGACGACGGGCCGGGTCGTCACAATTATGGGTATGGTCAAAATTTATATGCAAGATATATTTCTTGCATTAATGTTATTCTTTAATAACCACATAACCAAAATATTTTGGTGTACAATAGGTACGTGACCAATGACCATTCATGATATAATAATGATATTATTTTCTTATATCATCTTAAACCTCCTTTTAGAGGTGAGTGTGGTATATTCACTACTACTAGCACATTCATATTCTTCCAAGAATGAATACGTATTCATAAATAAGATGTTGTCACACTCACATCATGAATGGACCATAATCATCTATATGTGCTTTATAAAATCTCATGTCAAATCGATGACAAATATTATTTTCACAAAGTGAAGGAGAATTTTGAGAATCCTTATTATTCTCATTATCACAATGATGATAATTATAATTTTGTCTATTGCCACGTCGACATCCATTGATACATTCATAGTGATAATTTTTTCTTCTTTCAGACTTATCACATACTACTATTATATTCTCTTAAGGGATTGAGAATGGAACAAATTCAATGGGATGAGTTTTTAATAGTTCGCCCATAATCATACATGAATTTGATCATGACAAGATGATAGCAACACGATAGGGGATTCAAGATTTACTAAAGAAAAACAAGAAATGTGCGGAAGCTAAAAAAAATATAAAAACGAATAAAAGACAAAAATTAAAGATAGATTGAACTCAAGAAAGAGTTTCTTGAATTCAAGAAGTCTATTCTTGAAGTTGAATCCTAACAACAACAATTAGTTAACAAAGAACTAATCGCCTTTGGTAGAAATTAATAACAAGAAATAGATTGTGAAACCCGACCCTTTAGAATAACAAGAACAATAATAAGCCTAAACTTATCACCTTCCTTGAATACCTAGAAGTGATCTAAGATTTTGAAAAGGGTTTAATTATTACCACCTTAAGTTGAGTCTTGAAGGTTGAAGAATAAATCCAAGAGTAGCCACACAAGAGTGCAAGAAAAATCTCACAAGTTTTATTAATAATAATCTGAATAATCTACCTAAAAACAAAGAAGATACCCCTTTATATAGAGGGTGATCCACAAAATCATCCTTAAACAGTAGGAAATAAAGTCCTAAACTACTTTGGACAACACATCCAACTAAAATAGGAAAAGGTAAAACTCTAGGAAACAAAAACCAAGACAATCTTGGAAAGTAGTTCTACCAATCTTAGGAAAAGGAAACTATTAACCTTTACTAACTAGGAAAGCAATAAATATGTCTTAACAAACTAGGAAAGTTTAGGTTCCTAATTCAGGTGCCTTTATGACTGGTGCTTGAACCCCAATCAACCTCCTCTTGGACTTGGACTTGGACCACGAAATGAGTGTAGCACTTAGCTAAATCCTCTACACAATTTTGTAGATCTTGTTCCACCATTAGCGCCTTCTTGATCTCCCATTGAAGCCCAATAATCTTGTCTTTCTTCTCCTTATCTTGAAACCTCGTGAATGGCCCTCTTGGAGCTTCTACAGCGTTATCCTTATCCATGAAGCTATCATCCCCCCCCCCTTCTTGAAAAGAATTCGTCCTCGAATTTGAACCTACATCGAACAACGATAAGTCACCAATATTAAAAGTAGTACTTACTTGAAACTCACATGGAAGGTCCAATTTGTAAGCATTATCTCCAATTCGTTCAAGTACTTTAAATGGTCCATCTCCTCTAGGGTGCAATTTTGTCTTCCTTTTTGAAGGAAATCTCTCCTTCCTCATATGAACCCAAACCAAATCACCAGGCTCAAAGATAACTGATTTTCGACCTTTATTCCTTCATTTAGCTACTTGCTCATTCCTCCTCTCCGTTGCAAGTCTCGCATGCTCATGAAAAGTCTTCATCAAGTCGGCTTTCTTCTTTCCATTAAGACTAACTATCTCATTAGTAGGCAAGGGCAATAAGTCAAGGGATGTAAGGGGTTAAAACCATAAACAACTTCAAAAGGAGAATAACGAGTAGATGAATTAATAGTTCGATTGTAAGCGAATTCTACCATAGGCAAATGCTCCTCCCAAGAAGTTAACTTTCCTTTTAGTATAGCCCTTAACATATTTCCTAAAGTTCTATTTACTACCTCAGATTGCCCATCAGTTTGTGGATGACACGAAGTAGAAACAACAACTTTATGCCCAATTTCCCCCAAAGCACATGCCAAAGTGGCTTAGATACTTAGCATCCCTATCGCTAACAAAATTTTGAGGTATACCATGCAATTTAACAACTTCTCTAACAAATAAATCAGATGTCACGACCCAAAGGTTCATCATGTGCTTTCATCATTTGCCCCGTGCTCTCGAGGCCTTGAAAACCTCATTATATGTTGCCTCGATTTACATGCATAGTCCGGGCATGTAGCCAAAAAGATTTTATGTTAGAATGTGTGAATTCTATGAAAATATTGAAGAAAATTGATATTAATATTGATATAGTTGACTTCGGTCAACATTTTTGGTAAATGGACCTGGACCCGAGATCGGACAGTCCCGGAAGGTCCGTAGGAAAATATGCGACTCGGGCATGCATCCGGAGTTGAAATCGGGAGCCTAGAGCCCAAGATATGAATTTTTTTGTTAAATTGTTTTTGCTGAAATTATTACATGAAAATGGATTAAACGGCCATGGTATCGGGCTCGTATTTTGGTTCCGACACCCGGTACAAGTCTTAAATAATATATGAGTGCTTTCTGCAAAGTTTGACGACATTTGGATGTGGTTTGATGTGTTTTGAACCTTGAGTTCTAAAATTGAAAGTTTATGAAGTTAAAGGAAGATAATCATGAACTTGAGGCTTGATTTGATGAAAACGATGTTATATTGGCGATTTGATCGCACGAGCAAGTTTGTAATTTGTTTTTGAAGTTGGTTACATGTTTGGTTTAGTTCCCGAGGGATCGAGTAAAGATTTGATAGGCCGTTGGAGCAGATTTTGAAAAATAACACAGCTGGTATTTTTCCCCAGCTGGTATCTTCGCAATTGCGAAGAAATACTCGCAATTGCGATGTCTCCCAGAAATAGGCTAAGTTCGCAAAAGTGAACATTTAGTCGCAAATGCGAAAAGGCCCTGGGCTGGCCTTGGTTCGCAAATGCGAACTATGTCTCGCAAATGCGAGGAGTACAGCATGCATGCCCAGTTCGCAAATGCGAAAATATCATCGCAAATGCGATGTTGGCAGGACTGGGTCAGAGTTCGCAAAAGCGAACTTTTTCTCGCAAATGCGAGAGCAACAGACCAAAACCTACTATGTTCGCAATTGCGAACAAGCGTTCGTAATTCCCATAACCACAGCTGTGCAATCTGATACTTAAACGAATTTTACACCTCTTTTCTTCATTCTTTAAAAACCCAACACACCACACACGATTCTCCAAGAGCAAAATCACTCCAAAACACTTGTAAGTCACTTTTTACTTAATTCTCTCAATTCCTAACATCATTAAACATGTTTTTCAAGAGAAATCAAAGGTTTTCATGGTAGGAATTCTTGTTTTTGGGTAGAACCTAGGTTTTTCATGAATTAGGGAATTGGACCTTGATTTGAGGTCCGATTTTGAAACAAATCATATAGTTGAACTCGTGAGGGAATGGGTAACCGGATTTTAGTCCGAACCCCGAGTTCTGACCATGTGGGACCAGGGGCGTTTTGGGAAATTTTTGGTTAAACTTTGAGAAAACCATTTTTAAGCATCCAAACCAATTTATATAGTATTTATTAATGTAATTGAACCAATTGTGATTAGATTCGAGCAAGTTGAAAGCTGAAATTCGAGGTAAAGTATAGTTGAAGGATAATTTGGACTTCAAGGCTTAGAGGTAAGTGTTTGATCTATCCTAGCTTGAGGGAATAGGATTAATGTACTATTTGCTATGTGATCGAGTGCGGTGTATGGGATGTGGTGACGAGCATCCATACACTGGCGTCTAGCATGACCGTGAATCATTTGTTGATATCTATTGTGGGATGTTTTTAAGATATAATATTGAACCCTTGCCGGGTTGTGAAGTTGATCATTATTTTCCCTTGTCGGGACTTGGTTGTGAAGTTGATTATTGTTTCCCTTGCAGGGACTTTACTGTGATGATTATTGTGTCCCTTGCCGGGACGGTTCATGTTAATTGTTTTCATTCTGTAGCCCTTAACTGTGATTGTTATTTGGGTGAGGGAGAGTGATAATGCACGAAGGGTGATACTGTGCCTTGTTTTATTGATTATGCACGAAGGATCATTCCGTTCATTATTTTATTGATTATGCACGAAGGATAATGTCGTGCCTTATTTTATTGATTATGCACGAAGGGTAATACCATGCCTTGTTATTGATTATGCACGAAGGATCATGTCGTGCCTTCTGATACTGAATATGCACAAAGGAACATTATGTGCCGTTGTTATTTGAACCATGCACGAAAGATCATGTCGTGCCATGGATGTGAGGATGAGAGTAAAAGCACGAAGGGTGATGCCGTGCAACTATTTGAAATTTCCTTCTCTTGGTAATAACTGTTTTTATTATACTCTGATTTTCTTTACTGATTTCATATATGTTGTTGATTGTGTTTCCCCCAGTATGATACTTTCTTGTTAATTTTGTTACTTGATAATCCTATTATTTTGTGGTATGTATATATATAGAACTATACAAGTTTATGTGAGTGTTTGGTCCTAAGCTTGTCACCACTTCGCCGGGATAGGCCAGGCACTTACCAGCATACGGGGTCGGATTGTGCTGATACTGCACTTCTGTGCATTTTTCCACAGGTCCAGGTTTCGAGCAGCAGCAGCAGCAGCAGTAGGGTACTCGTGGGAGTTTTGAGCATTTCGAGACTAAGGTAGCTTGTAGGCGTCCTCAGGCCAGGCGCCTCTTCCATTTACTTATGTTTATTACTGTGGTCTCATTGTTCCATGACAGACAAATATTTATTATTTTCTTTCAGACCATTATGTGTAGTATTCTTTAGTAGTTCGTGAGTTGGTGACTCCACATCTTGGGTAGAGGATTTTATCAGTGTTTTACCTTAGTACTATTCATCTTTATTTAGAAAGACTTCCGCATTTATTAAATTGAGTAATTATTTCTCATGTTATTAAGTATGGGTATAAAAATGATGATATGCACAGGATAATGTTGAATGAATTGGCTCGCCTAGCTACTACGAGTAGGCACCATCACGATCCCGATGATGGGGGAAAATCTGGGTCGTGACAAGTTGGTATCAGAGTGGTTCTTCAGACTCTGAAGGATAATTAGCTATATACCAAATTTTCGAAATGTGAGTTCTGGTTGAGTTCGGTGGCATTTCTGGGTCATATTGTATTAGTGGAGGGTATTCAGGTGGACCCAAAGAAGATTGAGGCAGTCCCGAATTAGCATAGACCAGCTTCAGTGACCGAGATTCCGGAGTTTCTTGGGGTTAGCAGGTTACTACCGTCGATTTGTAGAGGGGTTCTCTTCTATTGCAGCCCCGATGACCAGGTTGACCCAGAAGGGTGCTCAGTTCAGGTTGTGAGATGAGTGTGAGGCGAGCTTTCTGAAGCTCAAGAAAGCCTTGACTACAACACCAGTGTTGATATTACCTACGGGTGCAGGGCCTTATACAGTTTATTGTGATGCATCCTGTACGGGGCTTGGAGCGATATTGATGTAGGATGGTAAAGTTATTGCTTATGATTCGAGACAGTTGAAAATCCATGATAAGAATTATCCAGTTCATGATCTTGAGCTGAGGGCAGTGGTTCATGCCTTAAAAATCTGGAGGCATTATCTTTATGGTGTGACGTGCGAGGTGTACACGGATCACAAAAGCCTACAGTACTTGTTCAAGCAAAAGGTGTTGAATTCGCGACAGAGGAGATGGTTAGAGTTGCTGAAGACTATGATGTTACTATCCTATATCACCCAGGTAAGGCCAATGTGGTGGCCGATGCATTGAGTAGAAAGTCTGCCAGCATAGGTAGTCTCGCTTACATTCCGGTCAGTTAGAGACCACTTGCTCTAGATGTCCAGGCCTTAGCCAACCAGTTCGTGAGACTAGACATATATGAGCCTAGCAGGGTGTTAGCCTGCACGGTCTCTCGTTCTTCTCTATTAGAGCGTATCCGTGAGAGGCAGTTTGATGATCCTCATTTACGTGACTTGAGGGATACTGTACAACGGGGAGGTGCTACGAAGGTAACTCTAGATGATGACGGAGTATTGAGATTGCAGGGGCGAGTTTGTGTTCCCAATGTGGAGGGGATTCGAGAGTTGATCCTAGCGGAGGACCACAGTTCGCGGTATTCTATTCACCCAGGCCCCGCGAAGATGTATCAGGACTTACGGCAGCACTATTGGTGGCGCAGGATGAAGAAGGACATTGTTGCGTATGTCGCTCGGTGTTTAAACTGTCAGCATGTGAAATATGAGCACCAAAGGCCTGGTGGTGTATTCCAGAGAATTGAACTTCCCGAGTGGAAATGGGAGTGGATCACAATGGACCTCATTACTGGACTTCCTTTGACACGGAGGAAATTTGATGCTATCTGGGTCATTGTTGATAGGCTGACCAAGTCAGCACACTTCATTCCAGTATTTGTCTCTTACTCATCGGAGAAGTTAGCAGAGATTTACATTAGGGAGATTGTTCGCCTTCATGGGGTACCGGTGTCTATTATTTCAGATTGGGGTACGCAGTTTAACTCGCGTTTCTAGAGAGCGGTCCAGCAGGAGTTAGGCACCCAAGTCCAGTTGAGTACAGCTTTTCATCCTCAGACGGACGGTCAGTCCGAGAGGACTATTCAGATCTTAGAGAACATGCTCTAAGCCTATGTCATTGATTTTGGAGGCTCGTGGGACCAGTTTCTGCCATTAGCGGAGTTCGCCTACAACAACAACTACCAGTCTAGCATTCAGATGGCCCCGTATGAGGCGTTGTATGGTAGGCGATGTCGGTCTCCTGTCGGATGGTTTGAGCCATGAGAGGCTCGGTTGTTGGGTACAGACTTAGTTTAGGAGGCCTTAGACAAGGCCAAGACTATCCAGGAGAGATTGCGTTCAGCTCAGTCTAGACAAAAGACTTATGCGGATCGTAAGATTCGAGATTAAATTTCATGGTTGGTGAGCGGGTATTTCTCCGGGTATCGCCTATGAAGGGCGTGATGAGGTTCGGAAAGAAGGGAAAGCTCAGCCCTAGGTATATTGGTCCATTTGAGATTCTCGACCGAGTGGGAGAGGTGGCTTACAGATTCTGGACTGAGTGGGAGAGGTGGCTGCTAGCTTTGGAGTGCGTGCTGCGGGGGTCTGATAACCACCCCCGGTCCCTGATACAACTGCTGCGGTGGTAACTGAAACCACCTGTGCCAGGCCAGTGCAAACTGCTAATATCTGAGCCAGGGTCTCCTGTAGACCCGGAATGACAATGGGCACAGCTGACTAAACTGGAACTGCTGGAGCCTCAACAACTGGAGGTTGTGGGTCAGCCGGCACTGCCTCAGCTGCCCTACCTCAGCCACGACCACGGCCGCATCCACGGCCTCTAGCAGGTGGTAGTAGTGGTCGTCCACCTCGCCCGGAAGCTCGAGTTCTCGCAATCTACGAGAGAATAGAATGTCAAAGTTCAGTTTGAATCAACAAAAATCGCATGACAAGAATTTCAAGAATTGAAACTTTTCCTAAAAGGTTTGTAGCCTCCCGAGGATAAGTACAGGCGTCCCCGTACCGATCCATGAGACTCTACTAAACCGGCTCACGACTCGCGAGACCTGTTAACCTAGGCTTTGATACCAACTTGTCACGACCCAAACCCCGATCATGATGGCACCCAACACAATGCTAGGAAATCCCGACCATGTTATCTATTAAACCAGCCAATTATCGGATTATAGCATATTCAAGCTTAGGATTCAACTCAAACTTCCGAAACTAACATTCAATCAAAAATCTGACCAAACGACGTCCGAATGACCTGAAAATTTGCAGATATATCCAAAATCACATAACGAAGCTACAGAAATTGTCGGAATTCTATTTCAACCCCCGGATCAAAATCTCGCCTACCGTTCGGATTTTGCCAAAATTTAACCTTAGCCAATTCAAGCCTATTTATACACCGGACCTCCAAATTCAATTCCGATCGCTCCCCTAAGTCACAAATCACCTCCCGGAACTAACTAAATCATCAGAATCCAATTCCAAGTCCTCTAAACAAATAGTCAACTCCAAGTTGACTTTCCATATTCAAGCTTCCTTCCAAAAGGCTATTTGCCTCATTTTCAACCAAAATCACTCCTAATTCACCCGATAGACTCTAACACCAATATAAAAGCATGAAACATGAAAATGCAAGGTAACGAGGTGGTAAGTCCCATGACGACGGGCCGGGTCATCACAAAAGAGATCTTCAACAACATCTTCAAACTTTGAGGCAAGGGTCCTTGTCTGTAGATGAGTACTTTAAGGCTATGGATATGGCTATGATCCAAGCTAACTGTGTGGAGGAAGATGAGGCTACAATGGCTAGGTTTTTGAATGGTTTAAATAGGGAAATAGCTGATGTAGTCGAATTGCAACAATATATAACTTTAGATGAGTTAGTTGAATTAGCCGTAAAGGTAGAAAGATAAAACAAAAGGAGAGAGCAATCTAGCTCATGGAGAAGCCGGCCAACTACTATTCAAAAGAAGCAATGGCCAAAATCTGAGGAGACATCTACTACTAGATTACATGAAGACAAGGGCAAGAGCAAATTGGAATCCAAGGATGGGGGTAAGCCTTTTATGCCTAAGACTTTTTCTTCTATTTAATGTCTCAAGTGTCAAGGGAGAGCGCACAAGGCTTATATTGCCCAAGTAGAAGAAACATCCTAATCAAAGAGGATGGGGGATATGAGAGCGAAAATAGTGCACCAGGTGAAGAACAAGAAGAAAACTTTGTCGAAAATGAAGAAGAGAAGAGATGGAGTTCATGGATAGTGGGTTGAATTTTGTGGTTAGGAGGCTTATGCACATTAATCTAGGGCACTCTAATGAAGAACAAAGGGAAAATATATTTCATACCCTGTGTGGGATTAAAGATAAAATTTGTTCTATGATAATTGATAATGGGAGTTGTGCTAATGTTGTATAGTGCATATTTGGTGGAAAGGATAGGGCTGTAATAGACGAATCACCCTAGACCTTATAGGTTGCAATGGTTTAATGATAGTAGAGAGGTCAAAATGAATAAACAATGCATTGTCTCTTTTAAGATTGGAAGGTATGCTGATGAAGTTCTATGCGATATAGTACCCATGCAAGCTTGTCATATCTTGTTAGGGCGCTCATGGCAGTATGATAGGAGTGCTTTTCATGATGGGAGGAAAAATAGATACTCTCTTAAGCATAATGGAAAGAAATATATTCTTGGACCTTTAAATCCTTCCCAAGTGTACGAAGATAAAAAAAGATGAAAGGAAACATGGGGAGGGATCGAATCAAGAGACTAAAGGGAAAGAAAAAGAGAGTAAATTTGAAGTGAGGTCTGAGGAGAGAGAGGACAGCAATGAGAGGAAAGAAACGGTTGGGAAGAGTGATAAAAAAGAAAGCATTGGTGAGAGGAAAGAGGCTAATATTGAAAAACAAGTGAGCCTTGCAAAAGCCAAAGAGTGTTTAATTGCGAATAAGGAGGGGCTGCCTATTATCTTGCTCATTTGTAAGGAAGTTCTACTTAATAATGATTCATTAATATCCTCTTTGCCTAGTGTTATTTCTAACATGTTGCAGGATTTTGAAGATGTTTTTCCTGAGGATCTTCCTAAAGGTTTACCACCTTTAAGGGGAATAGAGCATCAAATTGACTTTGTGCTCGGATCACAAATTCTTAATAGGCCTGCTTATAGGAGCAATCTTGAAGTAACAAAGGAATTGCAAAGACAAGTAGAGAAGTTGCTTGATAAGTTTTGTTATAGAAAGTATGAGTCCATGTTCTGTACCCGTGCTTGTGGTGCCAAAGAAGGATGGCACTTGGAGGATGTGTGTGACTGCCGCGCCATCAATAAAATAATGGTAAAGTATCGGCATCCTATCCCTCGTTTAGATGATATGCTTGACCAATTGCATGGTTTACAAATATTCTCTAAAATTGATTTGAAGAGTGGATATCACCAAATTAGAATAAATCCTGGAGATGAGTGAAAAACTGCCTTTAAAACTAAATATGGATTGTATGAATGGTTAGTGATGCCGTTCGGGTTAACTAATGCACCTAGTACATTCATGAGGTTAATGAACCATATCTTTAAGAATTTTCATGGAAAGTTTGTAGTTGTTTATTTTGATAACTACCCGGAGGGCAAGAAGGTTAATTTCTGCCACTACATGTGGTTGTAATTTTTTACAAACTCCATTAGAGTTATAATCAAAATTTGTTATCTTTGCTTGTATATAAAATCAAAGTGTAGAATAGAAGAGAAAAATACGGTAAAATACTTACGTTAAATCTAGAATTTAATCATGAAGGATGTTCATGGAACAATTGACAATGATTATGCTCAATTCGAAAGCTTCTACTCAATTGGTTAGAGTCTCGTGCTGATAAAATATTATGAAATAATAAAAGAAGAATAACAATATTGTAGAGAAAAATAGCGAGAGTGAATTCTTATTGATATGAGATGAATTACAATCGAGTAGAACCCTCTATTTATAGGGAGATGGTGACTTAGAATCTCTCTAAATATAGACATTCACTATAAATAAAATTCTATTTATAACATAAATTAATTTTTTTATATTTTCCACTCGTGGATTTTATATTACTCCAAAATACTAAACCTTTCGTATTTATACCATTTAAAATTATTTTTTTATGTTTTCTAAAAATAAAAAACGAAAAAGGTCCAAATACCTCCCTATACTTTACGAAAAGGGCTAAATATACCCTCGTTAAAAGTTTGGCTCATATCCAACCTTGCCGTTACATTATTGGCCGGAATAGTCCCCTGAACTTTAAACGGAGTCAAATACTGTCACGACCCCAAATCCGGTCGTGATGGCGCCCAGTACATTGCTAAGCCAGCCTAACCAATCAATATCAACAACGGAGCTAGAAGCTCTCTTTAGCCCATTTAAGCATATTAAATCACGAAGCAACATCAATACATATAACGAAAACGGGGAACCAAGTCCCAAAATATACCAAATCCCATAGACCGAAGGGTCAAGAGTCATGAGCCTCTACTGAACATAAGTGTATAAAGGTTTACAAGAATACAAAGTGCGGAAAGAAATGTCAATACAAAATCAAAAGACAGTAGGAAGGAATATCGGGTCCTGCGGACTCTGCAGCTACCTCGAATATCCCTCAAAGTGCCTCTGAACAGCTACTGGATCAGGTCTGCTGAGACGTACCTGGATCTGCACACAAGGTGCAGGGAGTAAAGTGAGTACTTCCAGACTCAGTGGTAATTAACAGGGGTAAGACAGCGTAGATAAGAAATCACTATATAGCACTATGCAAAGCTGTAATCAAATACCTTGCAACAGTCTCAGTATCAACAATAACTGTACTAGCAAGTACCAACAAAACAGTATAACAGCTATCAGATGTAGCTAAATGCGATGCAATGCATGAAATGACCGCTACGGCGCGTAGCCCGATCCAATTTGGGTATCCGTGCTCACTGTGGGGGTTCAAACTCCGGAGGGGCTCCTACAACCCAAGCACAATATTACTGCGGCGTGTAGTCCGATCCAACATATATACCGCTGCGGCGCGCAGCCCCATCCACTACCAGTCAACTAATATACAAATACAGCCTCGCGAGCTCAAAAGTAGTTTTGAAAACATCTTTTATCATTTTTCAGTTGAAAACAGTAATATCAAGTTCCAGAGATTGGAAATAGCATGATAACAGAGATAGCTGCGGACTGGTAGTAAACTAGCATGTCAATATCACAAGACTATGATAACAATCCTCGCGGGATCCAATAACTGGCTCACGGCCCACAAGTATACTCAACCGCCCAAGAAGGGGGCTCCTCGGCTCAAGAGTGGCCAATATCACAATATATAGTATGCAACCATCCGAGAAGGAGGTTCGACGGCTCAAGAATAGCCAATATCATAACACAGTGCCAACAAGTCGGACTAAGCCATAGTCCCCAATAACAATCGACCCCGTACTCACAAGAGAGTACGTGTCTCGCCGCTATACAGCGTCACAAAGTGGTATACCGGGGTTTCGAACCCGCTGGTCATCACCCACATCTATTACTCACCTCAATACCGCGCGACGACTACTCCGCAATGCCCATGCCACGAGAATCAAGCTCCGCACGCGTAGAATCTGATCAAACATAGTAGAAACACAACAAATTAGGCCAATGTGACGACACCCAATCAATACAACTCAATATATATCAAAATTCCCAAAGTTGTCAAACCCCGACTTTCGGTACACTTCTCGAAAAATTACAAAAGTCACATATTCGGAATCCTCATCTCGATACGAGTCTAGGCATATAAAATTTACCGAAATCGGAATCCATTTGCCCACTCAAATCAGTGTTTTTCTTCAATTTAGGCCTAGGGCTCAAACCCACCTTTAATCTCCCATTTACAGAAAATTAACCAAGGATTTCATGTTAAAATGATGTAATTAAGCCACAAAACTTACCTTCGACGAAACCCCGATGATTTCCCGGTAATCTCCCGTCAATTTCTGCTCTTAGAACTCAAAAATGGAGGTTTTGGGTATGGGGTTCGCGACTGGACTGTTCTGTTATATTAATTCACTGACTGCCAGGCGACCTTCTGCGATCGCAGCCCCAGGCTCGCGATCGCGATGAACAGATTCACCAGACCCCATAATTACTCTACGCGATCGCGACATTACCTACGCGATCGCACTGCCTCATGCCTCAACACTACGCGATCGCGTGAAACCACCCGCGATCGCACTGCTCTAAATCCCAGACCTACGCGATCACACACTACACATCGCTTACGCGATCGCATCACTCCTTTCGCGATTGCGAAGAACAAATTTTACGGCCTCATTCCAATACACTACGCGATCGCAGTCTCCCCCTTGCGATCGCAGAGCTTCCCAGCTTTACCCTACGCGATCGCAGACATAGCTTCGCAATTGCGAAGCACAAAAATCTTCTGCACTAATTGCAGCAGAAACAGCAGTGCATTAGCACAAAATGGTCCGTTTGGACCCCCGAATTCATCCCGAGGCCCCCGGGACCCCAACGAAAACCACCAATATACTCCAAAACACGATACGAAATTGTTCCAATCATAAAAACACCATACGAAACATCAAAATCACCAATTACACATGGATTCAAGCCTAAATTCCTTAAAACATTCCGAATTACACAATCAATCAAAAACCCGAACAAACGACGTCCGAATGACCTGAAATTTTGCAGACATATCCAAAATCACATAACGAAGCTACCGCAACTATCGGAATTCTATTCTGACCCCCGGATCAAAATCTCACCTACCATTCGGATTTCGCCAAAATTCAACCTTAGCCAATTCAAGCCAATTTCTACACCAGGCCTCCAAATTCAATTTCGATTGCTCCCCTAAGTCACAAATCTCCTTCCGAAACTAACCGAATAATCAGAATCCGATTCCTAGCCCTCTAACTAAATAGTCAACTCCGGGTTGACTTTCCTTATTCAAGTTTCCTTCAAAAAGGCTATATGCCTCATTTTTAATCCAATTCACTCCTAACTCCCCCGATAAACTCTAACATTGATATAAAAGCATAAAACATGTAATTGCAACATAATAGGGTGGTAATTCCCAAAATGATGGGCAGGGTCGTTACATTCTCCCCAACTTAAACAAACGCTCGTCCTCGAGCGGACTCAGGGTTGTACTAGAAGCCACCCAATAACTGAATGACATTACCAAGCATAATTTCAGGCGATCATATGTCACCTCATCTCACATAAGTCCAAAAACACCATATAGTAAAAATTTCACAGACCATCTGAACCATAAATCACATTGTACTTTCTGAAATCATATGCCAATTGCAAATCCCATGCCTATACTCAGCATACACTCGAATCCACTGCAATAACCCATATTCACTACTCCGGGTGAGATCATATGATGTATCGACAACCCAATCAGTCGAGACGATAGTCTCTAATCATAACAACTGGCCACAATAACCAAATACTAGCTGAAAACCTCTTTCATTAGATAGAGTCTTATTCCAACACCTCCATATCCTGCCCACGACAGCTGAAGCACGCGATATACCAAACCCATCTCTCAGGTTAACCATTCGTGAATCTATTTCCCTTTTAAAACTGGTACCACAAAAGGTTTCGGAGCCAAACCTCGATTTTTACCTTTCTAACAAGCTAAGGTCCAATATGCTCATATTCATTAATGACTCCAACGGTCATTTCGATCATAACACACCACACCGGTGACATGACATCTCAACCACCGGCCTAAGCCGTGACGAGCACAACATAGGCTCCAATAGAAACGTCCGCACACACTAGAATCATGACAGCTCAAATCATGATAACTGTCTCCAGTAAAAGAGCTGCAATTCAATTCCTCTGTGCCATCATAACATAGAACTGAGATCGCGTCTCGCATTATAGAAATAGAGTACCCGAATCCTTCTCGAGAGGTCATAACATCACGTGGCCTTGCCAAGACTCGTGATTCTATCCCAACATTATTACTCATGAAGCACCTCAAGCCACTAAGCTCAAACGGTTAGCCACGCACAGATCTAGGTCTTGAACCCAAGCAATCAACCTCACCCACGGTGAAACAATTAACGTATGCTATTAAATCCCGAAAGGACACAACCGATGTGCCATTCGCCAAGCGATACTCAAAATGGACTTTTCCTCAGAAGCGAGGAAGTATATAACTAACTATATTTTCACAATCTTCTGTTGCAGCGTGCAACACGCTCCAATGACATACCCGTGGCGGCATGCCACCCGGTCTGGATGCCATTCCTGTGGCGGCGTGCCACCCGATCCAAATAACTAGCAAAAAGGAAATGCATATCGAGTCGAATTTTCTCATTATAGCAAACACACACATATATATATAGTCTCAAACTCAGCCATATGAAATGCATCTGACAACGTTTCTCAATACTGGAACTGAATCAACGGTAGATACCTCTTCCCTGACATCCGCCACTAAGGTCCAACTGACAAAGCAATACCTACCAGCCGTCCGCTGGTCCTGGGTACAAATACTTTGTTGGAGCATACTCTGATGCTCTCTGCTATGCAATTTGTTCCATTTTCCGACATAGTCCATATCACATTAGTCTAGACAATCCGACCCATGACAACTAGTCAGCAATCAAGTATCATAATCCGAATTCGTCTTATCAAGTTAAGAGAGAGCCACTAGGGCTTCCGATTTCCAATAATCACAAAACGGTGCTGATGCACACGATATACAACCACTGCATAGGCGGATTAACGAGAACTTCAAGTCTCCTACACATATATAACACATGAATCACTATGCCTGATTCCGTATTCCACCGTACGAATACATAACGCACATCAAGCGTCCATTCATACCACGAAAGCCATTCGGAAATTTCCTTATGCCATTTACAACTCAATCATCAATGTCAATCTAACAAGAGGATACCACCACACCACTAAATATTATCGGTTTATATTACCTGGCCCTTTTTGGACCATATTCCCTGCCAAATTACAAGAATAGTAGGTACCATTTTCTTAAATCATCAGAAAGATCGATTCTTAATTCACCTGCAGCTGCCCGTGCTGCTCAATAATTTTAATGACTTGCCATATATTATGAACTGATCTCAAAACCTTGAATATGCCATTATCAACTTTTTCATAACACATCGCATATACAATACCATACTAAGATAACATGGAAATTCTTATCCCTTTCCTACGCCGCAAACATCGACACACTCAACTAGTCAAGGACTTTTATGATCCCATATAGAGAAAACTCATTACACATTCCAAGCTTTCCATACTAACAGGAAATACACTCATTTTTCAAACCACATTAAAATACATCATAAACTCTTTCTCCCAATTACATTGCATAAGTTAAACTGCCAGGACTTGAGTCCTTATACCCATATCGAGTTACACAACTGTCAGCACTCAAAAGCTTTGTTGCACAATATCTGCAAGACTCATTACTTCAATCACATACCAATAATTAATCGTATTCCTTATCATACCGCTTCGGTTTATTAACAAGTTGTTCCATTTACCCAATTTCCTTTCTGATTCATCTCTAATTTCATATCAGTCTTTACTATAGTACCGCAATGCCTCAACCCATGTTACCACACAAGACTCGTACATAAATCCATACGGTCTAAGACCCATAGGCCACTGAATACTCTCCCAATTGTTTCCGAGAAATACCACATTCTACAATACTTTGTTTTGAAGAACTTCCTGCGATTTGAATTTGTTATCACTACCTTTCAATACGGATACAAAGAATCTCATCATCCCCATAACATAACAAAAGTCTTGATTTTTTCTAACGAAACCACGGTCTTTAGCCACGTACACAATCTTAAGGCACCGGACTGTTGCAAGCGTAAATCTAAAACACCGCAAGGCTATTCTCGGGCGTCATTCACCCTTAACCAGTTATAATTCAACTGCCTTATTAAACAGAACCACTCGGGCCTTACTAGGACTCTGACACCGCAGAACATGATTACATACGGATACAATTAACTATCTTTCTCTAGCAACAACCACTCAAAACCTCCTAGTATTTCTTCATATCTACGAAGCACCATAACCTTTATCAAAATTTCCCAACATACCTAGAGATAGAGCCAACACAGCACACGACAGTGCAATCAGTTAATCAATAACAACCTTCCCAACTTAGCTCGGAGTCATACATCAAAGCACTTTTAGCCACTCATAGCCTTCTTACTCAAATGATGCAACAAAGTTCTAGTTAGATTAAACTCAAGTCATTTACAAGCTTTGGCGGAGGTTCGAATCATCAGAAATATTAATTCTTTTGCAGTTCTTGCATTCATTCACACACAACAGTTACGCCCACGCTTTAGGTGACAAAAATCTTTTCTAAGTCCCAAATTTTCCAAAAATTTCGGCAGAGTTTCCTTTGTAAATTGGCTTATCCACCTGCCAGAGAATCACCAAACCATTCTAACAATACATCCACAACTCAACAAGATATTACAATGTATTTCAACAACATTAAATCTCAATACTATACGAATCATATTATCATAATTGTTACATGAAAATGCGTTGTACCTGCTCGAATCATAACACATATCAAATACATTTCAATTACACATGAGGATCAACCCACCTACTTCTTCTCAATTTAGCATTTCAGCACAATACCTTCCACCAGGATACACATAGCATAATCACTTTAGTCTTCCTGAGTTTAAACTCGTTCCATTACACGTAAGACACTTTACCTTCCAATTAAGAGATATGGTAAATATTCACCACGCCCATAGCTCGGGGCTACACAACATATTAGATAAGAGTCGAACCATTAATAGCTCATCTATTAGTAAGCCTTCCTAATACTCTACAGATCGGCACAAGACCCCAAACATGGCTACTAGCCTAAGTACATAGATATAAGCCCTGTCTCAGTCACTTTACACAGTAATTTATCAATCGGGAAGGATCAAGTCCAAATCCCCAGTCACAATACCACCACGCTCGTCACATGACGCGTGTATCATCTCAGCATAGCACTGTATAGTACAAATACGGGGTTTCAAACCCTCAGTACATTATCTATATCCACCACTCACCAAATCAACACCTCGATGCTCAAGTCATAGACAAGGTCCAGCCTCAAGTCTTTCCGACTGGCCCAACATGAACTCACGGAGATTATGCCTCGCCCCTCGATCGGGGAAAATAACAAGCCATAAGGCAATTATATTGTTGAGCACTCGATGCGTACACAGACGTGCGGAAGGAATTTTAAAAATTATATCTCAAGCTGAATCAAGTGCGCACGATACGAATTCCAAGAAATGTGAAGTGTTTCCTAAAGGTTCGCAGCCTCCCGAGGATAAGTACAGGCATTCCCGTACCGATCCACAAGACTCTACTAACCGGCTCAAGACTCATGATGCCTAGTAAACCTAGGCTCTGATACCAACTTGTCACGACCCCAAATCCGGTCGTGATGGCGCCCAACACACTGCTAGGCCAGCCCGACCAATCAATATCAACAACAGAGCTAGAAGCTCTCTTTAGCCCATTTAAGCATATTAAATCACGAAGCAACATCAATACATATAACGAAAATGGGGAACCAAGTCCCAAAATATACCAACTCCCATAGACCGAAGGATCAAGAGTCATGAGCCTCTACTGAACATAAGTGTATAAAGGTTTACAAGAATACCAAGTGCGGAAAGAAATGTCAATACAAAATCAAAAGACGGTAGGAAGGAATATCGGGTCCTGCGGACTCTGCAGCTACCTCGAATATCCACAAATGTCGCCTCGCACAGGACTGCTGGGAGGTACCTGGATCTGCACACAAGGTGCAGGGAGTAAAATGAGTATTGCCAGACTCAGTGGTAATAAACAGGGGTAAGAGAGCGTAGATAAGAAATCCACAATAAAGTACTATGTAAAACTGTAACCAATACCCTATAACAGTTCCATATCAACAGTAGTGAACCAACAATATTAACAACAAGTATAACAGCTAGCAGATATAGCTAAATGTAGTGCAATGCATGAAATAACCGCTACGGCGCGTAGCCCGATCCAATTTGGGTACCCGTGCTCACTGTGGGGGTTCAGACTCCGGAGGGGCTCCTACAGCCCAAGCACAATATCACTGTGGCATGCAGTCCGATCCAAAATATATACCGCTGCGACGCGCAGCCCGATCCACTACCAGTCGGCTAATATGCAAATATAGCCTCGCAGGCTCAAAAGTAGTTTTGAAAACATCTTTTATCATTTTTTAGTTGAAAACAGTAATATCAAGTTCCAGAGATTGGAAATAGCATGAAAACAGAGATAGCTACGGAGATAGCTACGGACTGGTAGTAACTAACATGTCAATATGATAAGATAATGATAACGATCCTCGCGGGATCCAATAACTGGCTCACGGCCCACAAGTATACTCAACCGTTCAAGAAGGGGGTTCAACGGCTCAAGAGTGGCAAATATCACAATATATAGTATGCAACCATCCAAGAAGGAGGTTCGACAGCTCAAGAATAGCCAATATCATAACACAGTGCCAACAAGTTGGACTAAGCCATAGTCCCCAATCACAATCGACCCCGCACTCACAAGAGAGTACGTGTCTCGCCGCTATACACCGTCACAAAGTGGTATACCGGGGTTTCGAACCCGTTGGTCATCACCCACGTCTATTACTCACCTCAATACCGCGCGACGACTACTCCGCAATGCCCTTGCCACGAGAATCAAGCTCCGCACTCGTAGAATCTGATCAAACATAGTAGAAACACAACAAATTAGGCCAATGGGACGACACCCAATCAATACAACTCAATTTATATCAAAATTCCCAAAGTTGTCAAATCCTGACTTTCGGTACACTTCTCGAAAAATTACAAAAGCCACATATTCGGAATCCTCATCTCGATACGAGTCTAGGCATATAAAATTTACCGAAATCGGACTCCATTTGCCCACTCAAATCAGTGTTTTTCTTCAATTTAGGCCTAGGGCTCAAACCCACCTTTAATCTCCCATTTACAGAAAATTAACCAAGGATTTCATGTTAAAATGATGTAATTAAGCCACAAAACTTACCTCCGACGAAACCCCGATGATTTCTCGGCAATCTCCCGTCAATTTCTTCTCTTAGAACTCAAAAATGGAGGTTTTGGGTATGGGGTTCGCGACTGGACTGTTCTGTTATATTAATTCACTGACTGCCAGGCGACCTTCTGCGATCGCAGCCCCAGGCTCGCGATCGCGATGAACAAATTCACCAGACCCCAAAATTACTCTACGCGATCGCGACATTACCTACGCGATCGCACTGCCTCATGCCTCAACACTACGCGATCGCGTGAAACCACCCGCGATCGCACTGCTCTAAATCCCAGACCTACGCGATCGCACACTACATATCGCGATCGCGATGCACAACCAGTCGACCTTACGCGATCGCATCACTCCTTCCGCGATCGCGAAGAACAAATTTTCCGGCCTCATTCCAATACACTACGTGATCGCAGTCTCCCCCTTGCGATCGCAGAGCTTCCCAGCTTTACCCTATGCGATCGCAGACATAGCTTCGCGATCGCGAAGCACAAAAATCTTCTGCACTAATTGCAGCAGAAACAGCAGTGCATTTAGCACAAAATGGTCCGTTTGGACCCCCGAATTCATCCCGAGGCCCCTGGGACCCCAACGAAAACCACCAATATACTCCAAAACACGATACGAACTTGCTCCAATCATAAAAACACCATACTAAACATCAAAATCACCAATTACACATGGATTCAAGCCTAAATTCCTTAAAACATTCCGAATTACACAATCAATCAAAAACCCGACCAAATGACGTCCGAATGACCTGAAATTTTGCGGACATATCCAAAATCACATAACTAAGCTACCGCAACTGTCGGAATTCTATTCCGACCCCCGGATCAAAATCTCACCTACCGTTCGGATTTCGCCAAAATTCAACCTTAGCCAATTCAAGCCTATTTCTACACTGGACCTCCAAATTCAATTCCGATTGCTCCCCTAAGTCACAAATCACCTCCCGGAACTAACCGAATCATCCGAATCCGATTCCGAGCCCTCTAACTAAATAGTCAACTCCGGGTTGACTTTCCTTATTCAAGTTTTCTTCAAAAAGGCTATATGCCTCATTTTTAATCCAATTCACTCCTAAGTCCCCCGATAAACTCTAACACTGATATAAAAGCATAAAACATGTAATTGCAACATAATGGGGTGGTAATTCCCGAAATGACGGGCCGGGTCGTTACAAATACCCCCCCTGGACTTTACGATAAGATTTATATATAACCCTCATTTTTTTAACAAAATATTTTTTTTTGTAAAAACTAAAAGTATTTTGTTGAAAATAATTTCTCCAGTTCTTAAAAAACGAAAATATTTTGTTAAGAACATTATTTTTTTCTGGTTTTAAGAAAAAAATGTTTTTTCAAATTTGTTTTTCCATTTTTTTCAGTTTTAAAAAACAAGCTAAAAATTGAAGAAAACAAATATTGTTCAAGAGCGAAATTAATTTGTTAAAAATATTTTACTCAGTTATTAAAAAACAAAAATATTTTGTTTAAAACTGAAAATGTTCTAATTCCTCTGTTTTTACATTTTTTCCACTTTTTACAAAATAAAATATTTTGTTAAAAAAATAATTTTTGCAATTTGTTTAAAGTTTCACAAAAAGAAATGTCTTTTTCTTTTGGAAATGTTCTAATTTCTTTTTGTAAAACTTTTAAAAAATTGCAAAAATCATTTTTTTAACAAAATATTTTTTTGTAAAAACATATTTGTAAAAAATGTAAAAACAGAGAAATTAGAACAATTAGAACATTTTCAATTTTTTTAAAATATTTTTATTTTTTAAAAACTGAATAAAATATTTTAAACAAATTATTTTCACTTTTGAAAAATATTTTTTTCTTCATTATTTAATTTTTGAAAACTTTTTTTGTAAAAACTAGACAAACAAATTTGTAAAAATTGTTTTTTTTGTTGTAAAAAAGGAAAAAAAAATTAACAAAATATTATTCATTTTTTAAGAACTGAAAAAATTATTTTTAACGAATAATTTTCAATTTTTACAAAAAATAATTGTTAAAAAATAAGGGTTTTATATAGACCTTATCGTAAAGTCTAGGGGGTATTCCGACCAATAATATAACGGCGAGATCGAAAGCTTTGTCATCCTCTCTCTACTTCTTTAGCTCTGAGGCTCACTCCCCGAGGAGCCTGAGATTCTTGGTTTCCCTCAGCTTTCATGAACACTACCAGCACCCCCATAAAATTCCAACCAGACCACTGAAAGCCCCGACCGGAAAAAACCTCCCACGCGCCGCCCCTCCGGTGACCAAATCTCCACGCGCCGGCGCGTGGCATACCTTCCAGTCCTTTTTTCGAAAAATTTCTTTTGGATAGCCTTCTCAAGGGTAAATTCCGAGTGCACCCATCCAAGAATTTCTGATTTTCGACAACTTTCAATTTATACCTAAGGCAGGGCACCTTTTTTCTGTTTCAGTTATCAGACTTCTGCATTCTTCTATCTATTTACCTTGTTATGATGACTACCAAACACCTCCTCTAAATCCAAATCTGAGAAGCTGGGTATAACTTCTCAAAATGGGAGAAAATAGGATTTATTTCAATGCTGGATTCAAATATTTTGACATCACCAGATGAAATTCCAACAAAGATATATGGTTTGAGTGGGTGGAGAGAAGCCGCAATATGATGAGATGTTCATCCATGGGTAGAAAGACAATGGATTGGGTCTGTTATGTACTTAAAGAAGCATCGACGGATAAAATGAATTTGGTGAAGCGATGGAAGCACAAGGATCAGATGACAGAATATTTCTGCACTAGGAAGTTCAATGCGCATGGTAGATACATGAGTATTCTATCACTGAAGGGAGAAGGGAGGTCAGTTATTATAATCCCTGAGTTAGCTGTGAATGCAGGCTCGAAAGACATAGCAGCTAAGATAGAAATATTCATATACCAGACTCCCAAAATGAATCCCACATTCCCACCCAGAATCACTGAGGTTAACTATCCATATGCCAAAGAAATCAAGGAGAGTAAATGGCAGTCCAGTACCCTTCGAGAGGCAAAGGTTAGTATAAACAAGGGGGATATCTCTATTGTGGAACCGACAGGAAGCGAGGAAGATGGTCTATTTAAAAGATGCATTATCGGTTCTTTCGGAGAAGAAATCAACGAGAGACCCACTTTAGCATACATAAGGCGATGGGCGAGCGCCTCATGGAGCAAAGCATATGAAATTAACATGTATGAAATGACGGGCAACATGTTTCTCTTTGAATTCCCGAACAGATACATGGCAGAGCAGATCTTGCAAGGAGATTAGAGATGGAAAAAGTTCAAGCTTCATCTGGAATGGTGGAATCAAACTATTAGATGCATTCCAAACTCCCAAAAGGTGAAAACATGCTGGATTAGAGCCATGGGGATTCCTTTACATCTATGGTCACACAAGATCTTCAAAGAAATAGGAGATCTCTGTGGGGGATGGATAGCTACTGAAGAAGAAATAGATCTAAAAAATCATCTCAAGTGGGCCAGAATTAAAATTGTTGGTGATGGAAGAAAGATCCCTAATGAGGTTGGGATTGAAAGAGACGGAACCAAAATTTTCATCCCAATTTGGGCTGAAAGACAGGCAAGATTTGTGACAAATAGGCCAGAAAACGACCAACCCTGTAAGGAAGACAACAATTCTAATGGAGATTGAGGAACAACTCAAGAATGAAGAAAGTGCATGGAGACAAAAATCTAGAGCACTGTGGCTAAAAGAAGGGGGCAGGAACACAAAATTTTTCCATCGAGCTGCAAATGCACATAAGAGGCACAACAACATTGATCAGCTACTGATTCGACAGGAAGTAGTAGAGAATCCAGAAAGAATAGAGAACGAGATCATCGAATTTTACAAGGATTTGTACACAGAACCAAAAGAGTGGAGACCAACTGTCAATTTTGAAAATAGTCCGTCGATTTCTGAAGCAGAACGAGCGTCTTTATAGTGTAACTTTGAAGAACAAGAAATCCTGAGTTGTTTGAAGATGTGTGCAAGTGACAAGGCCCCAGGTCCGGATGGATACACAATGGGGTTTTTTTATCAAATGTTGGGACATCTTGAAGAAAGACGTCATGGAGGCTTTTAACAACTTCCATTCTTAAGAGATGTTTGAGAAAAGCTTCAATGCAACGTATATAGTCTTGGTTCCAAAGAAGACAGGTGCGAAAGAATTGATAGATTTCAGACCTATCAGTGTGATAGGGAGTTTCTACAAACTGCTCTCTAAAGTCTTGATTGAAAGACTGAAGAGTGTGGTAGGAAAAATTGTTGATGCTCAACAAATGACTTTCATCAAAGGAAGATAAATAATAGATGCAGTGTTAATTGCCAACGAAGCAGTGGATTCAAGAATAAAAAAGAAAGAACCTGGAATCTTATGCAAATTAGATATTGAGAAAGCCTATGATCATGTAAACTGGAGTTTCCTACTCAGAATGCTAGAAGAAATGGGCTTTGGGCAGAAATGGATTAGATGGATGAAATTTTGCATATCAACTGTAACATTTTCCATTCTCATAAACGGATCTCCAAAAGGTTTTTTCCAATCACACAGAGGTCTAAGACAAGGTGACCCTTTATCTCCCTTTCTATTCATTATAGCCATGGAAGGCCTGAACAACATGATCAAAACGGCTAAAGTTAGTGGATGGGTGAAAGGATTTGAGGTAAACAGGAGTGGGGTAAACAATCTAGAGATCACACATCTCCAATATGCTGATGATACTCTAGTCTTCTGTGACGCAAAAATGGAGCAACTTAGATTCTTAAGGATCATTTTGGTCTTATTTGAGGGAGTCTCGGGGTTACACATCAACTGGAGGAAGAACAATATTTTTTCCATTAATGAAGTTAACAATATGGAGCAATTGACACAGATACTGGGAGGAGAAGTTGGGTCCTTACCAACTGTCTACCTTGGGATGCCTCTGGGTGCAAGGTCCAAATCAAAAGAGATCTGGAATGCAGTTATAGAAAAGTGTGAGAAGAGGTTGTCAAGATGGAAATCACAATATCTATCATTGGGGGGCAGGCTAGTTCTAATCAACTCAGTATTAGATTCACTTCCGACTTATATGATGTCATTGTTTCCAATTCCATCAAGCATTTTACAGAGATTGGACAAGCTGAGAAGATCGTTCCTTTGGCAAGGCAATAAGGAGAAAGGGTCTTTCCATTTAGTTAAATGGAAGACACTCACAATGGCAAAAAAATAAGGAGGTTTAGGAATAAGAAACTTGAAGAATCAAAGCAAGGCTCTTAGAATGAAATGGTTATGGAAGTACTCTCAAGAACCCCAATCATTATGGAGCAAAGTGATCAAAGCTAAGTATGGTGAGGAAAACAACTGGATGTCACAAGAAGTCAGAACAACATATGGAGTAAGTGTGTGGAAATCCATCAGAGAACTTTGGCCTATTATGAAGAATCACTCTTCCATTAGAGTGAACAACGTAAGGAACACGTCATTCTCGAATGATAACTGGTTGGGACATGGAAGCTTGAAGGAAAGATACCCGGATATGTTTGGTTTAGTACAAAGCCAACACAGAACAGTAGCTGAGATGAGGAGTCATCAAGGATGGGAATTTGCTCTCAGAAGACGATTGAATGACTGGGAGATAACAAGATTAGCTGACCTTTACAAAGAGCTGGAAGCATTCAGAGGGTTACATGAAGGTTTTGATCTAATTTGGTGGCACAGGCACAACAAAGGGTTATATCAGGTGAAGGACGCATACAAGATTTTGAATCATAATAATCAACAGGTAGACATATGGCCTTGGAAACATATATGGAGAACAAAAATTCCATACAAGGTAGCATGCTTCACTTGGCTATTAGTAAATGAAGCAGTTTTAACCCAGGATAATCTCATAAAAAGGGAAATTTCTATGTGTTCAAGATGGTTTCTATGTAAGAAAAATGCTGAAACTGTCAGTCATCTATTTATTCATTGCAAGATTACAGACAAACTATGGAAAATATTTATTAGTCTTAGGGGTATTTCATGGCCAATGCCAAACAGGCCTAAAGATGTTCTTTATAGCTAGGAAGAAGCTGGAGCTGAATCAACTAGTAAAGAAAGATGGAGGACCGTACCAGCTTGTATCTGGTGGACAGTTTTGAGAGAAAGGAACGCTAGATGTTTCGAAGACAGAAGCAATCCAGTACAAAAGATCAAACTCAACTGTATTCTTCTTTTTTGTTTTTGGTGTAAACAGATGTACACAAAAGATACATTGACAATCATAGTTATACTAGGATCTTGCTAGGAGTCTAGCCATAACATCTATTACTCATTTTCATGTAAATTTGCTTTTCAGTACACCTTAAGCACCCAGGTTATTAATATATACAATAGTTATCAATTCAAAAAAAATATAACGGCAAGATTGGATATGAGCCAAACTTTTAACGAAGGCTATATTTGGCCCTTTTCGCAAAGTATAGGGGTTTTTTTTTTTGGACCTTTTGCGAATAAAAAAAGAAACAAATTTGCACAAATTGGATAAGATTGGCCGGAAGGATCCGAATCCCCAAATGATTACAAAATTGCATCGGGTTTTCGAGCAAGACATTCTTAAAATACCAAAATCCCTGCTGTATTTACCCGAAATACTCTGGTCCTTCCACTTCTTACTCAAAAATCAAAATTCGATTCTTTCCATTTTCAGTTCTCTCCAACGCTCAACCGATTCAACTAGGTATCTTTCATATGCTTCAAGTATACTGATTTTTTTTTTTCCATTTTCTCTGATGCATTTTACGATTAAGTTTTTCGATTAGTACAATTTTGAGTTTTCTAGGTTAAATCTGCATAGCATTGTCTCGTATTTGTGTAGGATTCATAAATGTGATTGCTACAGACTGAATGTTGATTGCAATCTCTATAAACTAGCTGGACCGAGCTTACTCCATTTTGTGTTGACCAAATATTTGACTGAATATTTTTTTTTTCTTCCTTTTGGGGAATGTAAACAGTTCTTATTAAGGAAGGTTATGAGTATAAGTAGTGTCGAGTTGATGCAATCTAAAAGCAAGTACTTTTTAAAATTTATCTTTTTTTTAAGTATTTCAGTCTACATATTTTGATCAAAGTTGGATCTGTTATTTGAAGTTTACGGGTTACTATAGCGACTTTTAGTTAATATACAATAACAATTGGGGTTTGCAGTTGGTAATATCAAATGTTTATAGATTACACTTAGTGGATTTCTTAATACATATACAAGGTCTGAGCAAAAGATATTGGGTTCATGTGATCCCATATCTTACACTAGGGATCCATCCTGATTTGGATGCCTGTTTTTACCACTGAGTTGGGTTCTAATGACACTTTTGTAACTAATGTAGTCACACTCGTGATTGCATGAGAATTTTGCAGAAACGTTTCTTACTGGTTTCATGCTTCCACTTTTACTGTAAATATGCACTATTAAACTTCAGTTATACCCCAGTGTTCTTCAATGGAACTTGGTTTAATATTATTGCAGGACCTTCCTGCTAACATTGTTGTATCCCCTATTGAATGAAAAGGATGCATAGCAGTAGGATTGTTATCCAGGCATTGCCTGCCCCTGGGGCTCCAGAATACTGGGATGCTGAGAAGGGTAAGGGTGGTACTAAACTGAGAAAGCTGAACAAAGCTGCTTTTAGCAGAGGTCATCATAACAAAAACGTTGATGACCTCATTCCCTGGCAGGCAAAAAGAATGAGAAACAAGCAAAATAGGAGGGTATTTTGTATTGGTAATGCTGACCACGTGTTAGGTGCTCCATTGGGGATCACGGGTCAAGAAAAAAATTCTCACCTCTGGTCTTCTGAAAATATCAAATCAAGTACAAAAGTAGGAAGTTGCATTGCGGACTTGAGTGCATGGAAGGTAAAGAAAAGAAGAAGCATTCTGGAGAGCAAGTGTAATGCCTCGGAAAATAATGTAACTACTTGTGAACAGGCAAATGCTGCTGCTATAACAGGGAAGAATCGTTTAGATAAAGGTAGAAGTTCAGAAATGGGTGTTGCCACATGCTATGAAGGAGATTTGGTGATGAGCAGTTGTGAGATAGGGGCATGTCTGTCTAAGAATATATGTGATGGGGCTGAAAAAACTAATTGGAACAATCCCTCTAAGTCTACTGGCGCAGATCATGATGTGGAAACTTGTAGTGATAGGTGTGGCAGTGACATTTCTAAGGATCACATTTTTGTTACTTTAGAGTCGAAGTCTGTCACTGAAGTTGAAAATGGGGATGTGACAGTTTCTAATGTAGGCAATACTTTGACTACTGAACGTGGCAATTTTGTTGAGGTCAATAATACTGCAATTGAGATGAGGGGTCTGCATAGACACCCAAGGCTGGAAGTGCTGATCACTTATTCCAGGAAGAGGAGAAAGAACTCTAGTGCTCCCGCAAGCAGTTTATCATCTATCCTGTCGGATGCTGCCTCCTCTTTTCCAATTATAGAAAACATAGCAAAAACCGCCAGCTCAAACAACTACCAAGTGTCTTTATCCTATTGCTCCGATAATTTTCCTGAAGAAGTAATTACTGGAGACAGTACCTTGTTGACGGGTGTGCAACAAATGCTATTGGAGAAGGCACCTGGTGACAGTTCATGCTCTGAAGCTCGGAAGAAAAAGGAAATAATTCAACTTGATGATCAGAAAGAGAACATCAACAGTTCAATGGTTTCTATCAAGGATGAGTGTCCAATAGACTCCAAAGCAGAAATTCCTGAGCAGGAGATTAGAAATGAGACAGATGCCACTGTGAATGTGGCATATGAAATTGAATCTACTAAAGAGAGTTCACATTGTGCAAGGTCTTGTGGTCTTGGGGCCTCCAGTGACACTGATAGTATGATCACAACCAATAAACCCTTGAATGGGGAAAGACAATCAGCAATTGAAGACAGTCCTCATTCAAGAACGAGTGCTTTTGTAGATGGGAAGACTCAAATCACAAATATGGCTATCATCCCTCCATTGGGTGGAGTGCTTAATGCACCTTCTAGTAAGAAGCTTCTTGTACTTGATGTAAATGGATTACTTGCTGATATTGTTCCGGTTCGTCATGTTCCATATAATTTGAAAGTGGATATCATTGTATCAGGGAAAGCAGGTAGAGTTGGCCAACTTTTTATTTCACCTTATAGTTTTACTTTCCTTTTGGAAATTATTCTAACTGGGTTATATCTGCTGTGCCAGTTTTTAGAAGGCCTTTTCTTGACGATTTTCTGCAATTCTGCTTTGAGAGATTCAATGTAGGTGTATGGTCATCAAGGATCAAGTACTCTTCAAACTTTGCTTACTCACCATAGTACATTTATTGGATATATTCGTTAGTTAAAATGTGGACTCATGTGGTTATATCTGCCCCGTGTATGTTGTTGAAAATTTTGCAGGAAGAATATGGAGTTGGTTCTTGATGTTCTTCTGGGAAATGCCAAGCACAAGTTGGTCTTTTGTTGGGTAAGAATTTCTTGCTTCTCATATTCTTTCAAGACGTGGTGCTTGTACAGGTGCTCAATTTGTGGTGTTCATAGCAGAGGACTACAAGAAAATCAGTGATTCTTGGACTTTAATATCATTTGAAAAAGGGAAAGTGCATGGTGACAATTAGTTGCATTTTCTGATTTTCTCCCAAGAATTACCAATGCATGGTTACATAAATGTGGATATCATGGGGAACCTAGGAATTCCTGCCTTGGAATTAGAATCAGGCTCAAGTTGAGAAAACATGAGTTATTGGTCTTGTTTGTCTGAGCACACATACTATATTTCTCATCTCAAAGGATAATTTGAGGATTCAAATCCATATTCTACTTCATTGGACTATAGAAGAAGGATTTTCATTCATGCACAATGTGAGTGATTGAAATCCATATATATAATGATTAGAAAAATAACTAGATATGATAATGAAGCTTGATTGTTGCACTACTTTGTCATATATGCAGACTCTTTTGTTTGCTGATGCACGGATTTCTGAATTATCAATCCAATAGGAGTCTCAATCATTTTCCCGCTCATTTCCAGATCTAATAATTGAATTGCTCTAGGTATAAGGCTTGATTGCCGTTCTTTCAAGTTACCCTTTCGAGGTTCAAATTCTACGACAGTTGTCACCCTTCCCTTTATATGTCCGGTTAAGTTTTGTGCCTCCACGAATGGGATGTGTTATTGACCTTTCATAGTGTGAGAAAATAAAACAGCTAAACTTTTTTCTTTGCAAAAGAAAATGAGTGGCTTGGAAAATTTACCTGGTTTGGGATGGAAACAAGTCCCCATGATTGCCACGTAGCTTACTGAGTATTCTTTCATTAATTCTCCCTTGTCCTTATTCCTCAATGAAACCAAATACCTAGGGATACATATGGTGCCAACTTCCCTCTGCTGCCTTGCTCTACAACCTAATACTTTTTGGGCTCTAGTTGAATTCCTGAGAACTACATTAAGTCTGCTGCTTGGCTTGTGAAATTATGGTTTTACCTTATTGTGATAGGCTGGAGTTTCCAAACTAGCGGCTCATTCTCTCTTGGATAGTTATTTTAATATCTGGTAACCTAGTTGGATAAACACTTTTGATTGAACATAGTTAATGTTTGTGGCTCTACCCACTCGATTGATGTATGAACTAACATATGGAAATTTCCCGTTCCTAGTTGTCAAGAAAGATTGAGAAATACTCTTTTTTTTTTGTTTTCTTCTCGTTAGGAGAATATAAATGTTATAGTTGCAGATGTTACTAATTTCTATCTTGCCTTTTATTTTTTCAATTCTTATTATTTTGGTGTTCTTTGTACACACTTATTTGTTTCTATGTTTGCTCTTTTCATTTATTCATTTCAAAGTAGCATAACAAACTTGAATCTTATGTAGGATCAATCCCACTGCACTGATACCGGTTTTCCTGTTGTCGGGAAAAGGAGGACTAAGCCTATTATCTTGAAGAACCTTAAACTGTTGTGGGATAAATATGAACCAGATCTTCCATGGGAGAGAGGTGAATATGATGAGTCAAACACACTTTTATTGGATGATTCTCCTCACAAAGCGTTGTGTAATCCAGTGAGTTTTAATCCTTTCCTCTTCCTGGGAAATTTATTTTTACTGCATGACTGAAGTCAACGAGTTTGAACGTGCATTTTTGTTTTTTCAGCTAAATACAGCAATATTTCCAAATTCATACCACTACATGGATGAGAAAGATGACTCATTAGGTGAGTTCTCTGTGTGTGTTTTCCCTTGCAGAACTATCACAACTACAAGGGTAGGTGAGTCAGACATGTCAATTGTAAACTTTGTTTCTTGGGCTTCTTCATTGAGAGGCTGGTGATGGTTGTACCTCATGAGTAGACCATGTGTGTTTTCGGATGAATCATGCAAATTGATACTGAACTCTGTTACTTGGAAATTGTTTGTGCTTTCATTTTGTACAAAGACTTTTTGCTATAGTTCCTCGCTTTACTTCTCCAGGTTTCATTCTCCTATTATATGTTTAGTTAAAGTGCTTTACACTACTATATATGACTGCCTAAACGGTTTGGGTCATTCCTATTCTGTATGGGGTAGAGATACCGCTCTGTGATTGTGGTTACCCTCTTTGTGTATGCATGGCATGAATTGTATTCTGTCCAACTCATGCTGTTAGAATTTCTGTAACTTCATTTTGTTTTTCTGCAGCAGGGCCTGGGGGTGATCTGCGAGTTTATCTTGAAGGATTGTGCATGGCAGAAAATGTTCAAAAGTATGTAGAGAGTAATCCATTTGGTCAACGACCTATCACTGAAAAGAACGTATCTTGGCGTTACTATCGCAAGGTTATTGATGCTGCAACATATTTACAAGAAAGTGGTACTAATAAATTCCCAACTTATAGATGCCGATATTGATGGAAACTTGATTTTTGCAATGCATATATTTTGTATAAAACCTATAGTTAGCTCGGTAGCTTTTTGATTGATGTTGCTGGGACACCAGCCTTACTATAATAGCCAACAGCATAGAATATTTGGCTTTGCTTTGAAGGCTTACACTCAGCCGACGCATCTAGAAACAGCTTTTTGCACGGCATTTTGCATATACTTACCTCATACCTAACCCAAAGGACTAGTTATTTTTGGCCCAACCATACTATTTAGGAAGCAAGTTGTAAATCGCAGGGCTAATTTTTGTTTTAAACCTGTACTAGTCCTTGTGACCATGCATATAAATCTGTTATGTATTGTATACAGCAGTAATAGAAATATTCTTACTCGTACTGATGTTTGTACGAGTATCTACTTCTGCTCACATATTAGTAGCTTCTTTATGCATCCATAAAGTCCCATAACTGTAGTTAAGGAACACTGCAAAAGACTGGATGTCGACCTTTGATTAATAACTTGGATCGTTACTGGACAAGTTAAAGTTACTAGATGGACTCAACATCATTTGAATTTACAAGTTAGACTATTTGGCAAAACAAACTTTAAAGTTTTTTTATGTCTTATGTTATTAAGTCGTATGTTAGGAAAACAGTGGTATTGCTAAGTTTGCTACATGGGAAAGAAAACTTAAATCCCAGGGAAAGAAAACTATTTTACCACCTATAGAATAGGTTAGTACCCTATTTATAACATATAAATACCTTTTTAAGATTTTACATTACATATATCATAAAATAACATAAAACATATCTATATCACGTAATATAGAAAAGAGTTTCTATTTATTGCTAATTAGGTCTTAATAAATATCTTTTATAAAAAATGCTAGTGCTATTGCTAAGTTTGCTACATGGGAAAGAAAACTTAAATCCCAAGCTATCAGAACCAACAGAGATCAAGACTTTGCTCCTTCCCTTCCTAGTCTATGTCAGGATTACAACTTTCCCCTTCCTAGTAATGTCAGGATTACAACTTTTATGTTAGAATCGATTACACCAAGACCAATTCTATGATTTTAACTCCTCAAGTATGCATATTATTTAAATATTCTGGTAATCCCAGTGGTACTGGGGCAATCAAATCGTGGCCTTTGGGCTTTAACATTTGTACGTTGGTCATTGTGCGAGTTAATTATGAAACTTCTATTCTAATAACTTAGTATTCGTACTCATACGATGTGCGGGAAATTATAAAATTAAAAAATAATAAGAAATATTACTTGAAATGGTAATGAAAAGTGATAAAAAATAATATGTTATTAGTTAATGAAAGTAACAGCCTCTACTTCTTAAACAATATTTAGAACAAAAAAAAAAGTCATAATATTTAAGACTCTACAATATATGTAAATCATTATCTCTATCCAATTAGCTTGAATTTATTACATAAAATAAAATAAAATAAAATAAAATAAAATAATAAGCTTTACGAACAAAACACTCCATCTTTCTCTGAAATATAAATCTAAGCAAATGCAAATTGAACTCACTTTTCACAACAAATTCCACGAAATTATTTGCTTTCTCTGGCTAGAAAGTTTATCTTACAAATGAATTCATGCAACGATCAAAGATCGAACTTCAAAGATCAAACTTTTGATAAACTTGTATGATTTCTGTCTTCCACAACCAAAGTTGTTGTTTATCGATGTATGACTTTACACTTTTTGAATTGTTAACTCGATGCTCAAAACTTAACATAAATATTACAACAGTGATGAAGACAAAATTTGGCAAAGAAATACGGGCAATGTTACATTCACATATGTAAGATCATACCTAAACTAACTAAAAGGATAATGTTTCTTTGCATTTAGAGTCGTGCAAATTATAAATTTTAATTCTTGTAGTTTAAGCATTCCTAATACTTTATGAGTTTTAATGAGAATATTCGATTTTTAAAAATAACCCCATCTATTAAGAATAAAGGCTAAACTCATATGAAGAATTTTAGAAAAAAAGAATCTTCCTTTCACTATTTAAATCGAGGAAACAAACAAAAACTTAAGAAATCTTTTTTTGTGTTTTAAAGATTTTAAAGAAGGAAAAAGTTTTATATATATATATATATATATATATATATATATATATATATATATATATATATATATATATATATATATGCTAAACAGATATGAAGAATTCTAGAAAAAAAATCTTCCTTTCACTATTTAAATCGAGCAAACAAACAAAAATTCAAGAAATTCTTTCTTGTGTTTTAAAGATTTTAAAGAAGGAAAACATTTTATGTATTACGTTGATAAAAATAAAGTGTGTGTATATATATATATATATATATATTTTTTTTTTTTATCAGCATTCAAACATGAAAGGAAAAAGTCAAAAACAGAAGGGAGTACATCACCTGAGATGCATAATTGCGAAATGATGATCAGATGCTTAGCAATTTACTCATCGAACAACAAAAAATCATAAAGAATGATTTTGGATGCAATTTTCCCCGGCAAATTTTTCGGCGAAAGAAAAATGGGAATTATACGTTTTTTCTAATCCAATATATGTAAGAGGAGAAATTCAGTTAGTTTTTAAAAGGAATGAGAGTGGAGGAAGTATGAGTAGTTGGTGGTTTTTATTGGTAGTTTTTATTGCTTGAATTTTGAAAAAAAAAGTGTAATCCAATTTGTTTTTAAAAGGAAGGGGAGTGGAGGAAAGGAGAGTACTTGGTAGTTTTTATTGGTAGTTTCTATTGCTTGAATTTGAAACTCCAAGAAAGTTGGAGGAATGTTCAAAATTTTTACGTGTATCAATTTAATGTCATGGAACTTGTCATTATAATAGTTCTTTGTCTTTGTTATTCTATATAGATAGATTTATTTCTAACGGGTAAAACAAATAAATATTATATAAATTGTGTATATTAACCATTGTACAAGTTGCCTCCGTAGCATAGTGGTAGTGCAAGCCGGCGGCTTCTGTTTTTCTTATTTCTTTTAAGCCATATTTCACTCATTTTTGAGCCAACTTTCATTTGGGTACACGTGACAAATTGTAAAGGAAAACAATACAAGCTCAATAATTAACGGTAAGATTGTTAGAATAACTTTGACTTTTGAAAACATAATGAGGATGTTGTATGAAGTTGCGAAGTCGTACAGGTACATTTTTTTAGTAGGTACAATATATAATAACATAAGAGATTAAATTAAAAGAGATATATATTCAAAAGAACTGGTTCATTAAACAGCTAAAAATATCTATTTAGTAAAACATATATAACGAACAAATCAATATTGTTTTCATAATAAACACATGAGTCATGCTTTCCTACACTATTAAGCATAGTAGTAAAAGAATACCACCAAACAAACAGACAAAAATAACTTTCGTCACTTCTCTAGTTAGAAGCTTCAATGGTACATACACTACTTGATGCCTTAGTTGATGCACCCTCCTACCTCGTATTCAAGAATTCTACTGGAGCCTTAGAGTATAACCCATCATACTGCCAATTATCACCACTGATTCATATATTCAGGTAAGAAAATTGTGAAGTAAATATTACTAATTGTTATGCCAGGAAGACTTGCATCTTTTAAGCGAATAAAATTTACATCTAGCAGCTAACGCTTTAATTTGTTTTATCAACAAAAGACGTCAAAGAAACTGACGGTAATGTTTCATAATAGGTAATGACAATTGTAGAATAAATTTTTCAATATCTAAATTTAAAAGTTTTGATTTTATATCTGTGTAGAGAAAATTAAGGTGCAACATATTTGAATCTACAAACCTATATGAGATTCCACAAAGTGACAATAATTGTGGTGCATTCCAACTCTGAGACAGTCTCGATTTAATATATCTCATAATATTGTTTTTCAAGTATTCATAATCTTCTTTTTGATCCGTAAGGCAAAAGCTCTTTTAGCGATACGAAAAATGGTAGTGTACCAAAAAAAACTAACTCGAGTTTAGGCAACATACTTTGCCACTAAATTACAAATGTCACTTCATACCAGGGGCCGATTTACGTACAAAATTGAGTGCCCAGTCTATCGGGTGTTCATCCAGTGTACCACGTATCTATGTTTCGGAAATATGTTGGCGATCCATTGCATGTGTTGGATTTTAGTACTATTCAGCTTGATGATGACTTGACCTATGATGTGGAGCTTATAGCTATATTGGGTCGTCAGGTGAGGAGATTGAGATCCAAGGACATTGCATCAGTAAAGGTTCGGTGGAGAGGTCGGCCTGTGGAGGAGACCACTTGAGAGATCGAGCAGGAGATGCGGAGCAGATATCCTCACTTATTTGAGTCTCCTGCAGGTATGTTTCTTGACCCGCTCGAGGACGAGCGTTTGCTTAAGTGGGGGAGAATGTGACGACCCGGCCCGTCATCAGGAGAATTACCACCCCGTTATCCCTTTATTTATGTGTTTTATGTTTCTTATATGTGTTAGAATCTATCGGGTGAGTTATGAGTGATTCTGGTTGGAAATGAGGCATATAGCCTTTTGAAATGAAGCTTGTTTATGGAAAGTCAACCTGGAGTTGACTATGTGGTTAGAGGACTCGGAATCGAATTCTGATGATTTGGTTAGTTCCGGGAGGTGATTTGTGACTTAGGGGAGCGACCGGAATTGAATTGGGAGGTCCGGTGTAGAAATAGGCTTGAATTGGCTAAGTTGGAATTTTGGCGAAATCCGATCGATAAGTGAGATTTTGATCCAGGAGTCGGAATGGAATTCCGACAGTTACAGTAGCTTCGTTAGGTGATTTTGGATATGTCTGCAAATTTTCAGGTCATTCGGACATTGTTTGGTCGGGTTTTTGGTTGGATGTTGGTTTCGAAAGTTCTAGTTGAAACTTAGGCTTGAATTCGCTTTGATTTGATGATTTCCGTATTTAATGGGTGTGTTTTTATGATTGGAACAAGTTTGTATCGTATTTTGGAGTAGGTTGGTGGTTTTTATTGGGGTCCGGGGGCCTCGAGATGAATCCGGGGGTCCAAACGGACCATTTTTGGCTAAATGAGGGATCAGGTCTGCTGTCATAAGTGCACCAGATATTTGTGCATCGCGATCGCATTAGTAGCCACGCGATCGCGTAGAGTACTGGAGAGCTGAGGATTTTTATCATTCGTGATCGCGAAGTGTGGAGAGCGATCGCGTAAGGCAGGAATTGGGTTCATCGCGATCGCATTAGCCAGGGTCGCGATCGCGTAGAGTTATTTAGCTGGGCCTCGCGATCGCATCAGGGTCCACGCGATCGCGTAGAAGGAAATGAGCACTGTTAAAATTTGTTCATTGCGATCGCATGCAAAAGGCTGCGATCGCAAAGAGTTAAAATACCTGGCAGAAGGGTTAAGACCAGAACATTTGAGTCGCGAACTATTAGAATATTTACTCCATTTTTGAGTTCTTTGAGAGCCAAGTAGCGGGAATTGAAGGGGATTTCATCGGGAAAACATTGGAGGTAAGTTTTATGGTCTAAATACACAATGTTATCCTAGAATCTTCCTCTATATCACTGAAAATGGAAGGATTAATGGGGGATTTTTGCTCTAAGCCTGGGTTATGGTAAATCACTTATTTGAATGGGCAAACGGAGTCCGACTTTGATAAACTTTATATGCATGGACTTGTGTTGAGATAAGGATTCTGAAAATGTAACTTTTGTAATTTTTCGAGAAGCGTACCGAAAGTCAGATTTTGGCAATTTTGTGGTTTTTGGTGTAATTCGAGTTGTTTTGATTGGGTAATGTCTCTTTAGCCTATTTTGATGCATTTCTATTGATTTTGATAAGATTCTACACCCGTGGAGGCCAATTCTCGTGGCAAGGGCATTGCGGACTAGTCTTCG
The DNA here is from genome assembly GCA_032618575.1 of Nicotiana noctiflora. Lineage (NCBI taxonomy): Eukaryota > Viridiplantae > Streptophyta > Magnoliopsida > Solanales > Solanaceae > Nicotiana > Nicotiana noctiflora. The sequence goes on along the minus strand of JASVEL010004954.1, from coordinate 236,555 downwards.
AGCCGAGTCGAGGTGAGTAATGGGTGTGGGTGATGACCAACGGGTTCGAAACCCCGGCATATCACTTTGTGACGCTGTATTGAGGCGAGACACGTAATATCCTGTGAGTGCGGGGTCAAAACGTGATTGGGAACTATGGCTTAGTCCGACCTGTTAATACTATACTGTGTTGTTGGCTATTATTGAGCCGGTAAACCTCCTACTTGGATGGTTGTGGATATCTTTGGGCTGTGAGCCAGTTATTGGGATCCCGCGAGGATCGTTGCTATTGTTTCACTGATATTGGCATGCTATTTTGATACCAGTCTTGAGCTATTATTGTCTAAAATGGTTTTTCAAACTCTGGAATTTCTTAAATACTGTTTTCTACTGAAAATGATAAAAGAGATTTCAAATACTATTTCTGTGCCTGTGAGGCTTGCATTGCATTATAGCTGACTGGTAATGGATCGGGCTGCACACTGCAGCATATCATGATATTATGCTTTGGCTGTAGGAGCCCCTCCGGAGGCCGAACCCCCACAATGAGCACGTGTACCCAAATGGATCGGGCTACGTGCCGTAGTGGTCATATTCATGCATTGCATTGCATTTGGCTATACTTGTTATTCTGATAGCTGATATTGTTGGTTTTTGATACTGCTCTTATTGGTAATTGATACATGATATTGTTGTATAGCTTTACTTAGTATTGTATTAGGTTTTCTTACCTTCGTTGTCTTACCCTTGCTTATTACCACTGAGTTGGAAGTACTCACACTACTCCCTGCACCTTGTGTGCAGATCCACGTACATCACAGCAGAGCTGATTCTATAGCTGCTTGGGAGTTACATTTGGACAGTCGAGGTAGTTTCCAGCGTTCGCAAGACCTGACTCTCCAGTCTATCCTTATTTCCTTAGTTTATTCTACACTTGTACACAGTTTTATACACTATCACAGTTTATAAATTCTGGTAGAGGCTCATAACTTATGACTCCTAATTCGGTGGGAGGTTTATACTGGTTTTGTGATGTCTAATCCCAATGTGTTGGATATTATTTCATTATACTATCATGGTTTATGCTTAAAAAGGGTAAAGTGTGAGCTGATAGCTCTGTGTTATATTTGGTTGGTCGGGTTGGCCTAGCAATGTGTTGGGCGCCATCACGATCGAGTTTTGGGGTCGTGACATATGTCCTAACAAACTAGGAAAGTTTAGGTGCCTAATTAAGGTGCCTTTATGACTGGTGCTTGAACCCCAATCAACCTCCTCTTGGACTTGGACTTGGACCATAAAATGAGTGTAGCACTTAGCTAAATCCTCCACACAATTTTGTAGATCTTGTTCCACCATTAGCGCCTTCTTGATCTCCCATTGAAGCCCAATAATCTTCTGTTGCTTCTCCTTAGCTTGAGATCACGTGAATGGCCTTCTTGGAGCTTCTACAGCTTTATCCTTGTTCATGAAGCTATCAGACCTCTCCACTGAACACGCATAGTAGATCTTGTTGTTACCTTGAACTGGGTTAATGGTTCTCACCAAAAATACTTGATATAAACGTCTAAGATGCCTCATAATGATGCACTTCGAATTCATTCAGTTGGGGTATTTTAAAAGCTATGATGCTTCAACACGTGTTGTTTCATATTTCCATTGTCAACTCCGACATCAGGGGAGCGACAAAAAAATAGAGGAGAAAACAACTTATAAAGTATCTTAAGGAAGCCTGATAATGATGCACAGGTCTCCAACTTATGATGCCTTGGTATCATACCGGTGGGCATCCTTCAAGTGTTTTTGGATTAAGTACTATGGCTTATTTAGAGACATTATAGCCTCTAATGTCTCAATTAGTCTTGGTTAATCCTGTCATTAGATATAGCATGAGTAGTGTGATGCTCGGCTACTCCTGTCTGCTATTCAATATTGAGTTGGTGCAAGAAATGGTGTATCAATTCATATGCTATATCTATACATATATCATATGATAAATATAGCATATGACTTTTTTACCCATTAACTTATCCAATACGTCCGAAAATGCCATCCGCTGTCAGATACATGCAGATTATTCTTCAAAAATGATCTGATCATGTATCTGTTCACCAAGTAGTAAGTAGTATTGACAGCTTCAGCCCGAAAGTTCTTTGCAATTTCACAATCGATCATCATCCAGGCTAATGGATGGGCAAAATAGATATCTCACACAAGTTATAATTTCACACTATCAAGGTTTCAACTTTTGATGTCAAGTAGTTGTGTGACATATATCCACATTATCGAAATAAAAGGTAATATTTACAAGTAAAAATTTTGGTAGATCCTTGTTAAGTTTTTTATGTAAGTATCCTATATATATAGCTTTATATAGGATATCTAGGCTCACGATACATGGAATATATAGTAGCTCATTATATTTTTAGCTTTATAATATAAAATCTTATCATCGATAAAGGATGACTAGTTCATATATAGGATATGGCGCTATTTGTTTACCATTGTCATCATTAAGGTTTTCAACAGTAAATAACCGAACTCGCCTTTATCTTCAACTAATCATCAAGATCTTAAACAACAGAGTTGGTTTGTGTTGGGATATCTCCAAGTCGGAGGACTAATAAAGGATTATGTTCACATACAGGCTCAAAAGTTGCAAATAGATCTTTTTCTTCTTCGAATACCCAACTTTTGCAAAAGTTGTTAATTAGATAAATCAATTGTCACATACAGGCCAAATAAACAAGATCTATTTAAAGTGACAAGCCATAATTATCATTGTTGTATCTACAAATTCTCCAACTTATAAGGTACTAGTTGTTGCGACAGGATTGCAAACACTTATAAGTAAATCTACTACACTTAAACCATAATTCAACTTTAGGTTGTAAGTCATTGTCTCTTGATATTATCATAACTCACGGGGTGAACACTCCTTATGTTCGACATATGCTGAATTTTTATAAACATGGGTTAAACCTCCGTAGGTGTAGCAGATTAAGGTAATCTACTACATATGTTCAAACAGTTTCTAGATAGATTAAGCAACTACGAAAATTATGTGTAGTAGATCTAAGAGGTAAGAGTTTATATCCACAATGTTCAAAAGCGGTGAAATTCCCTACCCATAACTATATAGGTTGACTAATGATTTGAGGGTTAGGAACAACACGAGAATAACTAAGTGTGCTCTATATTCCTTGCTTATTAACTAAGTGTGCTCTATAATTATTTGAACATATAATTATAGTTTGATTTTGTATTGTATTTCAAATGTTTCGATGGCGAATTTGCTCTATTATGAGTCTCTCGAGAATTTTTGTTCTCGAGAGACTTACACGGAATTAGAAGATATCTAAATTATGGTGCCAAGACTATATTTACAAAGAACTATAAAGTCTATCTCATTTTAATTAGACTGTAAAAATTATGGAAGATCTACTAAAAGTACCCATTTATGGGATAAACGTCTTTCAACTTATATTTATAACCAGGATATCTCACTATAATCAACACGTAGGCTCTTGCGGATATGGGGTAAAATCACAACATACTGGCTATATTAATTTGAAACAAGATATCTTGAAGATCTTGTTTAAGTATATTATATGAGGATGCATTGTCACATACATGCTATATTAAACCAGAGGATAATCCTGTCGCAACAACTAATAAAGTACCAGATATGTCCCTCAGGCTATACCAAATTTTGCAAATATTTTTCTGGTATTAAATCTGAAGATTTTGCAAGCTTTTTAGATTTATTAATATGTATTGGTAAAGTTGACCGCTTTTGCAAAATTTGGTATAGTGTGAGGGACTTAAAATTATATATAATATTCCATAATTTTGATATAATATGTGACAGTTGATAGAGTTTATAATTTTCCGTGCTTAATATTTTTTTGATGAAAGCAGACTTTTTTTCTTAACTTTCATGTTGAACTTCTTTCAGAGTCAAAATTTTTTAGCTGACTCAAACAAATTAGTTTTATTATTGGGTTATACATATGTCATCAAGGAATATAATCTTATCAATTAATATGTTGTAAACAAATCACTTATGCAGTATATTTTTTTTTAATAACTTGATGGACCATTATGGTAAATTTGACCGCCTTATAAAAAAGTTAGGTTTTTCAAATTATTATATGTATCTTACAAGTAATAAGTTGAAAAACCAGTTGCAAGTTTATGTCCTTGTTAAGCGGTTCACAAGTACTAATATTGTTACCATGCATAATCATCTATTTTGGATATGTGATGACCCGGCCTGTCATCATGTGAGTTATCATCCCGTTTTTCCCGTTATATGCTTGTTAATGTTTCAATATGTGTGTTTGGTGAGTTTGAGTCAATTCGAATCGAGTTTGGTTGGAAATGAGACAAATAGTCTCTTAGAAGAAGGAATAGTTGGGAAAAGTCAACCGGATGTTGACTTATGAGTTAAAGAGCTCGAAATCGAATTATGATGATTCGGGTAGCTCTGAGAGGTCATTTGTGGCTTAGGAGAGTGATCAGAATTGAATTTGGGGGTCCGGTGTAGTTTTAGGCTTGCATTGGCTAAGGTTGAATTTTGGCAAAATCCGAATGGTAGGTGAGATTTTGATTCAAGAGTCGGAATGGAATTCCGACAGTTGCAGTAGCTCCGTTAGCTAATTTTGGATATTCCTGTAAATTTTCAGGTCATTCGGACATCATTTGGTCATGTTTTTGATCGAAAGTCAATTTTGAAAGTTATAGTTAAACTTAAGCTTGAATTTGTTGAAAACGGATGATTTCAGTGATTTCGATAGTGATTTTATGATTAGAACAAGTTTGAATGATGTAATAGACCGTATCTGTATTTTTAGTTGAGGTACCGAGGGCCTCGGGGTGATTTCGGATGGTTAACGGGCAAATTTGGGCTGCAAAAGTGCAGCAGAAATTGCAGAGCAGATTTTGCTCTCTGCGATCGCGAGCCTTGGGCTACGATCGCATAGAAGAAATTAGATGAGCCCAGAAATTTCTCTATGCGATCTCGTGAAGCGGGGTGCGATCGCATAGGCTTAGGCGCTTGGTCAGTGCGATCGCGTGGGAGTTCATGCGATCGCGTATAAGGGAGACACCAGTGCTTTGCGATCGCATGGCTTGTCCTGCGATCGCGTAGAGGAATTTTGGGGACTGGAATTTTTGGCCTATGCAATCACAGGAGGCAGTGATGCGATTGCATAGAGTATGCTTCAATGATCCGGGAAGAATGTTAAAAACATTTCAACCGCGAACCCCAACTCATTTTCCACCATTTTTGAGCAAGTTTGGGAGCTTTTGTCGAGGGTTTTGAAGGGATTTTGTTGGGAATCAATTGAAGGTAAGTTTTATGAGTTAAATATATGATTTTATCAAAGAATCTTCCATTAATTCTCTGAATTTGGGTAAGAAATCAAGAAAATTAGGCTTTGAGCAAAAATCTTAAAATGGGGATTTGAAGGACCATTTGTGGTCCGAATTGGGATTTCTTGGTATGTACGGGCTCCTGGAGAGACGAGGATTCCAAAAATGTGAGTTTCATAAATTTTTTGAGAAGCGTATCGAAAGTCAGATTTTGACAACTTCGTGGGTTTTGGTGTAAATCGAGTTATTTCGATTGGGTTATGTCTATTTAGTCTATTTTGATGTATTCTTATTGATTTTGATCAGATTTAGCATCTGAGGAGATTGATTTGCGAGTAAAGCGCAAGGCGAGCTTGGACTTCCACCGATTCGAGGTGAGTGATGGTAACAAATGATGTACTGAGGGTTTGAAACCCGGTACTTGCGCTATACAGTGCTATGCTAAGATGAAACATGCATCATGTGATGAGCGTGGTGGTATTGTGACTGGGGATTTGGACTTGGTCTTTCCCAATTTATAGTTTATTGTATATCATGACTCAGATTGAGCTTATAACTGTGTAATTGGGCTAGTAGCCATGTTTGGGCCTTGTGCCGATCTGTAGAGTATTAGGGAAGCATATAGAGCTAAGTGACCCTTATATTATGTTGGAAACATACACTCAGCCGTAATCATAGTTGTATAGAATATCATGAGCCAGTACTAGATGTGTACTCTGAGAAAGACTACCTGGGGTGGGATTCCCTGTTCTAGCTGAGCGAGCCTGTGAGGCCAAGTCTAGATTGAGTGAGATAGGGGAGAGGACCCGCAGTGAAATATTATATATATCTATATTGGATTGGGCTACACGCCGCAGCACTATATATATTGGATCGGACTGAACGTCGCAGTAATATATATGTGGATCGGACTGCACGCCGCAGTATCATAGTGCTTGGGCTGAAGGAGCCCTTCCGGAGTCTGTACACACCCCTAGTGAGCGCACTATATATATTGGATCGGGCTGCACGCCGCAGCGCTATATATATTAGATCGGGCTACACGCTGCAGTGCTATATATATTGGATCAGTCTGCACGCCGCAACGCTATATATAACGGATCGGGCTGCACGCCGCAGCGCAATATATATCGGATCGGGCTACACGCCGCATCATTATATATATATACCTATATGTTGGATCGGGCTGCACGCCGCAGCAGTATGAGTGAGGACTAGGTCAGTGTGGGATTATTGTGAGACAGTTGTGGACTGTAAATGGGCTTGTCACTGGGGAGATGGCTTACATGTGAGGTTACCCTTAGAACTATTTAGTGATAGTACATGTGTTCTTATTTTCAGTTGTTATTTATTATTATTACTCACTAAGTTGAAATATATTCACTCCATTCCTCTGCACTTTCTGTGCTGATCCAGGTGTTCAGGAGGGTAGTTGAGCTATCATTTCTATTCTGCCTAGACTTGATTTGTGTAGGATATTTCCATCTGTAGACGCTCAGACTTGTGACACCACGATTGTTGGGCTGTATTTTGTATGTTTCTATTTCCACATATATTATTTGATATGACAACAAGCTATTAATGTTAATTGATCAGTTTTAATTAATAATTAGTTGGTAATATGGATAACATGGTCGGGCTTGCCTAGCAATGTGTTGGGTGCCATCATGACCGGGGTTTGGGTCGTGACAAGTTGGTATCAGAGCCTAGGTTAACAGGTCTCGCAAGTCATGAGCCGGTTTAGTATAGTCTCGTGGATCGGTAAGGGGATGCCTGTGCTTATCCTCGGGAGGTTGCAAACCTTTTAGGAAAGCTTCAAATTCTTGAAACTCTTATCATGCGTACTTGATTCAGCTTGAGGAATGATTCTTGAAATTTCCTCTGCACATTGATGTGCGTACTCGAGCGCTTAGTAATATATTTGCCTTGATGGATTGTGATTCCACGATCGAGGGGAGAAAGATAACCTACGTGATTTCATGCTGGGCCAGTCGGAAGGACTTAAGGCCGGAGTTTTGTCTATGGCTTGAGCACCGAGGTGTTGGTATGATAAAATATATATGACCAATATTGTCCCTAATTGAGGTAATGGCGGTTTGATAATGGGTGAGCTGTTAGGTGCTCGACTCTTATTGTAATCCGTTGTATAGCATCTAGCTATGGGCGTGGTGAATATGTTCATGCCTCTTAGTGGAAATGTAAAGTGTACTGTGTGTGGTAGTATGAGTCCAGACTCAAGAAAACTGAATTGGTTGTGCTATGAGTATTGTGGTGAAAGGTATTTGACATATGTTATGATTTGAGCAGGTGCAGCGCATGTTCATGTACTGATTTTGATAATATAATTCGTGTTGTAATGATATTTATGTTGTGGATATGCATTGTGATGTTTTGTCGAGTTGCGTATGTATTGTTAGGATGGTTTTGGTGATTCTATGGCAAGTGGATATGCCAACTTACAAAGGAAACTCAGTCGAAATATATGGAAAATTTTGGACTTAGAAAAGATTTTGTCACCTAAAGAGTGGGCTTAACTGTTGTGTATGAATGAATACAAGAATTGCAATAGAGTTAAGATTTTTGATGATTCGAGTCTCCGCCAAAGCTTGTAAATGACTTGAGTTTAATCTCACTATAACATTGTGGCATGATTTGAGAAAGAATGCTATAAGTGGCTAAAAATGCTTTGATGTATGGCTCCGAGCCAAGTTGGGGAGGTTGTTATTGATTAACTGATTGCACTATTGTGTGCTATGTTGGTTCTGACTCTAAGTATGTTGGGAAAATTTTGATAAAGGTTATGGTGCTTCGTAGATGTGAAGAAATACTAGGATGTTTTGAAATGCTGTTGGTAAAGAATGTTTGGTGTATAGAAAAGAAAGATAGCTAATTGTATCTTTATGTAATCATGTTTTGCGGTGTCAGAGTTCTAACAAGGCATGAGTGGTTCTATTCAATAAGACAATTGAATTACAGTTGAATAAGGGTGAATGACGCCCGAGAATGGTTTTGCGGTTTTCAAAATTTTGCTTGTGACAGTCAGGTGTCTTAAGATTGTGTATGTGGCTAAAGACGGTGGCTTTGTTAGAAAAAATCAAGACTTGTGTTATATTATGTGAATGATGGGATTTTATGTAACCATATTGGAATGTAATGTTAATGAATTCAAATCGTAGGTAGTTCTTCAAAGTAAAGTATTGTAGAATGTGTTACTTCTGGGAAACATTGAGAGAGTATTCAGTGGCCTATGGGTCTTAGACCGTGTGGTCTTATGTACGTGTCTCGTGTGGTAATCTAAGTTGAGGTATAGTGGTGCTACAGTAAAGGAGAACATTAAATTAAAGATGGATCAAAAAGGAAATTGGGATAAATCGAATAGCTTGATAATAAACCGAAACGGTATGATAAGGATACGATTAATTCCCGGCATGTGTTTGAAGTAATGAGTCTTGTAGGTATTTTGTAATAAAGCTCTTGAGTGCTGGCAGTTGCGTAGCTCGATGTGGGTAGAAGGACTTAGTCCTGATAGTTTAGTTGTGCAATGGAATTGGGAGAAGGAATTCGGGATGTGTTTTACCGTGGTTTGAGAATGAGTATATTTCCTGTTGGTATGCGAAGCATAGGATGTGTAATGAATTTTATTCTATATGGGATCATGAAGGTCCTTGACTAGTTGAGTGAGTCGATGTTTACGGCGTATGAGAGGGATAGAAGTTTCCATGTATCTTAGTATGGTAGGGTATATGCGATGTGTTATGGAAAGTTGAAAATGGCATGTTCAGGGTTCTGAGATCAGTTCATATTATATGGGAAGTCATTAAAACTCTCAAGCAGCGCGGGCGGCTGCAAATAATCTGAGAATCAATCTTTCTAGTGATTAAGGAAAAAGGTACTATTATTCTAGTGATTTGACGGGGTATATGTTCAAAAAGGGCAAGGTAATGTAAACTGAACATATCTAGTGGTATTGTGGTATTATCTTGTTGGATTGATGGTGATGATTGAGTTGTTGATGGCATAGGGAAATTTTTGAATGGCTTTCGTGGTATGAATGGATGCTTGATGTGTGTTATGTATTCGTACGGTGGAGTGTGGAATCAGGCATAGTGATTCATTGTGTTATATATGTGTTGGAGACTAGAAACTCTCGTAATCCAGCTATGCAGTGGTTGTATATCGTGGGTATCGACACCGTTTAGCGGTTATTGGAAATTGGAAGCCCTAGTGGCTCTCTCTTTGCTTGATATGATGAATTTGGGTTATGATATTTGATTGCAGACTGGTTGTCATAAGTCAGGTTGTGTAGACTAATGTGATATAGACTATGTTAGAAAATGTCACAAATTGCATAGCAGAGTGCATTAGATTATGTTCCAGCAAGGTAGATGTTCCCCAGGACCAGCGGACGGCTGGTAGGTATTGTTCTGTCAGTTGGGCCTTCGTGGCGGATGTCAGTGCAGAGGTTTCTGCCATTGATTCAGTTTCGTATTGATGAACTTGTCGGATATGTTTCTTGTGGCTGAATTGGAGGCTATACATGTCTATAGTAATGAGCAACTTGACTCGATGTGCATTCTCTTTTGCCAGATTTATGCGTGGATCGGGTGGCACGCCGCCACAGGTATGGTATCTAGATTGGGTGGCACGCCGCCACAGGAATGGTATTTGGATCGGGTGGCACGTCGCCACGTGTATGTTACTGGAGCGGGTTGCACGTTGCAACAGTGTGATGTGGAAAGTATAGTTTCCTATATGTTACCTTGTATACAATACTTCCTAGCTTCTGAGGAATAGTCGGTATTGGGTACCGCTCGGGGAATAGCACATCGGTTGTGTCCTTTCAGGATTTGATAGCGTATATTAATTGTATCACCGCGGGTGTGATTGATTGCTTGAGTTCCGACCTAAATATGTGCGTGGCTGACCTTTTTGAACATGGTGACTTGAGGTGCTTCATGAGTAATAGTGCTTGGATAGAATCGTGAGTCGTGGCAATGCCACGTGATGTTACGACATTTCGAGGAGGATTCGGGTACTCTATGATGTGAGACGGGATCTCAGTTCTACGTTATGATGATACAGAGGAATTGAACTACGTTTCTTTTGTTTAAGTGAGTTGTTTTGATTTGAGTATGATCAGACGTCTCTTATTGGAGCATGTGTTGTGCTCGTCGCGACTTAGGCCGGTATTGAGGTGTCATATCACCAATGCAGTGTATTACAATCGAAAGGACCGTTGGAGTCATTATTGAGTGCGTGCATATGTGATTTTAGCTTGTTAGAAAGGTAATATTGAGGTTGAGCTCCGAGAACTGCTGTGGTATCAGTCCAAGGGAAATGGATTAATGAATGTTTGACTTGAGAGATGGACTCGATATATCGTGTGTTTCGGTTGCCGTGGGTAGTATATTAATGTGTTTGAATAAGACTTTAGCTAATGAAAAGAGTCTTCTATTGGTATTTGGTTATTGTGGGCAATTGCTATGGGTAGATGCCATCACCTCGAGTGTTTGGGTGGTGTAGCACATCATATGGTCTCATCGGGAGTGGCGAGTATGGGCTGTTACAGTTGGTTCGGGTGTATCCTGAGTATAGGCATGGGATTAGGAACTGGTATATGATTTCGGAAAGTGCAATGTGGTCTATGGTTCAGATGGGCCATGAAATTCTATCTATAGTGTGAATTAGACTTATGTGATATAGGGTGAAATGGGATCGCCCTGAATATATGCTTGGTAAGGTCATTCAGCTATTGGGTTACTTCTAGTAAACCTCTTGGTCCGCTCGAGGACGAGCGTTTGCTTAAGTTGGGGAGAATGTGATGACCCGGCCCGTCATCATGTGTGTTATCACCCCATTTTCCTCGTTATATGCTTGTTCATATTTCAATATGTGTGTTTGGTGAGTTTGAGTCAATTCGGATCGAGTTTGGCAAGAAATGAGACAAATAGTCTCTTAAAAGAAGGAATAGTTGGGAAAAGTCAACTAGATGTTGACTTGTGAGTTAAACAACTCGGAATTAAATTCTGATGATTCGGTCAGCTCCGGGAGGTCATTTGTGGCTTATGAGAGTGATCAGAATTGAATTTGGGGGTCCGATGTAGTTTTAGGCTTAAATTGGCTAAGGGTGAATTTTGGCGAAATCCGAATGGTAGGTGAGATTTTTATCCGGGAGTCAGAATGGAATTCTGACAGTTACAGTAGCTCCGTTAGGTGATTTTTGATATGCCTGCAAAGTTTCAGGTCATTCGGACATCGTTTGGTCGGGTTTTTGATTGAAAATGAATTTTGAAAGTTATAGTTAAACTTAAGATTGAATTTGTTGAAAACGGATGATTTCGATGATTTCGATAGTGATTTTATGATTCGAACAAGTTTGAATGATGTAATAGATCATATCTGTGTTTTTGGTTGAGGTCCTAAGGGCCTCGGGGTGATTTCGGATGGTTAACGGGAAAATTTAGGCTGCAAAACTGCAGCAGAAATTGCACAGCAGAATTGCTCTCTGCGATCGCGAGCCTTGGGCTGCGATCGCATAGAAGAAGTTAGAGGAGCCCAGAAATCTCTCTATGCGATCACGTGAGGCAGGATGGGATCGCGTAGGTGTCACGACCCCAAATCCGGTCGTGATGGCACCCAGCACATTGCTAAGCCAGCCTGACCAATCAATATAAACAACGGAGCTAGAAGCTCTCTTTTAGCCTATTTAAGCATATTAAATCACGAAGCAATAGCGATGCAAATAACGAAAATAGGGAACCAAGTCCCATAATACATCAACTCCCATAGACCAAGGGTCAAGAGTCATGAGCCTCTACTGAACATGAGTGTATAAAGGTTTATAAAAATACCAAGTGCGGAAAGAAATGTCAATACAAAATCAAAAGACAGTAGGAAGGAATATCGGGTCCTGCGGACTCTGCAGCTACCTCGAATATCCACAAACGTCGCCTCGCACAGCTACTGGATCACTGCTGAGAGGTACCTGGATCCGCACACAAGGTGCAGGGAGTAAAATGAGTACTGCCAGACTCAGTGGTAATAAACAAGGGTAAGACAGCGCAGATAAGAAATCCACAATAAAGCACTATGTAAAGCTATAATCAGCTACCCTGTCATAGAATCAATCTTCACCGTACCTGTACCAACAAATACCAATAAATAGCATAACAGCTAGCAGATGTAGCTAAATGCAATGCAATGCATGATATGACCGCTACGGCGCGTAGCCCGACTCCAATTTTGGGTACCCGTGCTCACTGTGGGGGTTCGGACTCCGGAGGGGCTCCTACAGCCCAAGCACATCTCATAGAGATATTCCTGCGGCGTGCAGTCCGATCCAACATATATCCTGCTGCGGCGCGCAGCCCGATCCACTACTAGTCGGCTAATATGCAGATACAGCCTCGCAGGCTCAAAAGTAGTTTTTGAAAACTCTTTTATCATTTTTCAGTTGGAAAACAGTAATGTCAAGTTCCAGAGATTGGAATTAGCATAATAACAAAAATATCTGCGGACTAGTAGTAAACTAGCATGTCTATATGATAAGACAATGATAACGATCCTCGCGGGATCCAATAACTGGCTCACGGCCCACATGTATACTCAACCGCCCAAGAAGGGGTTCCTCGGCTCAAGAGTGGCCATTATCACAATATATATATATACAACCATCCGAGAAGGAGGTTCGACGGCTCGAGAATAGCCAATAATACAGTATCAACAGGTCGGACTAATATATAGTCTCCAGTTCATGATCGACCCCGCACTCTCAAGAGTGTGCGTGTCTCGCCGCTATACAGCGTCACAAAGTGGTATACCGGGGTTTCGAACCCGCCGGTCATCACCCACATCTATTACTCACCTCAATACGGCGCGACGACTACTCCGCAATGCCCTTGCCACGAGAATCAAGCTCCGCACGCGTAGAATCTGATCAAATACAGTAAAAATACAACAATTTAGGCCAATGGGACGACACCCAATCAATACAACTCAATTTACATCAAAATTCCCAAAGTTGTCAAAACCCGAGCCCCGGGCCCACATTCCGAAAATTTACAAAATTCACATTTCTGGAACCCTCGTCTCAATACGAGTCTAAGCATATCAATTTTACCAAATTCGGACTCCATTTGCCCATTCAAAACCTTGATTTTCTAAAGTCCAAGACTAGGGCTAAATCCTCCATAAATTACCCCAAATTCCTCCATTTTCATGATATAATTGCATAATATTACCAATACTAATCATAGTTTAAGTCCATAGATGATTACCTGATGATTTCCCTTGAATTTCTCTTCAAAATCGCCCAAATCGCCTCTAAAGCCGAGACCCAAAATGTGTGAAATGTTCTGAAATTTTTCTAACTTCCGATACACTTACTTACAGCGATTTTCGCTTCTGCGGAACATTTTCCGCTTCTACGCGTCCGTATCCGCGACCAAAGGGTCGCTTCAGCGGTTCCAGGCCTGGCCGGCCATATCCGCTTCTGCGAGCAAAAGGGCCGCTTAAGCGGACCCGCTTCTGCGAAGAAGCTTCCGCTTCTGCGGACACGTCCGCCTCTGCGCACCACTGACCGCTTCTGCGGTCTCGCCCAAACGGAAAAATATCCGTTTCTGCGGACCTTGCCCAATTTTTCCCCGTCCGCTTCTGCGATCACTGGCTCGCACCAGCGACCAAGCTTCAGCGGATTAGATTCCGCTTCTGCGTAAACAGCCGCTCCTGCGCACCTCGTCCGCTTCTGCGGACTCGCTCCTGCGTCCAAAATTCCGCAGGAGCGGAAACAACAGAAGCAGGATCCCAACCTGCAAATTTTTTTCCACAATTTTCTCCCGTTTAACCATCCGAAAACACCCCGAGGCCCCCGGGACCTCATCCAAACATACCAACACATCTTAATACCTTATTCGAACTTGTTCCGATCCTCAAAACACGTCTAACAACATCAAAACCCATAATTCGCATCGAATTCAAGCCTAAATTCCTTAAAACATTCCAAATTACACATTCAATCAAAAACCCGACCAAACGACGTCCGAATGACCTGAAATTTTGCAGGCACATCCGAAATCACCTAACGGAGCTACTGCAACCGTCAGAATTCCATTCCGACTCCCGGATCAAAATCTCACCTACCGTCCGGATTTCGCCAAAATTCAACCTTAGCCAATTCAAGCCTCTTTCTACACCGGGTCTCCAAATTCAATTCCGATCGCTCCCCTAAGTCACAATTCACCTCCCGGAACTAACCGGATCATCAGAATCCGATTTCGAGCCCTCTAACCAAATAGTCAACTCCGGGTTGACTTTCCTTATTCAAGTTTCTTTCCCAAAGGCTATATGCCTCATTTTCAATCCAATTCACTCCTAACTCACCCGATAGACTTTAATATTGATATAAAATCATAAAACATGTATTTACAACATAACGGGGTGGAAATTCTCGTGACGACGGGCCGGGTCGTCACATTCTCCCCAACTTAAACAAACGCTCGTCCGCGAGCGGGTTAAGAAACATACCTGGAGCATCAAATAAGTGTGGATATCTGCTCCGCATTTCCTGCTCGGTCTCCCAAGTTGCTTCCTCCACAGGACGACCTCTCCACTGCACTTTCACCGAAGCTATGTCCTTGGATCTCAGCTTACGAACCTGTCGACCCAAAATGGCTACTGGTTCCACATCATAAGTCAAATCCTCATCTAGCTGTATCGTGCCGAAGTCCAACACATGAGACGGGTCTCCGACATACTTCCGGAGCATAGATACATGGAACACCGGGTGAACTCCCGACAAACTGGGTGGCAAAGCAAGCATATAAGCCACCTCCCCAACTTTCCTAAGCACCTCAAAAGGTCCAATGAACCTTGGGCTCAACTTTCCTTTCTTTCCAAACCTCATAACACCCTTCATAGGCGAAACCTTCAACAACACCTTCTCACCTACTGAATAAGACACATCTCGGACCTTCCGGTCCGCATAACTCTTCTGACGCGACTGAGCTGTGCGAAGTCTCTCCTGAATCACCTTCACCTTATCTAAGGCATCTTGGACTAACTCTGTCCCTAACAACCTAGCCTCGCCGGGCTCGAACCAACCAACCGGAGACCTACACCGCCTCCCATATAAAGCTTCATACGGCGCCATCTGAATGCTGGACTGATAGCTATTATTGTAAGCAAACTCCGCCAAAGGCAAATAATCAGCCCATGAACCACCAAAATCAATGACACAAGCACGCAACATGTCCTCCAATATCCGAATAGTACGCTCAGACTGCCCATCCGTCTGTGGATGAAATGCTGTGCTCAACTCTACCTGTGAACCCAACTCTCGCTGAAATGTCCTCCAGAACTGAGATGTGAACTGGGTACCTCTGTCCGATATAATGGAAATAGGAACTCCATGCAATCTCACTATCTCACGGATGAATATCTCTGCCAACCGCTCTGAGGTATAGGTAGTACACACTGGGATGAAGTGAGCTGACTTAGTCAGTCTATCCACAATCACCCAAACTGAATCAAACTTCCTCGCCGTCCGAGGGAGTCCACTAACAAAGTCCATAGTTATTCTTTCCCACTTCCACTCCGGAATATCAATACGTCGGAATACACCACCAGGTCTCCGATGCTCATACTTGACCTGCTGACAGTTTAGACACCGAGCCACATGGCTCACAATATCTTTCTTCATCTTTCTCCACCAGTAATGCTGCTTCAAATCCTGGTACATCTTCGCGGCTCCTGGATGAATAGAATACCGCGAGCTATGGGCTTCCTCCAATATCAATTCACGAAGGCCGTCAACATTGGGCACGCATATCCGGCCCTGCGCATCCGCAACACACCATCACTATCAATAGTGACATCCCTAGCATCATCATGCTGAACTCCGTCCTTAAGGACAAGTAAGTGTGGATCATCATACTGGCGCTCTCGAATACGATCATATAAAGAAGAACGAGCTACTACATAAGCCATCACCCGACCGGGCTCAGAAATATCCAGCCTTACCATCTGGTTAGCTAACGCCTGAACATCAACTGCTAGGGGTCTCTCCCCAACTGGAATATACGCCAAACTACCCATACTAATAGCCTTCCGGCTCAATGCATCAGCCACTACATTGGCTTTCCCGGGATGATACAAGATAGTAATATCATAGTCTTTAAGCAACTCAAGCCATCTCCGTTGCCTCAAATTTAGATCTTTCTGCTTAAACAAATGCTGAAGGCTGCGGTGGTCTGTATATACATCACAAGATACACCATATAGATAATGCCTCCAAATCTTCAAGGCATGAACAATAGCAGCTAACTCCAAATCGTGAACAGGGTAGTTTTTCTCGTGGGGCTTTAGCTGACGAGAAGCATATGCAATAACTCTACCCTCCTACATCAACACACAACCGAGTCCAACTCTAGAAGCATCACAATACACCGTATATGACCATGAGGCTGATGGTAACACAAGTACTGGAGCGGTGGTCAAAGCCTCCTTGAGCTTCTGAAAGCTCTCTTCACATACATCAGACCACACAAATGGAGCATTCTTCTGTGTCAACTTAGTCAACGGTGAAGCAATAGATGAGAAATCCCGAACAAACCGACGATAATAGCCTGCCAAGCCGAGAAAACTCCGAATCTCTGTAGCTGAGGAAGGTCTGGGCCAATTCTGCACTGCCTCAACCTTCTGAGGATCAACCCGAATACCATCACTGGACACTATATGTCCCAGAAAACCCACAGTATCAAGCCAGAACTCACACTTAGAAAATTTTGCATAAAGCTTCTCTTCCCTCAACCTCTGCAATGCCACTCTCAAATGCTGTGCATGCTCCTCCTGGCTGCGTGAATATACAAGGATATCATCAATAAACACGATCACAAAAGAATCAAGGTACGGCCGAAATACACTATTCATCAAGTGCATGAATGCTGCTGGGGCATTAGTCAACCCGAAAGACATCACCAGGAACTCGTAGTGCCCATATCGCGTCCTGAACGCTGTCTTCATAATGTCTGAGTCCCTGATCTTCAACTGATGATAGCCCGATCGAAGATCAATCTTAGAGAATACACTAGCTCCCTGTAGCCGATCAAATAGGTCCTCAATACGAGGCAATGGGTATTTATTCTTCACTGTTACCTTGTTCAGCTGCCTGTAATCAATGCACATTCTCATTGTGCCATCTTTCTTCTTTACGAACAACACCGGTGCACCCCAAGGTGACACACTTGGACGAATGAAACACTTATCTAAGAGTTCCTGAAGCTGTTCTTTCAATTCTTTTAACTCTGCTGGTGCCATGCGATAGGGAGGAATAGAAATGGGCTGAGTGCCCGGCACCAAGTCAATGCCAAAATCAATATCCCTGTCCGGCGGCATGCCCGGCAGGTCTGAGGGGAATACATCTGGGAAGTCCCTCACAACAGGTACAGAATCAATGCTAGGAGATTCAGCTCCCACATCTCTCACAAAAGCTAAGTACGATAAACACCCTTTTTCAACCATCTTCCGAGCCTTTTAGGAACGAAATAACACGGCTAGGGACGAAATCGGTCGAACCCCGCCACTCAATCCGAGAAATACCAGGAATGGCCAACGTAACTGTCTTAGCATGACAGTCCAATATAGCATGGTACGGAGACAACCAGTCCATACCCAATATAACATCAAAGTCCACCATACCCAACAATAACAAATCGGCCTGGGTCTCCAGACCCCCAATAGATATAACACGGGATCTATAGACATGATCCACAACAATCATATCACCCACGGGGGTGGATACATGAACAGGGTAAATCAAGAATACCACGAGTCGCACCCAAGTGATGTGCAAAATAAGAGGACACGTAAGAATATGTGGACCCCGGATCAAATAGAACAGAGGCATCTCCGTGACAGACAGAAATGATACCCGTAATCACGAGCATCGGAGGCAACCGCATCACGCCCGTCGGGAAGTGCATAGAACCGTGCCTCGGCCTCCACCGGATCTCTCCTCGCCCCGGGGCGTCCACGAGAAGACCGACCTCCACCTCTACTAGACCGAGATGGTGCCGAAGAGGAGGGCTGATCCCTCTGCTGAGTCCCGCCCCTACGTAGTCGAGGGCAATGTCTCCTCATGTGGCCAAACTCACCACACTCATAACATGCACCCGGTGCTGGAGAAGTAGGGCTGCACCCTGGGCTGGAAGGGCACTAAGCGATGACTGACCCTGCCGAAACCCCTGTCGACCACGACCATAAGAACCTCCGCTCTCGCTCAGGGCGACCCGAATGAGAAGGTCTAGATGAGCGACCTCTGCTCTGCTGGGAATGCCCTCTAGATGGAGCACCACTGAAACTGCCCGAACCACGAGGCCTCTCGGCCTCCCGCTCCTCTCTCTCTCGGCGACGATCCGCCTCAATGGAGCGTGCCATATCGGCTACCTGCTCAAACGATGATGACAGAACTCGCTCGCCGGTCATAAGAATACGGATAGAGTAGTTGAGGCCATCAATGAACCTCCTGATCCTCTCCCTATCAGTGGGGATCATCCATGTGGCATGCCTAGCCAACCGAGTGAATCTAAGCTCATACTGAGTCACAGACATGTCGCCCTGAATCAACCACTCGAACTGGCGACGTAGCTCCTCACGACGAGACTGAGGTACATATTTCTCTAGAAAGAGAGTAGAGAACTGCTGCCATGTGAGAGGTGCTGCTCTTGCAGGCCTACGCCTCTCAAACTCCTCCCACCAATCAAATGCGGGACCAGTGAACTGAAATGTAGTAAATGAAACTCCGCCGGACTCAAGAATACCAGCCGTACGCAGCATCTTCTGACATTTATCCAAGAAACCCTGGGCATCCTCGCCCTCAACGCCACTGAAATGGGGTGGCTGGAGTCTACCAAACCTCTCAAGACGACGCTGCTCGTCCTCGGGCATAACCTGAACCATATGCTCTGGAGCTGGAGCTGGTGCAGCTGGAGGAATAACCGGTGCAACCACCTGAGCGGGGACCGCCTCCGGCGTCCGAAGTCCCCGAACAACCGGGTCGGTGTGCGAGCCGTGCAGGGTCCGCCGACCACCCCCGACCGAGATGTCGCTACGGTAGCGGTAGCCGAAACTACCCGAGCCAAACCGGAACACACTGATAATATCTGAGCAAGAGTCTCCTGAAGACCAGGAATAGCAATAGATATAGTCTGGCCCTGAACTGGGGCTGCTGGAGCATCAACCACTGGGGGCTGCTCCTGAACTGGTACAACAGGCGGGTCAGCTGGCACTGCCTCAGCCGCCCTACCTCTAACTCTAGCACGACCGCGCCCACGGCCTCTAACAGGTGGCAATAGAGGTCGTCCACCTCGTCCCGATGCTCGCGTTCTCGCCATCTGCGAGAGAATAGAATATAGAAGTTCAGTTCTCAGAACAACAAGATCGCACGACATAGTTCAAGAAAAGTGAAGTTTTCCTAAAGGTTCGCAGCCTCCCGAGGATAAGTACAGGCGTCCCCGTACCGATCCACAAGACTCTACTAACCGGCTCAAGACTCAGGAGGCCTAGTAAACCTAGGCTTTGATACCAACTTGTCACGACCCCAAATCCGGTCGTGATGGCGCCCAGCACATTGCTAAGCCAGCCTGACCAATCAATATAAACAACGGAGCTAGAAGCTCTCTTTTAGCCTATTTAAGCATATTAAATCACGAAGCAATAGCGATGCAAATAACGAAAACAGGGAACCAAGTCCCATAATACATCAACTCCCATAGACCAAGGGTCAAGAGTCATGAGCCTCTACCGAACATGAGTGTATAAAGGTTTATAAAAATACCAAGTGCGGAAAGAAATGTCAATACAAAATCAAAAGACAAGTAGGAAGGAATATCGGGTCCTGCGGACTCTGCAGCTACCTCGAATATCCACAAACGTCGCCTCGCACAGCCACTGGATCACCGCTCGAGAGGTACTCGGATCCGCACACAAGGTGCGGGGAGTAAAATGAGTACTCGCCGGACTCGGTGGTAATAAACAAGGGTAAGACAGCGCGAGATAAGAAATCCGCAATAAAGCACTATATAAAGCTATAATCAGCTACCCCGTCATAGAATCAATCTTCACTGTACCCGTACCAACAAATACCAATAAATAGCATAACAGCTAGCGAGATGTAGCTAAATGCAATGCAATGCATGATATGACCGCTACGGCGCGTAGCCCGACTCCAATTTTGGGTACCCGTGCTCACCGTGGGGGTTCAGACTCCGGAGGGGCTCCTACAGGCCCAAGCACATCTCATAGAGATATTCTCGCGGCGTGCAGTCCGATCCAACATATATCCTGCTGCGGCGTGCAGCCCGATCCACTACTAGTCAGCTAATATGCAGATACAGCCTCGCAGGCTCAAAAATAGTTTTTTTTGAAAACTCTTTTATCATTTTTCAGTTGGAAAACAGTAATGTCAAGTTCCAGAGATTGGAATTGGCATAATAACAAAAATAGCTGCGGACTAGTAGTAAACTAGCATGTCTATATGATAAGACAATGATAACGATCCTCGCAGGATCCAATACTGGCTCACGGCCCACATGTATACTCAACCGCCCAAGAAGGGGGTTCCTCGGCTCAAGAGTGGCTATTATCACAATATATATATATACACAACCATCCGAGAAGGAGGTTCGACGGCTCTAGAATAGCCAATAATACAGTATCAACAGGTCGGACTAATATATAGTCTCCAGTTCATGATCGACCCCGCACTCTCGAGAGTGTGCGTGTCTCGCCGCTATACAGCGTCACAAAGTGGTATACCGGGGTTTCGAACCCGCTGGTCATCACCCACATCTATTACTCACCTCAATACGGCGCGACGACTACTCCGCAATGCCCTTGCCACGAGAATCAAGCTCCGCACGCGTAGAATCCGATCAAATACAGTAAAAATACAACAATTTAGGCCAATGGGACGACACCCAATCAATACAACTCAATTTACATCAAAATTCCCAAAGTTGTCAAAACCCGAGCCCCGGGCCCACATTCCGAAAATTTACGAAATTCACATTTCCGGAACCCTCGTCTCAATACGAGTCTAAGCATATCAATTTTACCAAATTCGGACTCCATTTGCCCATTCAAAACCTTGATTTTCTAAAGTCCAAGACTAGGGCTAAATCCTCCATAAATT
This sequence comes from Nicotiana noctiflora, assembly GCA_032618575.1. Lineage (NCBI taxonomy): Eukaryota > Viridiplantae > Streptophyta > Magnoliopsida > Solanales > Solanaceae > Nicotiana > Nicotiana noctiflora. The sequence continues at coordinate 215,017 of JASVEL010004954.1, read as the reverse complement.
ACCCCAAATTCCTCCATTTTCATGATATAATTGCATAATATTACCAATACTAATCATAGTTTAAGTCCATAGATGATTACCTGATGATTTCCCTTGAATTTCTCTTCAAAATCGCCCAAATCGCCTCTAAAGCCGAGACCCAAAATGTGTGAAATGTTCTGAAATTTTTCTAACTTCGGATACACTTACTTACAGCGATTTTCGCTTCTGCGGAATATTTTCCGCTCCTATGCACCCGTATCCGCGACCAAAGGGTCGCTTCAGCGGTTCCAGGCCTGGCCGGCCATATCCGCTTCTGCGAGCAAAAGGGCCGCTTAAGCGGACCCGCTTCTGCGAAGAAGCTTCCGCTTCTGCGGACACGTCCGCCTCTGCGCACCACTGACCGCTTCTGCGGTCTCGCCCAAACGGAAAAATATCCGTTTCTGCGGACCTTGCCCAATTTTTCCCCGTCCGCTTCTGCGATCACTGGCTCGCACCAGCGACCAAGCTTCAGCGGATTAGATTCCGCTTCTGCGTAAACAGCCGCTCCTGCGCACCTCGTCCGCTTCTGCGGACTCGCTCCTGTGTCCAAAATTCCGCAGGAGCGGAAACAACAGAAGCAGGATCCCAACCTGCAAATTTTTTTCCACAATTTTCTCCCGTTTAACCATCCGAAAACACCCCGAGGCCCCCGGGACCTCATCCAAACATACCAACACATCTTAATACCTCATTCGTACTTGCTCCAGTCCTCAAAACACGTCTAACAACATCAAAACCCATAATTCGCATCGAATTCAAGCCTAAATTCCTTAAAACATTCCAAATTACACATTCAATCAAAAACCCGACCAAACGACGTCCGAATGACCTGAAATTTTGCAGGCACACATCCGAAATCACCTAACGGAGCTACTGCAACCGTCGGAATTCCATTCCGACTCCCGGATCAAAATCTCACCTACCGTTCGGATTTCGCCAAAATTCAACCTTAGCCAATTCAAGCCTCTTTCTACACCGGGTCTCCAAATTCAATTCCGATCGCTCCCCTAAGTCACAATTCACCTCCCGGAACTAACCGGATCATCAAAATCCGATTCCGAGCCCTCTAACCAAATAGTCAACTCCGGGTTGACTTTCCTTATTCAAGTTTCTTTCCCAAAGGCTATATGCCTCATTTTCAATCCAATTCACTCCTAACTCACCTGATAGACTTTAATATTGATATAAAATCATAAAACATGTATTTACAACATAACGGGGTGGAAATTCTCATGACGACGGGCCGGGTCGTCACAGTAGGCTTAGGCGCTTGGTCACTGCGATCACGTGGGAGTTCGTACGATCGCGTATAAGGGAGACACCAGTGCTCTGCGATCGCATGGCTTGTCCTGCGATCGCGTAGAGGAAATTTGGGGCCTAGAATTTTTGGCCTATGCGATTGCAGGAGGCAGTGATGCGATCGTATAGAGAGATCCGGGAAGAATGTTAAAAACATATCATCCGCGAACCCCAGCTCATTTTCCACCATTTTTGAGCGAGTTTGGGAGCTTTTGTCGAGGGTTTTGAAGGGATTTCGTTGGGAATAAATTGAAGGTAAGTTTTATGAGTTATATATATGATTTTATCAAAGAATCTTCCATTAATTCTCTGAATTTGGGTAAGAAATCAAGAAAATTAGGGCTTTGAGCAAAGATCTTAAAATGGTTATTTGAAGGACCATTTGTGGTCCGAATTGGGAGTTCTTGGTATGTACGTACTCGTGGAGACACGAGGATTCCAAAAATGTGAGTTTCATAATTTTTCGAGTAGCGTACTGAAAGTCAGATTTTGACAACTTCGTGAGTTTTGGTGTAAATCGAGTTATTTCGATTGGGTTATGTCTATTTAGCCTATTTTGATGTATTCTTATTGATTTTGATCAGATTTGGCATCCGAGGAGATTGATTTGCGAGGAAAGCGCAAGGCGAGCCAGGACTTCTGCCGATTCGATATGAGTGGTGTTAATAAATGATGTATTGAGGGTTTGAAACCCCGTACTTGCACTATACAGTGCTATGATGAGATGAAACACGCGTAATGTGGCGAGCGTGGTGGTATTGTGATTAGGGATATGGACTTGGACCTTCCCAATTGATAGTTTATTATGTATCATGAATGAGATTGAGCTTATAACTGTGTAATTGGGCTAGTAGCCATGTTTGGGGCCTTGTGCCGATCTGTAGAGTATTAGGGAAGCCTGTAGAGCTAAGTGACCCTTATATCATGTTGGACACATACACTCGGCCGTAATTATAGCTGTGTAGCATATCATGGGCCAGTACTATATGTGTACTTCGAGAGAGAGACTACCTGGGGTGGGATTCCCTATTTTAGCTGAGCGAGCCCGAGATGCCAAGTCTAGATTGACCGAGATAGGGGTGAGGACCCGCTGTGAGATATTATATATATATATATCTATATTCGATCGGGCTGCACGCCACAGCACTATATATATTGGATCAGGCTTCACGCCGCATCACTATATATATTGAGTCGGACTGCATGCCGCAGTAACATATATGTGGATCGGACTGCACGCTACAATATCATAGCGCTTGTGCTGAAAGAGCCCCTCCGGAGTCTGTACACACCCCCAGTGAGCACACTATATATATTGTATCGGGCTGCACGCTGCAACACTATATATATTGGATCGGGCTGAGCGTCGTAACAGTATATGTGTTGGATCGGACTGCATGCCATAGTATTATTGTAATGGATCGGGCTGCACACCGCAGCGCTATATATATTGGATCAGACTGCACGCCGCAGCATTATATATATACCTATATGTTAGATCGGGCTACACGCTGCTGTAGTATGAGTGAGGACTAGGTCAGTGTGGGATTATTGTGAGACAGTTGTGGACTGGAAATGGGCTTATCACTGGGGAGATGACTTACCTGTGAGGTTACCCTTAGAACTGTTTAGTGATAGTACATGTGTTCTTATTTTCAGTTGTTATTTATTATTATTACTTACTGAGTTGAAATATACTCACCCCACTCCCCTGCACTTTCTGTGCAGATCTAGGTGTTCAGGAGTGTCACGACCCAAACCCCAGCATTGATGGCGCCCAACACATTGCTAGGCAAGCCCGACCATGTTATCCAATTTACCAGCCAGTTATTAATTAATACTAATTAATTAACATTAATAGTTTGTTTTCATATCAAAACAATAAGTGCGCAAATAGAAAGATACAAAATACAGCCCAACCAATCGCGGTGTCACAAGTCTAAGCCTCTACATATGGAATATCTTACACAAATCAAGTCTAGGCAGAATAGAAATGACAAAATGATAAAGAGGAAGAGATCAGGTCCTGCAGACGCCGGCAACTACCTCGAAGTCTCCTCGGAATAATAGTAATGAAGCAGGTACGATAGCTCAACTGCCTTTCTGAACACCTGAATCTGCACAAAAAGTGCAGGGGAGTGGGGTGTGTATATTTCTAAATAACAACTGAAAATAAGAACACATGTACTATCACTAAACAGTTCTAAGGGTAGCCTCAAGGTGAGCCATCTCTACAATGATAAGTCCAATTCGAGTCCACAACTGTCTCACAAAGGTCCCATACTGACCTAGTCCTCACTCATACTGCTGCGGCGTGCAGCCCGATCCAATATATATATATATATATATATATATATAATGCTGCGGCGTGAAGCCCGATCTAACATATATAACGCTACGGTTTGCAGACCGATCCATTTAACGTCGATGGCACTCACTGGGGGTGTATACAGACTTCGGAGGGGCTCTTACAGCCCAAGCACAACAATGCTGCAGCGTGCAGTCCGATCCACATGTATATTACTGCGGCGTGCAGTCCGATCCAATATATATAGCGTTGCGGCGTGCAACCCGATCCAATATATATGTATATAATGCTGCGGCGTGCAGCCCGATTATATATATATATAGCCCGATCCGGTATGCATATTAATACCTCACAGCGGGTCCTCGACCCCATCTTAGTCAATATAGACTTGGCCTCTCAGGCCCACTCAGCTAGAATAGGGAATCCCGCCCCAGGTTGTCTCTCTCAAGGCACACATCTAGTACTGGATCATGGTATGCTATACAGCTATAATTACAGCTGAGTGTATGTATCCCACATGATATAAGGGTCCCTTAGCTCTACAGGCTTCCCTAATACTCTACAGATCGGCACAAGGCCCCAAACATGGCTACTAGCCCAATTACACAGTTATATTCTCAATCTCAGTAAAATATGATCAAAATCAATAAGAATACATCAAAATAGGCTAAATGGACATAACCCATTCGAAATAACTCGATTTACACCAAGACCCACGAAGTTGTAAAAATCTGACTTTTGGCATGCTTCTCAAAAAATTACAAAAGTTACATTTTCGGAATCCTTATCTCAACACGAGTCCATACATATAAAGTTTATCAAAATTGGACTCTATTTGCCCATTCAAATCGGTGATTTACCATAGCGCAAGTGTAACGATCCGACTCGTCGTTATGGGAGTTATTGCCCTATTTTCTTAATTTAACATTTCAATATGCTTATTTGTACATGTTTGGAAAGTTAGAAGCAAATCGGAAAGAATTTAGATAGAAATGAGGTCAAATGCTTCTTTATGAAAAGGATAGTTTGGAAAAGTCAATCAAATGTTGACCGGTGAGTTAGATAGCTCGGAATTGAATTCTGATGATTCGACTAGCTTCAGGGGATCATTTATGAATTAGGAGAGCAATCAGAATCGAATTCGGAGGTCCGGTGTAGTTTTAGGCTTGTATTGGCTAAGGTTGAATTTTGGTGAAATCCGAATGGTAGGTGAGATTTTGATCCGCTGGTCGGAATGGAATTCCAACAATTTCTGTAGCTTCGTTATGTGATTTTGGATATGTCTGCAAATTTTCAGGTCATTCGGACGTCGTTTGATCGGGTTTTGGATTGAATGTTAGTTTCGGAAGTTTTGAATAAACTTAGGCTTGAATCCGTGTGAAAATGGTAATTTTGATATTTAGGATGGTGTTTTTATATTGGAACAAGTCGTATCATGTTTTGAAGTAATTTGGTGGTTTTCGTTGGGGTCCCGGGGGCCGCGGGATGAATTCGGACCATCATCCGGGCATTTGGAACTTGGAGAAAACTGCTGAAAATTGCAGAAAACTGTGCAGGGATTTAAGCCTTCGCGTTTGTGAGGCTAAGGTCGCGTTCGCGTAGGCTAAGTGGGAATGAGCTTCACGTTCGCGTGCATGGAGGTCGCGTTCGCGAAGGAGGAAAATGGATCGCATCACGTTCGCGATCAACATGTCGTGTTCGCATAGGAGAATGAGGGAGTGCATTGCGTTCGCGTGAGGGGCAACGCGAATGCGTAGAAGAAAATCCGGGTGGCTGGGAAATTGTGCTTCGCGAACGCATAGGAGGCATCGTGTTTGCGAACAGTAAAACTGAGCTAGGCATCGCGAACACATGGGAGGTCACGCGAACGAGTAGAGTAATTGGGTCAGGCAGTGAATTAAAATCAAAAAGCAGTGTAGTCGCGGGTTCGTTCACCAAAAACACAAATTTTGAGCCCTAAAGAGAGAAACTCACGGGAAAACGCTGGGAATTCATCGGGTATTCATTGGAGGTAAGTTTCTTGACTCAAAAACATAATTTTATGGTAGAATTAACATCAATCTTCATGAATTTGGGTAGAAACTGTGAAGAATTATGGCCTAGGTAATTGAAAACAAAAATTTGACTTTTGAAATGCCATTCGAACTCCGTTTTCGATAAATTTTATATGCACTAACTGGCGAGACGAGGATCGCGTTGGTACTAATTTCGGAATTTTTCGACCAGGGGGTCCGCGGTCGGGTTTTACCAACTTAGTGCAATTATGTGTATTTCATAAAAATTGAATTGGGTTATGATTCCTTGACCCGTAATTGACATAATTGTTGTGGTTTGACTAGATTTTATGAGCGAGGCAGCGAATTCCAAAGGAAAAGGCATTGCGGACGAGTCTACGACCGGCTAGAGGTGAGTAGTTTGTTTATATGGTAGCCTGAGGATTTGAAACCCCGGCTTAGCACATTGTGACGCTAGTAGGGCATGGCTCGCACCCCGTGGCAGGTGCGGGATTGATTGTGACTGGGGATTGAGACTTAGTCCATACCGAATGAGTTTAATATGATATTAGTGGTTGAAAAACACTGTGTTTGATATAATTGTGGGCTGTAAGCCGTGTTTGGGGGCTTGGCCGACCTGTTGTATTCCTAAGGGATAGTTATATATGTGATAGCTAGACTTGCTTAATCACTAATCTCAGTCCCGATTTGAAATCACAGTATTGAAATGCTACGTCACTTGTTTTGCAAAAACAATTAAATAAAAGTTAAAGTATTTTCATAATTTATGAACTGGAACTTGGAAATAAATAATTGAGTTGTTGTGTGACTTATATACATGTTATGGACTGAGGATGGATCGGGCTGCACGCTGCAGCGGTTGATATGAGGATCGGGCTGCATGCCACAGCGGTTTTGCGCTTGGGCTGTAAGAGCCCCTCTGGAGTCTGTACACACCCCAGTGAGCGCCGTCGACGTTAAATGGATCGGGCTACACACCGTAGCGGTTGTGTGCATTGCATTGCATCTTTACCTATTGAATTATCTGTGATAATTGTATTGTACTGTTGTTGCTAGTTCGTAGGAGGATCGGACTGTAGTTTAGCTTCATTTTGTGGTAATCTGTGCATTTCTTGCTTTGAGCTACTTGTATATATTTATTACTCACTAAGTACTTAGTACTCACCCCTACACCATGCACCTTTGTGTGCATATTCAGGTACTCAGGAGAAGTAGACGAGTAATCCAGCTTTTATAGAGTCATATCGAGTTGCTGAGGTAGCTGCCGACGTTCGCAGAACCAAGCTTCTCATCTCTTTCAGTTGTTACTTTATGTTCAGATTTGAGTATTTCCATACAGTATTCTCTACTATTGTTCGGTTTTGTTTAGAGGCTCTAGACTTGTGACTCCAAATCTTTGGGAGTGTTAGTCCCCTCTCAGTATTTTGTTCGTATTATTATTATTGGTGTTTCTATGACTCATATATTCTTCTTGAGTTGTCCATTTGGGACTGATATTATTTGTGAAAAACGTTTGTTGGTCTGGCTGGCTAGCTTGATTATTGGGCGACATCACGACCATATTTGGGTCGTGAGAAGTTGGTATCAGAGCCTAGGTTACTAGGACTCGCGAGTCATGAGCCGGTTTAGTAGGATTTCGCAGATCGATACGTAGACGTCTGTATCTATCCTCGGAAGGCTACAGAAACTTTAGGAATAACCTCACTTTTCTTGGATTCATATCGTACGGTTTGTGTTATCGTGAAAATAAATTTTTCCATATTCTATTCTCTCGTAGATGGCGAGAACACGTGCTAGCGGACGTGGCGGATGACCACCATTGGCACCCAGAGGCCGTGGTCGTGGTAGAGGTAGGGCAGCAGTACCAACACCTGTTGACCCACCAGCTGACCAGACTCAGGGTCAGAATCTAGCACCGGTGGCCCAGGTTCAGGATCAGGTTCCAGCTGCAGATGCTCCGGCAGCTCAGGTTCAGGCACCGGCAGTTCCTATTGTGATACCGGGTCTTCAGGAGACTTTGGCTCAGATTCTATCAGTATGCACTGGCTTGGCTCAGGTAGTTGCAGCCTCTAGTGCAGCATCTTCTTCACAGGCAGGGGAAGGGAATCGGACCCCCGTGGCTCGCACACCCGAGCCGGTAGTACAGGGTATTCAGGCACCTGGGGCAGCTCCAGTTCAGCCAGTTGCACCCGTTGCACCAGCCCCTGCTCATGTGGTTCTAGTTATGCCTGACGATGAGCAGCGTCGTTTGGAGAGATTTGAGAGGCTGCAGCCTCCGGCATTCAGTAGTGCTGAGGGTGAGGACGCCCGGGGTTTTCTTGATAAATGTCAGCGTATGCTTGGTACCGCAGGTATTCTGGAGTCCAGCGGTGTTGCTTTCACCACTTTTCAGTTCACAGGTCCAACATTTCAGTGATGGGAGTATTTTGAGAGGCGTAGGCCCGCTGGGGCAACGCCCATCACTTGGCAGCAGTTCTCTATGGTATTTTTGGAGAAGTATGTGCCTCAGTCCTAGAGAGAGGAGCTGGAGATTTATAGATGGTCTTATCTATCCCATCAGTATATTCATGATCAGAGAGAGAGTTTCGGCAGTTACCTTTGAGGAGGTGGTTGATGCTGCCCGTCATATTGAGACAGATCGCCGCAGAGAGCGGGAGGAGAGAGAGGCTAAGAGGCCTCGTGGTACTGGCAGCTACAGTGGTGCTCCGTCTAGGGGCCAACCTCAGCATAGCAGGGGTCGTTCTTTCAGGTCTCATCAGTCAGGACGTGCAGAGTCCAGTGGAGTTTCATCAGATCGGGGTCGTTAGGGCCATCAGGGTCAGCATGGTCGTCAGCAGATTCAGCCTGCATTGAATACTCTTTCAGCTCAAAGCTCTGCTCTTACTTTATCAGCTCAGGATTCCTCTACAGCGAGAGGTCCTTAACAGTCCCTTCTTCCATCTTCAGGCCATTGCTTTGAGTGTGACGAGTTGGGCCATATCAAGAGAGAGTGTCCTCAATGGCTTCTTAGGCGGTCTCAGTAGAGGGATCAACCCTCGTCTTCTACTCTTGTTTCTTCAGCACCAGCACAGTCAGCTAAGACTGGTGGCCAGGTAGCCATAGGTCGCCCTAGGGGCGAGGATAGTACTGGCGGAGGCCAGGCTTGTTTCTATGCTTTTCCGGATAGAAAGGACGCTAGTGCCTCAGATGCTGTTATTTTAGGTATTATCTCAGTCTCATCCACAGACGGATGGGCAGTCTGAGCGTACTATTCAAATACTGGAGGACATGTTTCATGCTTGTGTTATTGTCTTCGGTGGTTCATGGGCTGATTACTTGCCTCTTGCAGAGTTTACTTATAATAATAGCTATCAGTACAGCATTCAGATGGCGCTGTATGAAGCTTTATATGGGAGGCGATGTATGTCTCTAGCCGGTTGGTTTGAGCCCGGTGAGGCTAGGTTGTTGGGGACAAAGTTAGTTCAGGATGCCTTAGACAAGGTGAAGGTGATTCAGGAGAGCCTTCGCACAACTCAATTGCATCAGAAGAGTTATGCGGACCGGAAGGTCCGAGATGTGTCTTATTTAGTAGGTGAGAAGGTATTGCTGAAGATTTCGCCTATGAAGGGTGTTATGAGGTTTGGAAAGAACGGAAAGTTGAGCCCAAGGTTCATTGGACCTTTTGAGGTGCTTAGGAAAGTTGGGGAGGTGGCCTATATGCTTGCTCTGCCACCCAATTTGTCAGGAGTTCACCCGGTGTTCCATGTATCTATGCTTCGGAAGTATGTTGGAGACCCGTCACATGTGTTAGACTTCAGCACGATACAGCTAGATAAGGACTTGACCTATGATGTGGAGCCGATAGCCATTTTGGGTCGACAGGTTCGTAAGCTGAGATCTAAATACATAGCTTCAGTGAAAGTGCATTAGAGAGGTTGTCCCGTGGAGGAAGTAACTTGGGAGACCGAACAGAAGATGCAGAGCAGATATCCACACTTATTTGATACTCCAGGTATGTTTCTTAACCCGCTCGTGGACGAGCATTTGTTTACGTTGGGGAGAATGTAACGACCCGACTCATCGTTACGGGAGTTATTGCCTCATTTTCTTCATTTAACACTTCAATATGCTTATTTATACGTGTTTGGAAAGTTAGAAGAAAATCAGAAAGAATCTAGATAGAAATGAGGTCATATGCCTCTTTCTGAAAAGAATAGTTTGAAAAAGTCAACCGAATATTTACCGGTGAGTTAGATAGCTCGGAATTGAATTCTGATGATTCAACTAGCTTCGGGGGATCATTTATTACTTAGGAGAGCAATCGGAATCAAATTCGGAGGTCCGGCGTAGTTTTAGGCTTGAATCGGCTAAGGTTGAGTTTTGGCGAAATACGAACGGTAGGTGAGATTTTGATCTAGGGGTCGGAATGGAATTCCGACAATTTATGTAGCTTCATTATGTGATTTTGGTTACGTCTGCAAAGTTTCAGGTCATTCGGACGTCGTTTGAACGGGTTTTGGATTGAATGTTAGTTTCGTAAGTTTTGAAGAAACTTAGGCTTAAATCCGTGTGAAAATGGTAATTTTGATGTTTAGGATGGTGTTTTTATGATTGGAACAAGTCCGTATCGTATTTTGGAGTATGTTGGTGGTTTTCGTTGGGGTCCCGGGGGCCTCAGGATGAATTCGGACCATCATCCGGGCATTTGGAACATGGAGAAAACTGCAGAAAATTGCAGAAAACTGTGCAGGGCTATAAGCCTTCGCGTTCGTGAGGCTAAGGTCGCGTTTGAGTAGGCTAAGTGGGTATGAGCTTCGCGTTCGCGTGCCTGGAGGTCGCGTTCGCGAAGGAGTAAAATGGATCGCATCGCGTTCGTGATCAGCATGTCGCGTTCGCGTAGGAGAACGAGGGAGTGCATCGCATTCGCGTGAGGGGTGACGCGGACGCGTAGAAGAAAATCCGGGCAGTTGGGAAATTGTGCTTCACGAACGCGTGGGAGGCGTCGCATTCGCGAAGAGTAAAACTTAGCTGGGCATCACGAACGCGTGGGAGGTCACGCGAACGCGTAGAGTAATTGGGTCAGGCAGTGAATTAAAATCCAGAAGCAGTGTAGTCGCGGGTTCATTCACCAAAAACACAAATTTTGAGCCCTAGAGAGAGAAACTCAGGGGAAAATGCTGGGAATTCATCGGGCATTCATCGGAGGTAAGTTTCTTGACTCAAAAACGTAATTTTATGGTAGAATTAACATCAATCTTCATGATTTTGGGTAGAAACTGTGAATAATTATGTCGTAGGTAATTGAAAATGAAAATTTGACTTTTGAAAGGCCATTCAAACTCCGTTTTCGATAAATTTTATTTTCACAGACTCATGGCGAGATGAGGATCGCGCTGGTACTAATTTCGAAATTTTTTGAGCAGTGGGCCCGGGGTCGGGTTTTACTAACTTAGTGCAATTATGCGTATTTCGTAAAAATTGAATTGGGTTATGATTCCTTGACCCGTAATTGACATAATTGTTGTGGTTTGACTAGATTCTACGCGCGAGGTAGCGAATTCCAAAGGAAAAGGCATTGTAGATGAGTGTACGATCGGCTAGAGGTGAGTAGTTTGTGTATATGGTAGCCTGAGCGTTCGAAACCCCGGCTTAGCACATTGTGACGCTAGTAGGGCATGGCTCGCACCCCGTGGTAGGTGCAGGATTGATTGTGACTGGGGATTGAGACTTAGTCCATCCCAAATGAGTTTAATATGATATTAGTGGTTGAAAAACACTGTGTTTGATATAATTGTGGACTGTAAGTCGTGTTTGGGGCCTTGTGCCGACCTGTAGTATCCCTAGGGGATAGTTATATATGTGATATCTACACTTGCTTAATCACTGATCTCAGTCCTGGTTTGAAATCGTAGTATTGAAATGCTAAGTCACCTGTTTTGCAAAAAAACAAAAAATAAAAGTTAAAGTATTTTCATAATTAATGAACTGGAACCTGGAAATAAATAATCGAGGTGTTGTGTGACTTATATACTTGTTGTGGACTGAGGATGGATCGGGCTGCACGCCGCATCAGTTGATATGAGAATCGGGCTGCATGCCACAACGGTATTGCGCTTGGGCTGTAGGAGCCCCTCCGGAGTCTGTACACACCCTAGTGAGCGCCGTCGACGTTAAATGGATCGGGCTACACGCCGTAGCGGTTATGTGCATTGCATTGCATCTTTACCTATTGAATTATCTATGATAATTGTATTGTACTGTTCTTACTAGTTCGTAGGAGGATCGAACTGTAGTTTAGCTTCATTTTGTGGTAATCTGCAGATTTCTTGCTTTCAACCACTTGTATATATTTATTACTCACTGAGTACTTAGTACTCACCCCTACTCAATGCACCTTTGTGTGCAGATTCAGGTACTCAGGAGAAGTAGACGAGCAATCCATCTTTTATAGAGTCATATCGAGTTGCTGAGATAGCTGCCGTCGTTCGCAGAACCTAGCTTCTCATCTCTTTCAGTTGTTACTTTATGTTCAGATTTGAGTATTTCCATACAGTATTCTCTACTATTGTTCGGTTTTGTTTAGAGGCTCTAGACTTATGACTCGAAATCTTTGGGAGTGTTAGTTGTTTTCCCACTTCTCAGTATTTTGTTCGTATTATTATTATTGGAGTTTCTATGACACATATATTCTTCTTGAGTTGTCCATTTGGGACTGATATTATTTGTGAAATTAAAACTTTTGTTGGTCTGGCTGGCCTAGCTTGATTGTTGGGCGCCATCACGACCAGATATGGGTCGTGACACCAGGCTTAGAGCAAAAATCCCCCATAAATCCGTCCATTTGAAGTGAAATAAATGAAGATTCTAAGATAAAATCGTGTATTTAGACCATAAAACTTACCTCCAATGTTTTCCCGATGAAATCCCCTTCAAATCCCGCCACTTTGCTCTCAAAGAACTCAGAAATAGAGGAAATACACTTTAGGTTCGCGAATGAAATGTTCTGGTCTTAACCCTTATACCAGGGATTTTAATTCTATGCGATCGCAGCCCCTGGCTTGCGATCGCGATGAAGAAATTATAGAGGCCCACATTTCCTTCTACGCGATCGCGTAGACTCTTATGCAATCGCGATGAACAGCTGGATAACACTATGCGATCGCGACACTGGCTACTGCGATCGCATTGCTCCAAATCCTGACCTTATGTGATCGCATCCCACACTTTGCGATCGCGAAGGGTAAAAATCCTCAGCCTCTCTAGTACTCCACGCGATCGCGTGGCTACCAATGCGACCGTGAAGAGCAAATGTCTGCTGCACTTATGACAGCAGACCTGACCTTTCATTTAGCCAAAAATGGTCCGTTTGGAACCCCGTATTCATCCCAAGGCCCCTGGGACCCCAACGAAAACCACCAACCTACTCCAAAACACGATACAAACTTGTTCCAATCATAAAAACACACCCTTAAACACGGAAATCATCGAATCAAAGCGAATTCAAGCCTAAGTTTCAACTAGAACTTCAGAAACCAACATCCAATCAGAAACCCGACCAAACGATGTCCGAATGACCTAAAAATTTGTAGGCATATGGTGCTACTGCAACTATCAAAATTCTATTCTGACTCTCGGATCAAAATCTCACCTACCGTTCGGATTTCGCCAAAATTCAACCTTAGCCAATTCAAGCCTAAAATTACACCAGACCTCCAAATTCAATTCCGATCGCTCTTCTAAGCCACAAATGACCTCCCGAAGCTGACCGAATCATCAAAATTCGATTCCGAGCTCTCTAACTCACAAGTCAACATCTAGTTGACTTTTCCCAACTATTCCTTCTCCTAAGAGACTATTTGTCTCATTTCCAACCAAACTCGATCTGAATTGACTCAAACTCACCGAACACACATATTGAAACATGAACAAGCATATAACGGGAAAACAGAGTGATAACTCACATGCTGATGGGCCAGGTCATAACATTCTCCCCAACTTAAACAAACACTTATCCTCGAGCGGATCAAGAGGTTCACTAGAAGTAACCCAATAGCTGAATGACCTTACCAAGAATATATTCGGGGTGATACCACATCACCCTATCTATCATAAGTCTGATAACACAGTATAGCTGAATTTCCACAGTCTATTTGAACATAAACCACATTGCACTTTCCAAAATCATATACCAAATCCTACTCCCATGCCTATACTCAGGATACACCTGAACCCACTGCAATTACCCATGCTTGCCACTCCGATTGAGGTCATATGATGTATCAAATTACCCAATAACTCGAGACGATGGCCTCTGAGCACAACAACTACCCACGATAACCAAATACTAACTGAAAAGCCTTTTTCATTAGTAAAAGTTTTATTCCAACGCCTTCATATACTGCCCACGGTAGCTGAAACACGCGATATATCGAATCCATCTCTCAGGTCAGCCATTCGTGAATCCATTTCACTGGTACCACAATAGATTGTGGAGCAAAACATCGATATTACCTTCCTAACCAGTTGAAATCACATATGCGCGCACTCATTAATGACTTCAACGATCATTTCGATTATAACACACCGCACTGGTGATATGACACCACAACACCGGCCTCAGCCGCGACGAGCACAATACAGGCTCCAATAAGAAACGTCTGAACGTACTCAAATCTTAACAACTGACTCAAACAAAAGAGCTGTAATTCAATTCATCCGTACCATTATAACATAGAACTGAGATCCCGTCTCACATCATAGATTGCATGAATCCTCCTCGAAATGTCATACATCACGTGGCCTTGCCACGACTCATGATTCTATCAAAACACTACTACTCATGGAGAATCTAAAGTCACCATGCTCAAAATGGTCAGCCACACACATATTTAGGTCTGAACTCAAGAAATCAATCACACCCGCGGTGATACAATTAATATACGCTATCAAATCCTGAAAGGACACAACCGATATGCTATTCCCAGAGCGGTACCCAATACAGACTTTTCCTCAGAAGCCAGGAAGTATTGTATGCCAGGTAACATATAGGAAACTATTCTCCATATCACACTGTTGCGGCGTGCAACCCGCTCCAATGACATACCCGTGGTAGCGCGCCACCCAATCCAGATACCATACCTGTGGTGGCGTGCCACCCGATCCAGTTAACCCATGGCGGCGTGCCACCCGATCCACGCATAAATCTCGCAAGAGGAAATGCACATTGAGTCAAGTTGCTCATTACAACAAATATAGCCTCAAGCTCGGCCACAAGAAATGCATCTAACAAAGTTCCTCAATACTAGAACTAAATCAATGGTACATACCTCTACACCGACATCCGCTACGAAGGCCCAACTGACAATACCTACCAGTCGTTCGCTGGCCCTAGGGTACATCTACCCTGCTGGAACATAATCGGATGCACTCTGCTACGCAATATCTAGCATTTTCTGACATAGTCCATATCACATTAGTCTAGACAACCTGGCTTATGACAACCAGTCTCTAATCATGTATCATAACACAAATTCATCATATCAAGTAAAAGAGAGCCACTAGGGCTTCCAATTTCCAATAACCGCTAAACGGTGCTGATACACATGATATACCACCACTGCATAGGCGGATTACGAGAACTTCTAGTCTCCAACACCTATATAACACATGAATCACTATGCCTGATTCCACACTCCACTCAACGAATACATAACACACATCAAGCATCCATTCATACCACGAAAGCCATTCAAAAATTTCCCTATACCATTAACAACTCAATCATTACAGTCGATCCAACAAGAGAATACCACCATACCACTAGATATTATCAGTTTACATTACCTTGTCCATTTTGACCATATACCTTGCCAAATCACTAGAATAGCAGTACCATTTTTCCTAAATCACCAGAAAGATCGATTCTTAAACCACATGCAGCTGCCAGCGCTGCTCAATAATTTTAATGACTTCTCATATATTATGAACTAATCTCAAAACCTTGAATATGCCATTATCAACTTTCTATAAGACATCGCATATACCCTACCACATTAAGATACATGGAGACTTCTATTCCTCTCCTACAGCCGCAAACATTGACGCACTCAACTAGTCAAGGACCTTCATGATCCCGTATAAAATAAGATTCATTACACATTCCATGCTTCACATACCAACAGGAAATAAACTGATTTTCAAACCACGATAAAACATATCAATTCCATTGCACATCTAAACTGCCAGGACTGAGTCCTTCTACCCACATCGAGCTACGCAACTGCCAGCATTCAAGAGCTTGGCTACACAATACCTGCAAGACAGATTCCTTCTAACACATACCAAGAATTAATCGTTTCCTCATCATACCATTACGGTTCATTATCAAGTTGTTCCACCTAACCAATTTCCCGTATGATTCATTTTTTTAATTTAATATAGCCTTTACTGTAGAACCACAATACCTCAACTCAGGTTACCACATGATACTCACATATAAGACCACACTGTTTAATACCGATAGGTCACTGAATACCACCTCAAACGTCTCCCAAAAATACCATATTCCAAAATACATTACATGAGAAACTTCCTGCAAATTTGAATTCATTACCATTACCTACGAAATATGGATACATAGAATCCCATAATGACATAACATAGCACAAATCTTGATCTCTTCTAATGAAAACAAAGTCTCGAGCCACATACAAAAATCATAAGACACCTGAATGTAACATGCAAAAATCTTGAACACAGTAATACCATTCTCGTTCGTCATTCACACTTATTCAGTTATAATTCAGTTGTCTTATTGACAGATTCACTCGTGCCTTCTTAGAATTCTGACACTGCAGAACATGATTGCATAAAAATAGATATAGCTATTTTTGTTTACTATACATCGAGCATTCTTTATCAATATCAGCTCCAAAACATCCTAATATATCTTCACATCTACTATGCACCATGTAGCCTTCACCAAAATTTCCATCATACTTAGAGATAGAATCAACACAGCCGTGCAATCAGCTAGTCAATAGGAACCTCTCCAACTTACCTCGAAGCAATATATCAAAGCACTTTTAACCACTCATAGCATTCTTATTCAAATGACGCCACAATAGTATAGTGAGATTAAACTCAAGTCTTTTACTAGCTTTGGCAGAGACTCGAATTATCATAAATCTTAACTCTTCTGCAATTCTTGCATTTTACCACACGCAATAGTTAAGCCTACTCTTTAGGTGACATAAAATATTATTCTAAGTCCCAAATTTTTCTCCAAAATTTCGATAGAGTTTCCGTTGCAATTTGAGCCCATCCACCTACCAAAGAATCACAAAACCATTCTAACAACACACCCACAGCTCGACAAGACATCAAAATGTTTATCAAAAACATTAATGTCAATACTACACGAATTATATTATCAAAATTAATTCATGAACATGCGCTGCACCTGCTCGAATCGTAACACATATCAAATACCTTTCACCATGATACATATAGCACAACCAATTCTGTCTTCCTGCGTCTGAAGTCATACTACCACACGTAATGCACTTTACCTTTCCACTAAGAAACATGAACATATTCACCATGCCCATAGCTAGGTCTACATAACAGATCACAATAAGAATCGAATACCTTACAACTCACCCATTATCGAACTGCCATTTCCACAATTAGGGACAATACTGATCATATGAATTTCATAATATCGGCTCACGAAATTAGCACCTTGGTGCCCAAGCCATAGACAAAGATCCGGACTCAAGTCCTCCAGACTGGCCCAACATGAACTCACAGAGATTATATCTCGCCCCTCGATCGAGAATAATAAGCCATCAAGGCAAATTTATTACTAAGCACTCGAGTGCGCACATCAATGTGCAGAAGGAATTTCAAGAATCATACCTCAAGCTGAATCAAGTACGCATGATAATAATTTCAAGGATTTGAAGCTTTCCTAAAAGGTTTGCAGCCTCCTGAGGATAAGTACAAGCGTCCCCGTACCGATCCACGAGACTCTACTAAACCGGCTCATGACTCGCGAGACCTGTTAACCTAGGCTCTGATAACAACTTGTCACGGCCCAAACCCCGGCCGTGATGGCGCCCAACATATTGCTAGGCAAGCCCGACCATGTTATCTAATTTATCAGCCAGTTATTAATTAATACTGATCAATTAACATTAATAGTTTGTTTCCATATCAAAACAATAAGTGCGGAAATAGAAACATACAAAATACAGCCAAACCAATCGCGGTGTCACAAGTCCGAGCCTCTATATATGGAATATCTTACACAAATCATGTCTAGGCAGAATAGAAATGACAAAATGATAAAGCGGAAGAGATCAGGTCCTGCGGACGCCGGCAACTACCTCGAAGTCTCCTCGAAATAATAGTAATGAAGCAGCTGTGATAGCTCAACTGTCCTCCTGAACACATGAATCTGCACAAAAAGTACAGGGGAGTGGGTGAGTATATTTCAACTCAGTGAGTTATAATAATACATAACAACTGAAAATAAGAACACTTGTACTATCACTAAACAGTTCTATGGGTAACCTCACAGGCAAGTCATCTCTTCAGTGATAAGTCCAATTCAAGTCCACAACTGTCTCGCAAAGGTCCCATAATGACCTAGTCCTCACTCATACAGCTACAGCATGCTGCCCGATCCAAATATATATGCATATATCCAATATATATAGCGCTGTGGCGTGCAACCCGATCTAATATATATAGCGATGCGGCGTGCAGCCTGATCCTATATATATAGCGCTGTGGCATGCAGCCCGATCCATTTAACGTCGACGATGCTCACTGGGCGTGTATACAGACTTCGGAGGGGCTCCTGCAGCCCAAGCGCAACAATACTGCGGCATGCAGTTCGATCCACATGTATATTACTGCAGCGTGCAGTCCGATCCACATATATATCACTGCGGCGTGCAGTCCGATCCACATATATATTACTGCGGCGTGCAGTCCGATCCAATATATATATATATATATATATATATATATATATATATATATATATATATATATATATATATATATATATATATATATATATAGCAGAATAATATAAAGCTGTGGCGTGCAGCCCGATCCAATATATATGAATATATATGTATGATGCTGCAGCGTGCAGCCCGATCCGGTATGTATATCAATATCTCATAGTGGGTCCTCGACCCCATCTCAGTCAATATAGACTTGGCCTCTCAGGCCCACTCAACTAGAATAGGGAATCCCACCCCAGGTAGTCTCTCTCAAGGAACACATCTAGTACTGGCTCATGGTATGCTATACAACTATAATTACGGCTGAGTGTATGTATCTCGCATGATATAAGCGTCCCTTAGCTCTACAAGCTTCCCTAATACTCTAGAGATCGGCACAAGGCCCCAAACATGGCTACTAGCCCAATTACACAGTTATATGCTCAATCTCAGTCATGATACACAATAAACTATTAATTGGGAAGCACCAAGTCCAAATCCCAGTCACAATACCACCATACCCGTCACATGATACGTGTTTCATCTCAGCATAACACTATATAGTGCAAGTATGAGGTTTGAAACCCTCAGTACATCATTTACTACCACAACTCACCTCGAATCGGTAGAAGTCCTAGTTCGCCTTGCCCTTCCCTCGCAAATCAATCTCCTCGAATGCCAAATCTAATCAAAATCAATAAGAATACATCAAAATAGACTAAATGGACATAACCCAATCGAAATAACTTGATTTACACCAAGACCCACGAAGTTGTCAAAATCTAACTTTCGGAACACTTCTCGAAAAATTACAAAAGTTACATTTTCGAAATCCTTATCTCAACACGAATCCATACATATAAAGTTTATCAAAATTGGAATCCGTTTGCCCATTCAAATTGGTGATTTACGATAGCCGAGGCTTAGAGCAAAAATACCCCATAAATCCTTCCATTTTTAGTGAAACAAATGAAGATTCTAAGATAAAATTGTGGATTTAGACCATAAAACTTACCTCCAATGTTTTCCCAATGAAATCCCCTTCAAATCTTATCACTTTGCTCTCAAAGAACTCAAAAATGGAGGAAATACACTTTAGGTTCGCGAATGAAATGTTCTGGTCTTAACCCTTATGCCAGGGATTTTAATTCTATGCGATCGCAGCCCCTGGCTTGCGATCGCGATGAAGAAATTATAGAGGCCCACATTTCCTTCTACGCGATCGCCTAGACTCTTATGCAATTGATTCACGTCCAAACAACGGTCATAGTCAATATAACCTGGTCTAATAAGTCCAGAATTGATTCCACATGGAATTAACCTACCAATTACAACGTTCACAACCCAAGAGTACTTCCGAATCAAGTTCCTAATATTTCGAGTATGTGTTTGAGTGAGTTTTTGACTTACTACTTTTGCAATAATTAAAAAGGCTTTAAAAGAAAGAATTGAATATTGGGTAAAATAATATGGAGAAGGACTAAGGTATTGATTTCCCCTATTGATGGAATCCCTTATCGTTATGCTCATACAAATTGTAAATATATTCTATCAATCATGAACGCTATTTGTATCGTAACCGCGGTCGCAGAGAAACCGCTATTTTTCACCCTGTTCCGTTGGGAATTTGGAAACACTCGAAACATGAAAGTTGTCTTCCTTTGAGTTAGGTTTCCAAACATATATTATGGAGCCAAAATTGAGTTCTGAGCGAATAGTTATGTCCAATGTACTAGACAGTGCGCAATATACCTCATCCATTCTTCGCTTGTACTACACTATCAAATTTGACCCCCGAACTCGATCCCGGCTTAATGTCTTGAGCTTTTACTCAGACTTAAAAGCTTCAAATCACTTAAATTCATTCCATAACATCCATATAGCTCGGAATCACACCTTCCCGGCTATTTTCAACATAAGTTCTTGACTTGTACCACACTTTGGCCTTTTTCACCATCTTTTGACTCCAAAACTTGCTCTTTTAGTCTTCATTAGCTCAAGTGTACCTATAACACACTAAGAACACTAATAAAAGCATTTTGTCATCATAAACAATATCAAATCAACAATAAAGCATGATTATTTAGGGCATAAATATAGTCAAATTCACCTATTATCAATACCCCACACTTAAACCTTTGCTCGTCCTCGAGAAACCTTAATCACACCTTAGGCCAATTTTATTTATGTCTCCCCCAAATTATGTCACAAAATCTAATTTTCATGATTAACCTAAGATATGCACAATCTTTACCTAACCGTAAACTCTCATGCCAGCACATCATTGCTTACTCTAGTTATTATCGAAAACTTGCAACTTTACAATTTTCCTCTTGAGTGTCATGCCCTCACACAATTTATTGAGAGAAGTTCCCACACATAAAAAATTCAGAACATGGAACTTATAAATATCGGAAAAATTTACTCACTCTCAACAAAGAACATTCATATGCATACAGACACACCATAGGCTTGCCCCTAGTGTAATACTCCACTAATTGAGTTATTCAATCATAGATCAAGAGGTCTTTAAGGGTTGTAATGTTGGCTACAGGACGGGTAGGATATTTTTGGTTATAGTGACTAACCTCCCTAAGCACTTTTCTTTTCCTTTTCATAACTTCCCTTTTAGTTTTCTTCCTTATGTCTCCCATAAACATTCCTTCACCTTTATTTACTTTTAATCCCCACTTTTCTTTTGTTGGTGTAACTGGCCTTTCTAATTTTCATATATACATTGATATAGCTCTTTTTCTCATTTTGTTTTCATTGCTTTGCAACACATTTACATTATTTTGGCAAGTTTACTATTTTCTACCATTCATTCTTGATTTTCCCTTTTTTCAATTTCCCTTCACCCCACACTTAGACTTTTGCGTATTCATTACAATACAAGTGCTTCTAGAAGGTAAAGTAGAACAATATAAGATTTTGATGAACATTCAAGGGTTATCAAAGAATAGGCTTTAAGCTCAAAGGGGTTTATGTACGGGTGAATTCATGTCTATTGGTTTATGGGGTTACACAAAGAAATGCCTCTATCCTTTCTACAACCAAACAACTTCTATTTCACTTTGCAAACACGTAGGGCAAGTTCTAGGCATCATGTAAAGCATACAATGTATGTAAAATCTCACACACACATAGCATGCAACTCATTTAGAATCCGGTATATCTACAAAGTCCTATCAATGTTCAAGCAAGCTGTATTGTGCAATTTAAGGCATATTTAGAATCTACAGTCAAGTTTAGATAATACATTCTCAAGTTCAATTAAGCTTTGCTAATGTGCATACTTGGGGTTACATGTTACCCTTTGTCCTCTAATCCTAAAAAAAGAAAAATATACCTAACGCGGTTCAATAAAAACCCTTGGAAAAGAACCGTGGTCAAAAGAAAAACCAAG
Source organism: Nicotiana noctiflora (assembly GCA_032618575.1). Lineage (NCBI taxonomy): Eukaryota > Viridiplantae > Streptophyta > Magnoliopsida > Solanales > Solanaceae > Nicotiana > Nicotiana noctiflora. The sequence continues at coordinate 192,970 of JASVEL010004954.1, read as the reverse complement.
GGTGAGATGATACATTACCTAGGAAAAGAAAATAAAAGAAAGAAAAATTCCTACGTGGACTACTTCCCTCAAGAGTACTTGTCCTAAATAGTCCGTCATAAGGAAGAGTCCTCTACTCATATTTTTGTATTTTTTAAAATTTTCTAATTATTTTGTGTTTTTATTCCGACTTAGACCCTTAAGAAACCCGTCGCCAAGTGTCCATCATCGGGCAAAGCCAGCTAATATAATTTACAGCTACATCTACTATATACAATCTACAATACAAGATAAGTCTCCCACCCCACACTTAAAATCATGCCATGTCCTCATGGCATAATAATACATGTATAGCACAGAAGGGTACACTTAAAATCATGCCATGTCCTCATGGCATAATAATACATGTATAGCACAGAAGGGTGAGAAAACTTACCTAGGATCTACCCCGTGTCTAGCCACTTTATCACTTTCTTTTTCACCCTATCCTTTATATTCGGGTTCAGCCTTCTTTTGCGTTTCCTGGAAGGTATGTGCCCCTCTTCTTGGAGAATCTTGTGCATGCAGTATGCAAGGCTGATCCCCTTTATGTCTGCAATGGTCCAACCATTGGCAGCTTTACATTCCTTGAGTACCTGTAATAGCTTTTGAGCCTGCACATCTAGCAAACCATATGAAGTAATAACAGGTAAAGTGGAGTTAGGACCTAGAAATTCATAACTGAGATGAAATGGTAGTGGTTTAAGCTCAAGCTTTGGTGGCTCTTCTATGGATGGCTTTGCAGGAGGGGTCTCGCTTTTCTCTAAATGTAGAGGCTCGAATTCAAGCTCTCTCTCCCAAAACCCCTTGCCTTCCAGAGATAGTACCCATTCTGCTAGACTTTCACCATTTACCTCTTCTAAGTTCATTAGGCATGCCTGAAGTGGATCTTCAATGGTCAACTCTGCATCGTCGGTCTCCATTATCACATCAACCGCATCAATAAGAGAGCAATTCGCGAACTCACTAGGGCGCCTCATGGATTTTTGCATATTTAATACGGTCTCCTCATCATTCAACCTCATCTTGAGTTCCCCAGTCTCACAATCAATTAGAGCTCTCCGGGTGGCTAGGAATGGTCTTCCTAAGATTATAGGAATTTCCTCGTCCACCTTGCAATCAAGAATCACAAAATCGGCGGGAAACACGAACTTCCCTACCTGGATAAGCACATCATCTAAAATACCAAATGGACGCTTAACCGTCCTCTCAGCAAGATGTAATAACATAGAGGTAGGCCTGGCTCTCCCAATTCCTAGCCTCTTATAAATAACCAATGGCATGAGATTAATGCTCGCCCCCAAATCACATAATGCCTTTGCAAAGGCATAATTTCCTATAGTGCATGGAATGGTGAAGCTACCTGGATCAGATAGTTTCTCAGCATGGGTCTGGAGACCACTGCACTACAAGTCTGGGTAAGGGTCATGGTGGCCAAGTCTTGGAAATCAAATTTCCATGACACAAGTCTTTCATCATCTTAGCATACCCAGGCATTTCTTTTAAAGCTTCAATTAAGGGAATGTTTACCTGGATTTGCTTGAGCATATCAAAGAACTTATTGTATTGCTCTTCTTTCTGGTGCTTGGCCAACCTTTGGGGGAATGGTGGTGGAGTCCTCTTCTTCCCAATGACTTGGGACTTTTCTTTCTCTATCATTTTTTCTTCGACCTGCTGCTCTACCTCTTCAGCTACTTTCTCCGTTCCCTGTTGCGCCTCTTTATTTTCAGCAACTGGCTGGACTGTACTTTCTGTCAACCCTGTGGACTCATCCAGTTCAATGGGCACTGGAGTGAGTGTGTCAGCCGGTGTGTTGATTTTCTCACTTTCTTTCTCAGCATCAAGATCTCTACAACTTCTCAGAGTCATTGCCATCATCTGCTTTGGGACTTGGTCTTTTGGGTTTGTTTGTTATCTGCAGGCAATGTCCCTTGAGGACGATTGTTGAGAGACATAGCAATCTGGCCCACTTGTACTTCAATATTCTTGTTGGCTGCATCATGTGCATCTATCCTCTCATTGGTTTTGGCATTTGACCCAATTACCTGCTGCATCATAGCTTCCAACCTTATGAACCTATCGTCATGTCTACCCCCATATTGTGGTGGAGGTAGATGATATCCCTGCTGCAGATTGTCGAAATTCTGAGGTCTCGGATATGGAGCCATGTTGTGTAGTGGCCTCATACCTGCTGCATTATATTGTGGCTGAGGAGGCCTATACTGCATTGGAGCCTGCTGACCCCAACTCTGGTTACCTTGTCGCTGCCCTCTATAATTAGCTACATAATTCATGTCTTCATACTTCATGCTGATGATGAGGTTCTTGGTCAGCAGCCCATGGATTACCTATGGGCTGGCTAATGCAAGATGTGCATAAACCACCATTGGTAGTATCTATAATGTGAACCTGCTGCTTGACCCCAAATTCTTCCACCTTCTTTATCAGGATGCTCATTTGTGTCAATAAGGTTGCCATGTTCTCCTCCATAGTGCTGGATGGATTTAGAGGTACAGAGTGTACCACTGGTGTGATAGGAGCATTCTTGGTTGTCCACCGGGAATTTTGAGCCATCTTGTCAAGGAAATTTTTGCCCTCTCTCCAAGTCTTGCTCAGAAAAGCCCCACCTGCTGAAGCATCTACAATATTCTTCATACTATCTGAAAGCCCCATGTAGAACCTTTGACCCAATATCTGCTCAAGAATACCATGGTGAGGACACATAACAAGCATACCCTTGAATCTGCCCCAAGTTTCATGTAATGTCTCCATTGGTTTCTGCTTGAAGCTCACAATCTCATCAATTTGTTGAGTTGTCTTGTTAGGTGGATGAAACTTGTTGTGGAATTGCTTGACTAACTCATCCCAAGTTGCAATAGAGTTTATGGGGAGTGAGTTTAGCCATATCTGTGCAGCTCCTGTAACTGAGAACGCGGAAAGAGCAATAGTCTGATGGCTTCCGGAGTCACATTCGGTTGCCTCTGTGTCTTTCATATTGAGAGAAAGTTCTTCAGTGCTGTTGTGGATCTTCAACCTGAGACCCAGAGAATAATCCCTTGTTTTGCAACAAGTGTAGCATGTTGTTAGTAATCTGGAAAGACTCAGCTTGAATTGCTGGCACAACGAAGGCAGTTGCCAAATTATCCGCTGTGGGTTGTGTCCAGTCAAACAGTGCACCTTCCTGTGCCTCCTGCGCCTCTTGCATATTTAACCCGGTTTGCTGGTTTGGTTCGTTTACGTCACCCATGTCGAAGTCTAGTTTGATTGGTTGTTGAGATTGCTGAATTTTTTTAATAGCCTTGTTACGTGCCCGAAAAGTTTGCTCGGTGTCTGAGAGTCCTTCAATTAGTTCTCCAGTCCTTGTAGATTTTCTAGGCATGCACCTGAGTACCCAAATCAACAACCGTCAAAATATTCAATGTAAACTGTAGAAAGAACCTGACTAGACAAGAATCTTGAAGTTCTGTCAATGGCAATTGATAATTCCGTTAGTTCCCCGGCAACGGTGCCAAAATTGATTCACGTTCAAGCAACGGTCGTAGTCAGTATAACCTGGTCTAATAAGTCCAGAATCGATCCCACAGGGAATTAACCTACCAATTACAACGTTCACAACCCAAGAGTACTTCTGAATCAAGTTCCCAAAATTTCGAATGTGTGTTTGAGTGAGTTTTGACTAACTACTTTTGCAATAATTAAAAAGGCTTTAAAAGAAAGAATTGAATATTGGATAAAATAATATGGAGAAGGACTAAGGTATTGATTTTCCCTATTGATGGAATCCCTTATCGTTATGCTCATACAAATTGTTAATATATTCTATCAATCATGAATGCTATTTGTATCGTAACCCTCTCCCGAGCAATTACAATAATTTACTAGTGCACTCTCCCGAGCTACCCTATCTAGCTTTAATTTGAATAGTTCACTTAAGATTGCACCCAAGACTTCGTTATTCCTAACCCCGTCTTTACGCCTAAAGTTATAGATTCCTCCAATAACCTAGGTCTGGCGTTGTTCAACAATATACCTAAATATGCACTCTTTTCCAAGTTATGTACACTAAAAAGGCACAGCTAATTGGGAGCTCTACCAATTAACTACAATAAGAATGAAGTTGAACAAATAGAAATCTAGCTAACAATTTGTAATCATATAAACGATAAGTTCATCACTCAATAGGTTCTATCAAAACCTTAGAAAAGGATTTAGCTACTCATGTTCAAAGAAACAAGAATAATAATTGAAATCATAAATAAATACTTGATATAAAATAAAGGAATGAGTTGAGAGTATTCTCTCTTACTAATTATCTTGCAAAAGTAGTGAAAAATAGACAATATGCCTCTATTGGGCGAACTAGGGGTTTATATAGAGGTTTTAGGGCTTAAAAACTGAATTTGTACAAAACTAGGACTAATATTTGCTGCTCCTTCCGCGGTTCTTCCGCGGTCGCGGACGAACCGCAGACATCACAGTTCTCTGAATCTTCAAAAATCTTCTGCAGGCCTGTTTTTCCGCAGTTCCACCGCGGTCACGGCGAAACTGCTGTGTTTCACCATGTTCCGTTGGGAATTTGGAATAACACAAAACATTACAGTTGTAGCCCTTTGAGTTATCTTTCTAACCATATATTATGGAGCCAAAATGGAGGTCTGAGCGAAACGTTATGTCCAATGTACTAGACAGTGCGCAATATGCCTCATCCATTCTTCGCTTGTACTACACTATCAAATTTGACCCCCGACCTCGATCCCGGCTTAATTCCTTGAGCTTTTACTCAGACTTCAAAGCTTCAAATCACTTAAATTCATTCCATAACATCCATATATCTCGGAATCACCTTCCTGGCTATTTTCAACATAAGTTCTTGACTTGTACCATTCTTTGGCCTTTTTCACCATCTTTTGACTCCAAAACTTGCTCTTTTAGTCTTCATTAGCTCAAGTGTACCTATAACACAGTAAGAACACTAATAAAAGCATTTTGTCATCATAAACAATATCAAAACAATAATAAAGAGTGATTATTTTGGGCATAAATATAGTCAAATTCACCAATTAGCAGCAATCGCGATGAACAGCTGGATAACACTACGCGATCGCGACACTGGCTACTGCGAATGCATTGCTCCAAATCCTGACCTTACGTGATCGTATCCCACACTTCGCGATCGCGAAGGGTAAAAATCCTCAGCCTCTCCAGTACTCTACACGATCGCGTGGCTTCCAATGCGATCGCGAAGAGCAAATATCTGATGCACTTATGACAGCAGACCTGACCCTTCATTTAGCCGAAAATGGCCCGTTTGGACCCCCAGATTCATCCCAAGGCCCCCGGGACCCCAACGAAAACCACCAACCTACTCCAAAACACGATACGAACTTGTTCCAATCATAAAAACACACCCTTAAACACGGAAATCATCGAATTAAAGCAAATTCAAGCCTAAGTTTCAACTAGAACTTCCGAAACAAACATCCAATCAAAAACCCGACCAAACGATGTCCGAATGACCTAAAAATTTGCAGGCATACAGAGCTACTACAACTATCAAAATTCAATTCTGACTCCCGAATCAAAATCTCACCTACCATTTGGATTTCGGCAAAGTTCAACCTTAGCCAATTCAAGCCTAAAACTACACCGGACCTCCAAATTCAATTCCGATTGCTCTCCTAAGCCACAAATGACCTCCCGGAGCTGACCGAATCATCAGAATTTGATTTTGATCTCTCTAACTCACAAGTCAGCATCCGGTTGACTTTTTTTAACTATGACTTCTCCTAAGAGACTATCTGTCTCATTTCCATCCAAACTCGATCCGAATTGACTCAAACTCACCGAATACACATATTGAAACATGAAAAAGCATATAAGGGGGAAAACGGGGTGATAACTCACATGATGATGGGCCGGGTCATCACATTCTCCCCAACATAAACAAACACTCGTCCTCGAGCGGACCAAGAGGTTTACTAGAAGTAACCCAATAGTTGAATGACCTTACCTAGCATATATTCGGGGTGATACCACTTCACCATATCTATCATAAGTCCGATAACACAGTATATCTGAATTTCCACAGTCTATCTGAACCATAAACCACATTGTACTTTCCGAAATCATATACCAAATCCTACTCCCATGCCTATACTCAGGATACACCCGAACCCACTGCAATAACCCATACTCGCCACTCCGGGTAAGGTCATATGATGTATCAAACAACCCAATCACTCGAGACGATGGCCTCTGATCACAACAATTGCCCATAATAACCAAATACTAACTAAAAGGCCTTTTTCATTAGCTAAAGTCTTATTCCAACGCCTTCATATACTGCCCACGGCAGCTGAAACACGCGATATATCAAATCCATCTCTCAGGTTAGCCATTCGTGAATCCATTTCCCTTTTAACTGGTACCACAACAAATATTGGAGCAAAACCTCGGTATTACCTTCCTAACCGGCTGAAATCGCACATGCGCGCACTCATTAATGACTCCAATGATCATTTTGATTATAACATACCACACTGGTGATATGACACCTCAACAACGGCCTAAGCCGCGACGAGCACAACGCAGGATCCAATAAGAAACATCTGAACGTTGTCAAATCTTAACAACTAACTCAAACAAAAGAGCTGTAATTCAATTCATCCGTACCATCATAATATGGAACTGAGATCCCGTCTCACATCATAGAGTGCATGAATCCTCCTCGAAATGTCATACATCACGTGGCCATGCCACGACTCATGATTCTATCCAAACACTACTACTCATGGAGCATCTCAAGTCACCATGCTCAAAACGGCCAGCCACACACATATTTAGGTCTGAACTCAAGAAATTAATCACACCCATGGTGATACAATTAATATACGCTATCAAATCCTGAAAGGACACAACCGATGTGCTATTCCCCGAGCGGTACCCAATATGGACTTTTCCTCAGAAGTCATAAAGTATTGTATGCAAGGTAACACATAGGAAACTAGTCTCCACATCACACTGTTGCGGCGTGCAACCCGCTCCAATGAAATACCCGTGGTAGCATGCTACCCAATCCAGATACCATACCTGTGGCAGCGTGCCACCCGATCCAGTTAACCCATGGCGGCGTGCCACCCGATCCACGCATAAATCTCGCAAGAGGAAATGCACATCGAGTCAAGTTTCTCATTACAACAAACATATATATAGCCTCAAGCTCGGCCACAAGAAATGCATCTAACAAAGTTCCTCAATACTAGAACTGAATCAATGGTAGATACCTCTACACTGACATCCGCTACGAAGGCCCAACTGACAAAGCAATAACTACCAGCCGTCCGCTGGCCCTAGGGTACATCTACCCTGCTGGAACATAATCTGATGCACTCTGCTACGCAATATCTGGCATTTTCTGACATAGTCCATATCACATTAGTCTAGACAACCTGACTTATGACAACCAGTCTGCAATCATGAATCATAACTCAAATTCATCATATCAAGTAAAAGAGAGCCACTAGGGCTTCCAATTTCCAATAACCGCTAAACGGTGCTGATACACATGATATACCACCACTGCATAGGCGAATTACGAGAACTTCTAGTCTCCAACACCTATATAACACATGAATCACTATGCCTGATTCCACACTCCACTCTACGAATACATAACACACATCAAGCATCCATTCATACCACGAAAGCCATTCAGAAATTTCCCTATACCATTAACAACTCAATCATTACAGTCGATCCAACAAGAGAATACCACCATACCACTAGATATTATCAGTTTACATTACCTAGTCCCTTTTGACCATATACCCTACCAAATCACGAGAATAGCAGTACCATTTTTCCTAAATCACCAGAAAGATCGATTCTTAAACCACATGCAGCTGCCAGCATTGCTCAATAATTTTAATGACTTCTCATATATTATGAACTGATCTCAAAACCTTGAACATGCCATTATCAACTTTCCATAACACATCGCATATACCCTACCACATTAAGATACATGGAGACTTCTATTCCTCTCCTACACCGCAAATATTGACGCACTCAACTAGTCAAGGACCTTCATGATCCCGTATAGAATAAGATTCATTACACATTCCATGCTTCGCATACCAACAAAAAATATACTGATTTTCAAACCATGATAAAACATATCGATTCCATTGCACATACTAAACTGCCAGGACTGAGTCCTTCTACCCAGATCGAGCTACGGAAATGCCAACATTCAAGAGCTTGGCTACACAATACCTTCAAGACTGATTCCTTTAACACATACCAGGAATTAATCGTATCCTCATCATACCATTTCGGTTCATTATCAAGTGTTTCCACCTAACCAATTTCCCTTGTGATTTATTTTTTTGAATTTAATATTAGCCTTTACTGTAGAACCACAATACCTCAACTCAGGTTTACCATATGAGACTCACATATAAGACCACACTGTTTAATACCTATAGGCCACCGAATACCACCTCAAACTTCTCCCAAAAATACCACATTCCAGAATACATTACTTGAGGAACTTCTTACGAATTTGAATTTATTACCATTACCTCCCAAATATGGATACATAGAATCCCATAATGACATTATATAGCACAAATCTTGATCTCTTCTAATGAAAACAAAGTCTCGATCCACATACAAAAATTTTAAGACACCTGACTGTAACATGCAAAAATCTTGAACATAATAATACCATTCTCGGGCGTCATTCACCCTTATTCAGTTATAATTCAGTGGTCTTATTGACAGATCCACTCGTGCCTTGTTAGAACACTGACACCGCAAAACAAGATTACATACAGATAGATATATCTATTTTTATTTACTATACATCGAACATTCTTTATCATTATCAGCTCTAAAACATCCTAATATTTCTTCACATCTACGACGCACCATGTAGCCTTCACCAAAATTTCCAATGTACTTAGAGACAGAATCAACACAGCACACAACCGTGCAATCAACTAGTCAATAGGAACCTCCCCAACTTAGCTCGAAGCCATATATCAAAGCACTGTTAACCACTCATAGCATTCTTATTCAAATTACGCCACAATATTATAGTGAGATTAGACTCAAGTCTTTTACTAGCTTTGGCAGAGACTTGAATCATCATAAATCTTAACTCTTATGCAATTCGTGCATTTTACCACACGCTTTAGTTAAGCCTACTCTTTAGGTGATAGAAAATATTTTTCTAAGTCCCAAATTTTTCTCCAAAATTTCGATAGAGTTTCCGTTGCAATTTGAGCCCATCCACCTTCTAGAAAATCACAAAACCATTCTAACAACACATTCACAACTCGACATGACATCACAATGTTTATCAACAACATTAATCTCAATACTAGACGAATTATATTATCAAAATTGATTCATGAACATGCACTACACCTGCTTGAATCATAACACATATCAAATACCTTTCACCATGATACACATAACACAACTAATTCGATCTTCATGTGTCTGAACTCATACTACCACACGTAATGCACTTTAACTTTCCACTAAGAAACATGAACATATTCACCACGCCCATAGCTAGGGCTACATAGCAGATCACAATAAGAATCGAATACCTTATAGCTCACCCATTATCGAACTGCCATTTCCACAATTAGGGACAATACTGATCGTATGAATTTCATAATACCAGCTCACAAAATTAGCACCTTGGTGCCCAAGCCATAGACAAAGATCCAGCCTCAAGTCCTCCAGACTGGCCCAACATAAACTCACATAGATTGTATCTCGCCCCTCGATTGAGAATCATAAGCCATCAGGGCAAATTTATCACTAAGCACTCGAGTGCGCACATCAATGTGCAGAAGGAATTTCAAGAATCATACCTCAAGCTGAATCAAGTACGCACGATAAGAATTTCAAGGATATGAAGCTTTCCTAAAAGGTTTGCAGTCTCCTAAGGATAAGTACAAGCGTCCCCGTACCGATCCACGAGACTGTACTAAACCGGTTCATGACTCGTGAGACCTATTTACCTAGGCTCTGATACCAACTTGTCACGATCCAAACCCCGGCCATGATGGCGCCCTACACATTGCTAGGCAAGCCCGACCATGTTATCCAATTTACTAGATAGTTATTAATTAATACTGATTAACTAACATTAATAGTTTGTTTCCATATCAAAACAATAAGTGCAGAAATAGAAACATACAAAATACAGCCTAACCAATCGTAGTGTCACAAGTCTGAGCCTCTACATGTGGAATATCTTACACAAATCAAGTCTAGGTAGAATATAAATGACAAAATGATAAAGAGGAAGAGATTAGGTCCTACAGACGCCGGCAGCTACCTCAAAGTCACCTCGGAATAATAGTAATGAAGCAGCTGCGATAGCTCAACTGCCCTCCTAAACACGTGAATCTGCAATAAAAGTGCAGGGGAGTGGGGTGAGTATATTTTAACTTAGTGAGTAATAATATTAAATAACAACTGAAAATAAGAACACTTGTACTATCACTAAACAATTCTAAGGGTAACCTCAGAGGTAAGTCATCTCTACAGTGATAAGTCCAATTCCAGTCCACAACTATCTCACAAAGGTCCCACAATGACGTAGTCCTCACTCATACTGCTACGACGTGCAGTTCGATCCAAATATATATATATATATATATATATATATATATATATATATAATGCTGCGGCGTGCAGCCCGATCCATTTAACGTCGATGACACTCACTGGGGGTGTATACAGACTCCGGAAGGGCTCCTACAGCCCAAGCGCAACAATACTGCGGCGTGCAGTCCGATTCACATGTATATTACTGTGACGTGTAGTCCGATCCACAAATATATTACTATGGCGTGCGGTCCGATCCACATATATATTACTGTGGCATGCAGTCCAATCCAATATATAGATATATATAATGCTACGGCGTGCAGCCCGATCCAATATATATGAATATATATGTATAATGCTGCGGCGTGCAGCCCGATCCGGTATGTATATCTATACCTCACAGCGGGTCCTCGATCCCATCTCAGTCAATATAGACTTGGCCTCTCAGGCCCACTCAGCTAGAACAGGGAATCCCACCCCAGGTAGTCTCTCTCAAGGCACACATCTAGTACTGGCTCATGGTATGCTATATAGCTATAATTACGGCTAATTGTATGTATCCTGCATGATATAAGGGTCTCTTAGCTCTACAGGCTTCCCTAATACTCTATAGATCGGCACAAGGCCCCAAACAAGGCTACTAGCCTAATTACACAGTTATAAGCTCAATCTCAGTCATGATACACAATAAACTATCAATTGGGAAGGATCAAGTCCAAATCCCCAGTCACAATACCACCACTCCCATGACATGACGCGTGTTTCATCTCAGCATAGCACTGTATAGTGCAAGTACGGGGTTTCAAACCCTCAGTACATCATTTAATATCACCACTCACCTCGTATCGGTAGATGTCCTAGCTCGCCTTGGGCTTGCCTCGCAAATCAATCTCCTCGGATGCCAAATCTGATCAAAATCAATAAGAATACATCAAAATAGGCTAAATGGACATAACCCAATCGAAATAACTCGATTTACACCAAGACCCACGAAGTTGTCAAAATCTGACTTTCAGTACGATTCTTAAAAAATTACAAAAGTTACATTTTTGGAATTCTTATCTCAACACGAGTCCATACATATAAAGTTTATCAAAATGGGACTCCGTTTGCCCATTCAAATCGGTGATTTACCATAGCCGAGGCTTAGAGCAAAAATCCCCCATAAATCCTTCCATTTTAAGTGAAATAAATGAAGATTCTAAGATAAAATCGTGTATTTAGACCATAAAACTTACCTCCAATGTTTTCCTGATGAAATACCTTTCAAATCCCGTCACTTTGCTCTCAAAGAACTCAAAAATGGAGGAAATACACTTTAGGTTCGCGAATGAAATGTTCCGGTCTTACCCCTTCTTCAAGGGATTTTAATTCTATGCAATTGTAGCCTGTAACGACCTGACCCGTCGTTACGGGAATTTACCACCCCGTTACCTTACATTTACATATATTATGCTTTTAAATCAGTATTAGAATATATCGGGTGAGTTAGGAGTGAATTGGATTGAAAATGAAACAAATAGCATGTTTAAAGAAAGTTTGAATATGAGAAGTCAACCAAGAGTTGACTGTTGAGTTAGAGTGCTCGGAACCGGATTCTGATGATTCAACTAGTTCCGAGGGATCATTTATGACTTAGGAGAGCAATCGGAATTGAATTCGGAGGTCCGGTGTAGTTTTAGGCTTGAATTGGCGAAGGTTGAATTTTGGCGAAATCCGGATGGTAGGTGATATTTTTATCCGGGAGTCGGAATGGAATTCCGACAATTTCTGTAGCTTCGTTATGTGATTTTGGATATGTCTGCAAATTTTCAGGTCATTCGAACATCGTTTGATCGGGTTTTGGATTGAATGTTAGTTTGGAAAGTTTTGAAGAAATTAGGCTTGAATTCGTGTGGAAATGGTGATTTTGATGTTTAGAATGGTGTTTTTATGATTGGAACAAGTCCGTATCATGTTTTGGAGTGCGATGGTGGTTTTCGTTGGGGTCCCGGGGGCCTCGGGATGATTTCGGACCATCAACCGGGCATTTGGACTTGGCAAAAATCTGCAGAAAAACTGCAGGTTCTGCCCAGGCCCTTAAGCCTTCGCGTTCGCGTGACAAGTGTCGCGTTCGCGAAAGCCAAGCCTTTTTGTGCATCGCGTTCACGGGAGGGGGAGACGCGTTCACGTAGGCCAGGGGTGTTGAGCATCGCGAACGTTTTGCTTGGGTCGCGTTCGCGTAGGGTCGTGGGAGTTGTGCTTCGCGTTCGCGGGAGGTGTATCGCGAACGCGTAGAAGGAATCTGGGCGGTTGGGAGTTTGAACGTCACGAACGCGTGGTGGGCGTCGCGTTCGCGAAGGGTAACTGGAATTGAGCATCGCGAACGCGTGGTAAGCGTCGCGTTCGCGAAGAGTAAGCCGGAGCTGTTCATCGCGAACGCGTGGGGGCTCACGCGAACGCGAAGAACAAAAGTTTCTAGCAGTGAATAAAATCCAGAAGCAGAGGGGTTAGGGGTTTACACCCCCAAAACTCAATTTTGAGCCCTAGAGAGAAGAAAACTCGAGGAAATCACTGAGAAGTCATCGGGTATTCGTCGGAGGTAAGATTCTTGACTTAAAAACATCATTTTATGGTAGTATTAACATCAATCTTCATGAAATTGGGTAGAAATCTTGAAGAAATGTGGCCTAAGTATTGAAAACGGGATTTTTGGATTTGGAAGGCCATTTGAACTCCGATTTCGATAAATTTTATATGCACGGACTCGTGGCGAGATGAGGGTCGCGTTGGTACTAATTTAGAAATTTTTCGAGCAGTGGGGCCTACGGTCGGGTTTTACCAACATAGTGTAATTATGCGAATTTCATGTAAATTGAAGTGGGTTATGATTATTTGACCCGTATTTGATATAATTATTGTGGTTTGACTAGATTCCACGCACGAGGGAGCTAAATTCAAAGGACAAGGCATCGCGGACGAGTCTACGACCGGCTAGAGGTGAGTAGTTTGTGTATATGGTAGCCTGAGGGTTCGAAACCCCGGCTTAGCACATTGTGACGCTAGTAGGGCGTGACTCGCTTACCGTGGCAGGTGCGGGATTGATTGTGACTGGGGATTGAGACTTGGTCCATCCCGGAAATGAATAATATGTTATTAGTGTTGGAAATACACTGTATTTGATATATTTGTGGGCTGTAAGCCTTGTTTGGGGCCTTGTGCCGATCTGTAGCGTCCTTAGAGGACAACATTTATGTGATAGCTATAATTGCTTAAATCACTGATCTCAGTCCTGGAAATTGAAATCACCTTTTTGAAATGCTAAGTCATCGGCTTTTGCAAATTTAATAAAGTTAAAGTATTTTTCATAAATTATGAACCAGAAACTGGAAGTAAGAAAAATGAACTGTTTTGTGAATTATTTGCTTATTGTGGACTGAGCATGGGATCGGGCTGCACGCCGCAGTGGTTGATATGAGGATCGGGCCGCACGCCGCAGCAGTATTGCGCTTGGGCTGTAGGAGCCCCTCCGGAGTCTGTACACACCCCCAGTGAGCGCCGTCGACGTTAAATTGGATCGGGCTACACGCCGTAGCGGTTATGTGCATTGCATTGCATCCGTATTTGTTGAATTACTCTGTGGTAGCTGTATTGTATTATTGTTGCTAGTTCGTAGGAGATTCGGACTGTAGTGTAGCTTCATATTGTGGTATTTTGTGGATTTCTTACTGTCAGCTACTTATATATATTTGTTACTCACTGAGTACTTAGTACTCACCCCTACTCCCTGCACCTTTTGTGTGCAGACTCAGGTACTCAGGAGCAGTAGACAGGCGATTCCAGCGTTTGCAGTGTCATTTCGAGTTGATGAGGTAGCTGCCTACGTTCGCAGAACCTAGCTTCTCCACTCCTTTCCAGTTGTTACTTGTATTTTGTATTCAGACTTGAGTATTTCTATACAGTATTCTCTATTCCTGTTGGTTTTTGTTAGAGGCTCTAGACTTGTGACTCCGGATCTTTGGGAGTGTCAATACTTTTGTTCATTATTATTATTATTAGAGTACTTAAACTCATATATTCTTCTTGGGTTGTCCATTTGGGGACTGGTATTGTGTGATAATTAAATGGCTGGTCTGGCTGGCCTAGCTTGATTGTTGGGCGCTATCACGACCGGATTTGGGTCGTGACAAGTTGGTATCAAAGCCTAGGTTATTAGGACTCGTGAGTCATGAGCCGATTTAGTAGGCTTTCGCGGATTGGTACGTAGACGTCCGTATCTATCCTCGGAGGGCTACAGAAACTTTAGGAAAAACCTCATTTTCTTGGATTCATATCGTGCGATTTGTGTTGCCATGAAATTAAACTTTTCCATATTCTATTCTCTCGCAGATGGCGAGAACACGAGCTAACGGACGTGGCGGACGACCACCATTGGCACACAAGCACCAATGGGTCGTGGTAGAGGTAGAGGCGGAGCATCTAGTTTGAGCAGTCCTCAAAGCCTTATTTATGTGTTGGTAGGATGACATGATCATGTTGTCACAAGTATATTATTAGTGTTCTCATATGATGCATATACACTAATTGACCCAGGTTCCATATTATCATATGTTACTCTGTTGGTTGCTAGTAAGTTTAGAACAACACCTGAATCGGTTAAACCTTTTGAAGTGTCTGTCCAGCCAGTTGCGCCCATTGCACGAGCTCCTGCTTATATGGTTCCAGCTTTGCCCGACGATGAGCAGTGTCGTTTGGAGAGATTTGAGAGGCTACGGCCTCCGACATTCAGTGGTGCTGAGGGCGAGGACGCCCAGGGTTTTCTTGACAGATGTCAGCGCATGCTTCACACCGCGGGTATTCTAGAGTCCAGCGGTGTTTCATTCACCACTTTTCAGTTCACAGGTGCAGCATTTCAGTGGTGGGAGGATTTCGAGAGGCGTAGGCCCGCTGGGGCAGTGCCCCTCACTTGGCAGCAGTTCTCCATGGTATTTTTGGAGAAGTACGTGCCTCGGTCTCGGAGAGAGGAGCTGCGACGTCAGTTCGAGTGGTTGAAGCAGGGAGAGATGACGGTTAATTAGTACGAGATGAGATTCACACAGTTGGCCCGTCATGCCATGTGGATGGTTCCTACGGACAGAGAGAGGATTCGGAGATTTATTGATGGCCTTATTTATCCCATCCGCATATTGATGACCAGGGAGAGAGTTTCGACAGTTACCTTTGAGGAGGTGGTTGATGCTGCCCGTCACATTGAGACAGATCGCCGCAGAGAGCGGGAGAAGAGAGAGGCTAAGAGGCCTCGTGGTACTGGCAGTTACAGTGGTGCTTCGTCTAGGGGCCAATTTCAGCATAGCAGAGGTCGCTCTTTCATGTCTCATCAGTTTGGACGTACAGAGTCCAGTGGGGTTTCATCATATCGTGGTCGTCAAGGCCAACAGGGTTATCAGGGTCAGCAGAGCCGTCAGCAGAGTCGGCCTGCACTGAGTGCTCTTCCAGCTCAGAGCTCTGCTCCTGCTTCCTCAGCATAGGGTTCATCGGTAGCGAGGGGTCCTCAGCAGCCCCTTCTTCAATCTTCAGGCCGTTGTTTTGAGTGCGATGATTTGGGCCATATCAGGAGAGAGTGTCCTCAGTGGCTTCGTAAGCGATCTCAGCAGAGGGATCAGCCTTCATCTTCTACTCCTGTTTCTTCAGCGCCAGCACAGTTGGCTAGGACTGGTGGCCAGGTATCCAGAGGTCGCCCTAGGGGTGAGGATCGTACTGGTGGAGGCCAGGCTCGTTTCTATGCTCTTCTGGATAGGAAGGATGCTAGTGCTTCGGATGCGGTCATTTCAGGTATTATCTCAGTCTGCCACAGGGATGCTTCTGTCTTATTTGATCCCGGATCCACCTATTCTTATGTCTCTACTTATTTTGCACATCATTTGGGTATGACCCGTGGTATTCTTGCTTTGCCCGTACATGTGTCTACCCTAGTGGGGGATACTGTTGTTGTGGATCAGGTATATCGATCCTGTATTATTACTATTGGGGGTCTGGAGACCCGAGTTGATCTATTACTACTAGGCATGGTAGATTTCGATGTAATTCTAGGCATGGATTGGCTATCTCCTTACCCTGCGATTCTGGACTGTCATGCCAAGACAGTCACACTAGCTATTCCAGGGTAATCCGAGGATCGAGTGGCGTGGCTTGACTGATTATGTGTCCGACAAGGTGATTTCTTATATAAAGGCTCAACGAATGATTGGCAAGGGTTGTTTATCTTATTTGGCCTTCATTAGAAATGTTGAGGCCGAGACACCCAGGTCTTGATTCGGTCCCCATTGTGAGGGAGTTTCCGGATGTATTTCCAGCGGACCTACCAGGCATGCCGCCTGACAGAGATATTGACTTTGGTATTGACTTGGTGCCGGGCACTCAGCCCATTTCTATTCCTCCTTATCGCATGGCACCAGCAGAGTTAAAAGAATTGAAAGAACAGCTTCAAGAACTCTTAGATAAGGGTTTCATTCGTCCGAGTGTGTCACCTTGGGGTGCACCGGTGTTGTTCGTGAAGAAGAAAGATGGCACAATGAGAATGTGCATTGATTACAGGGCAGCTGAACAAGGTAACAGTGAAGAATAAATACCCATTGCCTCGTATTGAGGACCTATTTGATCAGCTCCAGGGAGCTAGTGTATTTTCTAAGATTGATCTTCGATCGGGCTATCATCAATTGAAGATTAGGGACTCGGATATTATGAAGACAGCGTTCAGGACGCGATATGGGCACTACGAGTTCCTGGTGATGTCTTTCGGGTTGACTAATGCCCCAGCAACATTCATGCACTTGATGAATAGTGTATTTCGGCCGTACCTTGATTCTTTTGTGATTGTGTTTATTAATGACATTCTGGTATATTCACGCAGCCAGGAGGAGCATGCACAACACTTGAGAGTGGTATTGCAGAGGTTGAGAGAAGAGAAGCTCTATGCAAAATTCACTAAGTGTGAGTTCTGGCTTGATATTGTGGGTTTTCTGGGACATATAGTGTCCAGTGATGGTATTCGGGTTGATCCACAGAAGGTCGAGGCAGTGCAGAATTGGCCCAGACCTTCCTCAGCTATGGAAATTCGGAGTTTTCTCGGCTTGGCAGGCTATTATCGCCGATTTGTTCAGGATTTCTCCTCTATTGCTTCACCGTTGACTAAGCTGACACAAAAGAATGCTCCATTTGTGTGGTCTGATGAATGTGAGGAGAGCTTTCAGAAGCTCAAGGAGGCTTTGACTACCGCTCCAGTACTTGTGTTACCATCAGCTTCAGGGTCGTATACGGTGTATTGTGATGCTTTTAGAGTTGGACTCGGTTGTGTGTTGATGCAGGAGGGTAGAGTTATTGCATATGCTTCTCGTCAGCTAAAGCCCCACGAGAAGAACTACCCTGTTCATGATTTGGAGTTAGCTGCTATTGTTCATGCCTTGAAGATTTGGAGGCATTACCTATATGGTGTATCTTGTGATGTATATACGGACCACCGCAGCCTTCAACATTTGTTTAAGCAGAAAGATCTAAATTTGAGGCAGCGGAGGTGGCTTGAATTGCTTAAAGACTATGATATTACTATCTTGTACCATCCCGGGAAAGCCAATGTAGTGGCCGATGCTTTGAGCCGGAAGGCTATTAGTATGGGCAGTTTGGCATATATTCCAGTTGGGGAGAGACCCCTTGCAGTTGATGTTCAGGCGTTAGCTAATCAGATGGTGAGGCTGGATATTTCTGAGCCCAGTCGGGTGATGGCTTGTGTAGTAGCTCGTTCTTCTTTATATGATCGTATTCGAGAGCGCCGGTATGATGATCCACACTTACTTGTCCTTAAGGACAGAGTTCAGCATGATGATGCCAGAGATGTCACTATTGATAGTGATGGTGTATTGCGGATGCAGGGCCGGATATGCGTGCCCAATGTTGATGGCCTTCATGAATTGATATTGGGGGAGGCCCACAGCTCGCGGTATTCTATCCATCCAGGAGCCGCGAAGATGTATCAAGATTTGAAGCAGCATTACTGGTAGAGAAAGATGAAGAAAGATATTGTAAGCCATGTGGCTCGGTGTCTAAACTGTCAGCAGGTCAAGTATGAGCATCAGAGACCTGGTGGTGTATTCCAGCGAATTGATATTCCTGAGTGGAAGTGGGAAAGAATAACTATGGACTTTGTTAGTGGACTCCCTCGGACGGCGAGGAAGTTTGATTCAGTTTGGGTGGTGGTGGATAGGTTGACCAAGTCAGCTCACTTCATCCCAGTGTGTACTACTTATTCCTCGGAGCGGTTGGCAGAGATATTCATCCGTGAGATAGTGAGATTGCATGGAGTTCCCATTTCTATTATATCAGACAGAGGTACCCAGTTCACATCTCAGTTCTGGAGGACATTTCGGCGAGAGTTGGGTTCACAGGTAGAGCTGAGCACAGCATTTCATCCACAGACGGATGGGCAGTCTGAGCGTACTATTCAGATATTGGAGGACATGTTGCGTGCTTGTGTCATTGATTTTGGTGGTTCATGGGCTGATTATTTGCCTTTGGCGGAGTTTGCTTATAATAATAGCTATCGGTCCAGCATTCAGATGGCACCGTATGAAGCTTTATATGGGAGGCGGTGTAGGTCTCCAGTTGGTTGGTTCGAGCCCGGCGAGGCTAGGTTGTTGGGGACAGAGTTAGTCCAAGATGCCTTAGACAAGGTGAAGGTGATTCAGGAGAGACTACGCACAGCTCAGTCGCGTCAGAAGAGTTATGCGGACCGGAAGGTCCGAGATGTGTCTTATTCAGGTGGGTGAGAAGGTGTTGCTGAAGGTTTCGCCTATGAAGGGTGTTATGAGGTTTGGAAAGAAAGGGAAGTTGAGCCCAAGGTTTATTGGACCTTTTGAGGTGCTTAGGAAAGTTGGGGAGGTGGCTTATATGCTTGCTTTGCCACCTAGTTTGTCGGGAGTTCACCCGGTGTTCCATGTATCTATGCTCCGGAAGTATGTCGGAGACCCGTCTCATGTGTTGGACTTCGGCACGATACAGCTAGATGAGGATTTGACTTATGATGTGGAACCAGTAGCCATTTTGGGTCGACAGGTTCGTAAGCTGAGATCTAAGGACATAGCTTCAGTAAAAGTGCAGTGGAGAGGTCGTCCCGTGGAGGAAGCAACTTGGGAGACCGAGCAGGAGATGCGAAGTAGATATCCACACTTGTTTGATACTCCAGGTATGTTTCTTAACCCGCTCGCGGACGAGCGTTTGTTTAAGTTGGGGAGAATGTAACGACCCGACCCGTCGTTACGGGAATTTACCACCCCGTTACCTTACATTTACATATATTATGCTTTTAAATCAGTATTAGAATATATCGGGTGAGTTAGGAGTGAATTGGATTGAAAATGAAACAAATAGCATGTTTAAAGAAAATTTGAATATGAGAAGTCAACCAAGAGTTGACTATTGAGTTAAAGTGCTCGAAACCGGATTCTGATGATTCGACTAGTTCCGAGGGATCATTTATGACTTAGGAGAGCAATCGGAATTGAATTCGGAGGTCCGGTGTAGTTTTAGGCTTGAATTGGCGAAGGTTGAATTTTGGCGCAATCCGGATGGTAGGTGATATTTTGATCCGGGAGTCGGAATGGAATTTCGACAATTTCTGTAGATTCGTTATGTGATTTTGGATATGTCTGCAAATTTTCAGGTCATTCGAGCATCGTTTGATCGGGTTTTGGATTGAATGTTAGTTTTGAAAGTTTTGAAGAAACTTAGGCTTGAATTTGTGTGGAAATGGTGATTTTGATGTTTAGAATGGTGTTTTTATGATTGGAACAAGTCCGTATCATGTTTTGGAGTGCGATGGTGGTTTTCGTTGGGGTCCCGGGGGCCTCGGGATGATTTCGGACCATCAACCGGGCATTTGGACTTGGCAAAAATCTGCAGAAAAACTGCAGGTTCTGCCCAGGCCCTTAAGCCTTCGCGTTCGCGTGACAAGTGTCGCGTTCGCGAAGGCCAAGCCTTTTTGTGCATCGCGTTTGCGGGAGGGGGAGACGCGTTCGCGTAGGCCAGGGGTGTTGAGCATCACGAACGCGTTGCTTGGGTCGTGTTCGCGTAGGGTCGTGGGAGTTGTGCTTCGCGTTCGCGGGAGGTGTATCGCGAACGCGTAGAAGGAATCTGGGCGGTTGGGAGGTTGAACATCGCGAACGCGTGGTGGGCGTCGCGTTCGCGAAGGGTAACTGGAATTGAGCATCGCGAACGCGTGGTAAGCATCGCGTTCACGAAGAGTAAGGCAGAGCTGTTCATCGCGAACGCGTGGGGGCTCACGCGAACGCGAAGAACAAAAGTTTCTGGTAGTGAATAAAATCCAGAAGCAGAGGGGTTACGGGTTTACACCCCCAAAACTCAATTTTGAGCCCTAGAGAGAAGAAAACTCGAGGAAATCACTGAGAAGTCATCGGGTATTCGTCGGAGGTAAGATTCTTGACTTAAAAACATCATTTTATGGTAGTATTAACATCAATCTTCATGAAATTGGGTAGAAATCTTGAAGAAATGTGGCCTAAGTATTGAAAACGGGATTTTTGGATTTGGAAGGCCATTTGAACTCCGATTTCGATAAATTTTATATGCACGGACTCGTGGTGAGATGAGGGTCGCGTTGGTACTAATTTCGAAATTTTTTGAGCATTGGGGCCCGGGGTCGGGTTTTACTAACTTAGTGTAATTATGCGAATTTCATTGAAATTGAAGTGGGTTATGATTATTTGACCCGTATTTGATATAATTATTGTGGTTTGACTAGATTCCACGCACGAGGGAGCTAAATTCAAAGGAAAAGGCATCGCGGACGAGTCTACGACCGGCTAGAGGTGAGTAGTTTGTGTATATGGTAGCTTGAGGGTTCAAAACCCCGGCTTAGCACATTGTGATGCTAGTAGGGCGTGGCTCGCACACCGTGTCAGGTGCGGGATTGATTGTGACTGGGGATTGAGACTTGGTCCATCCCGGAAATGAATAATATGTTATTAGTGTTGGAAATACACTTTATTTGATATATTTGTGGGTTGTAAGCCTTGTTTGGGGCCTTGTGCAGATCTGTAGCGTCCTTAGAGGACAATATTTATGTGATAGCTGTAATTGCTTAAATCACTGATCTCAGTCTTGGAAATTGAAATCACCTTTTTGAAATGCTAAGTCATCGGCTTTTGCAAATTTAATATAGTTAAAGTATTTTTCATAAATTATGAACTGGAAACTGGAAGTAAGAAAAATGAACTGTTTTGTGAATTATTTGCTTATTGTGGACTGAGCATGGGATCGGGCTGCACGCCGCAGTGGTTGATATGAGGATCGGGCTGCACGCCGCAGCAGTATTGCGCTTGGGCTGTAGGAGCCCCTCCGAAGTCTGTACACACCCCCAGTGAGCGCCGTCGACGTTAAATTGGATCGGGCTACACGCCGTAGCGGTTATGTGCATTGCGTTGCATCTGTATTTGTTGAATTACTCTGTGGTAGCTGTATTGTACTATTGTTGCTAGTTCGTAGGAGATTCGGACTGTAGTGTAGCTTCATATTGTGGTATTTTGTGGATTTCTTACTGTCAGCTACATATATATATTTATTACTCACTGAGTACTTAGTACTCACCCCTACTCCCTGCACCTTTTGTGTGCGGACTCAGGTACTCAGGAGCAGTAGACAGGCATTTCCAGCATATTCAGTGTCATATCGAGTTGCTGAGGTAGCTCTGCCTACGTTCGCAGAACCTAGCTTCTCCACTCCTTTCCAGTTGTTACTTGTATTTTGTATTCAGAGTTGAGTATTTCTATATAGTACTCTCTATTCCTGTTGGTTTTTGTTAGAGGCTCTAGACTTGTGACTCCGGATCTTTGGGAGTGTCAATACTTTTGTTCATTATTATTATTATTAGAGTACTTAAACTCATATATTCTTCTTGGGTTGTCCATTTGGGGACTGGTATTGTGTGATAATTAAATGGTTGGTCTGGCTGGCCTAGCTTGATTGTTGGGCGCCATCACGACCGGATTTGGGTCGTGACATAGCCCCTGGCTTGCGATCGTGATAAACAAATTATAGAGGGCCTCATTTCCTCCTACGCGATCGCGTAGACTCTTATGCGATCGCGATGAATAGCTAGATAACACTATGCAATTGCGACACTGGCTACTACGATCGCATTGCTACAAATCCTGACCTTACGCGATCGCATCCCACACTTCGCGATCGCAAAGGGTAAAAATCCTCAGCCTCTCTAGTACTCTACACTTTCGCGTGGCTACCAATGCGATCGCGAAGAGCAAATGTCCGCTGCACTTATGACAGCAGATCTGACCCTTTATTTAGCCAAAAATGGTCCGTTTGGACCCCTGAATTCATCCCGAGGCCCCTGTGACCCCAACGAAAACCACTAAACTACTCCGAAACACGATACAAACTTGTTCCAATCATAAAAATACACCATTAAACACGAAAATCATCGAATCAAAGTGAATTCAAGCCTAAGTTTCAACTAGAACTTCCGAAACCAACATCTAATCAAAAACCTGACCAAACAATGTCTGAATGACCTGAAAATTTGCAAGAATATCCAAAATCACCTAATGGAGCTACTGCAACTGTCGAAATTCCATTTCGACTCCCACATCAAAATCTCACCTACCGTTCATATTTCGCCAAAATTCAACCTTAGCCAATTCAAGCCTAAAACTACACCGGACCTCCAAATTCAATTCCGATCTCTCTCCTAAGCCACAAATGACCTCCTGGAGCTGGCCGAATCATCAGAATTTAATTTCGAGCTCTCGAACTCACAATTCAACATCCGGTTGACTTTTTCCAACTATGCCTTCTCCTAAGAGACTATTTGTCTCATTTCCAACCAAACTCGATCCGAATTAACTCAAACTCGCCAAACACACATATTGAAATATGAACAAGCATATAACGGGGAAAACATGGTGAGAACTTACATGATGACGGGCCGGGTCATCACAAGGAGGGCAGTTGAGCTATCGCAGCTGCTACATTACTATTTTTTCGAGGAGACTTCGAGGTAGCTGCCGGCGTCCGCAGGACCTGATCTCTTCCTCCTTATCATTTTGTCATTTCTATTCTACATAGACTTGATTTGTGTAGGATATTTTCATATGTAGAGGCTCAGACTCGTGACACCGCGATTGTTGGGCTGTATTTTGTATGTTTCTGTTTCCACACTTATTATTTGATATGAAAACAAGCTATTAATGTTAATTGATCAGTACTAATTAATAATTGGCTAGTAATATAGATACCATGGTCGGACTTGCCTAGCAATGTGTTGGGCGCCATCATGACCGGGGTTTGGGTCGTGACAGGGTAACACTTAAACCTTGATTTTTTAGTACTTGTGAACCGCTTGAAATCTATCTACAAATTTGTTAAACAATTTCTCAAGGAGAATATTCCAAGTGATGTTTCAATTTATAAAATTATATGAAAACAGAGCGTATTTTTTAACAAATTTTTAGTGTACTTATACAATTGTCGAAAACCTTAACATTATGATCATCACTAACAAATTTGATGAATTATATGGCTGATAATACAAAAGTTATCACGAATAGTGA
Organism: Nicotiana noctiflora; assembly: GCA_032618575.1. Classification (NCBI taxonomy): domain Eukaryota; kingdom Viridiplantae; phylum Streptophyta; class Magnoliopsida; order Solanales; family Solanaceae; genus Nicotiana; species Nicotiana noctiflora. Next base: position 168,704 of record JASVEL010004954.1, on the reverse strand, counting down.
TGTTTAATTCACATATGTCACTTATCCTTTATAAGTATACCTAATTGTATGACCTAGTTATTATATATATTAACAAATATAATGTTAATTTGTGACATATCCTAATGGATGCTATATGTCACGACCCCAAATCCGGTCGTGATGGCGCCCAGCACATTGCTAAGCCAGCCTGACCAATCAATATAAACAACGGAGCTAGACGCTCTCTTTTAGCCCATTTAAGCACATTAAATCACGAAGCAATAGCGATACAAATAACGAAAACAGGGAACCAAGTCCCATAATACATCAACTCCCATAGACCAAGGGTCAAGAGTCATGAGCCTCTACTGAACATGAGTGTATAAAGGTTTACAAAATACCAAGTGCGAAAAGAAATGTCAATACAAAATCAAAAGACAGTAGGAAGGAATATCGGGTCCTGCGGACTCTGCAGCTACCTCGAATATCCACAAACGTCGCCTCGCACAGCCACTGGATCACTGCTGAGAGGTACCTGGATCTGCACACAAGGTGCAGGGAGTAAAATGAGTACTGCCAGACTCAGTGGTAATAAACAAGGGTAAGACAGCGCAGATAAGAAATCCGCAATAAAGCACTATGTAAAGCTATAATCAGCTACCCTGTCATAGAATCAATATTCTCTATACCTGTACCAACAATTACCAATAAATAGCATAACAGCTAGCAGATGTAGCTAAATGCAATGCAATGCATGATATGACCGCTACGGCGTGTAGCCCGACTCCAATTTTGGGTACCCGTGCTCACTGTGGGGGTTCAGACTCGGAGGGGCTCCTACAGCCCAAGCACATCTCATAGAGATATCCCTGCGGCGTGCGGTCCGATCCAACATATATCTCGCTGCGGCGTGCAGCCCGATCCACTACTAGTCAGCTAATATGCAGATACAGCCTCGCAGAGGCTCAAAAGTAGTTTTTGAAAACTCTTTTATCATTTTTCAGTTGGAAAACAGTAATATCAAGTTCCGGAGATTGGAATTAGCATAATAACAAAAATAGCTGCGGACTAGTAGTAAACTAGCATGTCTATGTGATAAGACAATGATAACGATCCTCGCGGGATCCAATAAGTGGCTCACGGCCCACATGTATACTCAACCGCCCAAGAAGGGGGTTCCTCGGCTCAAGAGTGGCCATTATCACAATATATATATACATATATGCAACCATCCGAGAAGGAGGTTCGACGGCTCTAGAATAGCCAATAATACAATATCAACAGGTTGGACTAATATGTAGTCTCCAGTTCATGATCGACCCCGCACTCTCAAGAGTGTGCGTGTCTCGCCGCTATACAGCGTTACAAAGTGGTATACCGGGGTTTCGAACCCGCTGGTCATCACCCACATCTATTACTCACCTCAATACGGCCAGCGCAACGACTATTCCGCAATGCCCTTGCCACGAGAATCAAGCTCCGTACGCGTAGAATCTGATCAAATACAGTAAAAATACAACAATTTAGGCCAATGGGACGACACCCAATCAATACAACTCAATTTACATCAAAATTCCCAAAGTTGTCAAAACCCGAGCCCCGGGCCCACATTCCGAAAATTTACGAAATTCACATTTCGGAACCCTCGTCTCAATACGAGTCTAAGCATATCAATTTTACCAAAATCGGACTCCATTTGCCCGTTCAAAACCTTGATTTTCTAAAGTCCAAGACTAGGGCTAAATCCTCCATAATTACCCCAAATTCCTCCATTTTCATGATATAATTGCATGATATTATCAATACTAATCATAATATGAGTTCATAGTTGATTACCTGATGATTTCCCTTGATTTCCTCCTCAAAATCGCCCAAAATCGCCCTTAAGCCGAGACCCCCAAATGTTAAAATGTTTCTGAAATTTTTCTAACTTCTGGTACACTTACTTACAGCGATTTTCGCTTCTGCGGAACATTTTCCGCTTCTATGCTTCCGTATCTGCGACCAAAGGGTCGCTTCTGCGGTTCCAGGCCTAGCCGGCCACTTCCACTTCTGCGAACCAAGGGCCGCTTAAGCGGTCCCGCTTCTGCGGAAAAATCCGCCTCTGCGCGTCCTTGACCGCTTCTGCGGTATCGCCCAAGCGGAGAAACGTCCGCTTCCGCGGACCATGCCCCAATTGCCCTCGTCCGCTTCTGCGATCATTGGGTCGCACCAGCGACCCCGCTTCAGCGGAAAGGCGTCCGCTTCTGCGAAACACCCGCTCCTGCGCTCCCATATCCGCTTCTGCGGACTCGCTCCTGCGACCAAAATTCCGCAGGAGCGAAAATGACAGAACCAGACTCTTCAACCTGCAATTTCCTTGATTTTCTTCCGTTTAACCATCCGAAAACACCCCGAGGCCCCCGGGACCTCATTCAAACACACCAACACATCTTAATACCTTATTCGAACTTGCTCAAATCCTCAAAACACGTCTAACAACATCAAAACCCATAATTCGCATCGAATTCAAGCCTAAATTCCTTAAAACATTCCAAATTGCACATTCAATCAAAACCCGACCAAACGACGTCCGAATGACCTGAAATTTTGCAGGCACATCCAAAATCACCTAACGAAGCTACTGCAACTGTCGGAATTCCATTCCGACTCCCGGATCAAAATATCACCTACCGTTCGGATTTCGCCAAAATTCAACCTTAGCCAATTCAAGCCTATTTCTACACCGGGCCTCCAAATTCAATTCCGATCGCTCCCCTAAGTCACAAATCACCTCCCGGAACTATCCGAATCATCAGAATCCGATTCCGAGCACTCTAACTCAATAGTCAACTCTTGGTTGACTTTTCATATTCAAGCTTTCTTCAAACATGCTATTTGTTTCATTTTCAATCCAAATCACTCCTAACTCACCCGATATACTCTAATACTGTTTTAAAAGCATAATATATGTAAATGCAAGGTAACAGGGTGGTAATTCCCGTAACGACGGGCCGGGTCGTTACACTATAGAATCCCACTTTTGATATGAACTGTATTATCTTTGGCAGTATTTTAGTTTGGTTATGGAACCAGATCTGGTTACATAATCATTTGTTGTAATAATAAAGGATTATATTCATTTTACAATATCTCATGCGTTTGAATTAAGCTCCATTTACTTGAGTATAGTAAATAACATTTATAGTTGGTTAGTTGTTAATTGGCTTACCTAACCTTTGTATTGTTAGTTTCCGCAAGCATCATGTTATTTCGATCCGGACAATCACTTGGAGGGGGTTAATTAGTGGTTGTTTTGTTAAGATAGGGGTGGTACGGAAAGCGGGTGAGTGAATTGGGAGAAGCTGATCAAGAGAAAAGTGAATATGATTATTGATAATCAGTATGAAAAAATGTGGACAAAGTAATCTAGGATAATCCGGAAGCATAGCCTGTAACATTATGAACATGAATTATTGTGAGAATTTGTAGATAGATTAAGCAATGTTAGGAAGTATTTACTAAAACTGCATACCGTCAACCGCCACGCCCGTTTTATTAAGATTATCTAATCATACCGGGACTCTAATCTCTTACCGGGACTCGTATCAATATTTCTAAAAATAAGATCTTATTGAGTTTGTTCTTGGACATTATCATTCAACACCATGTGGTAGGGGTATAAAGTTATCAAGAGCATTGGTATTGGATATTGGACTGATGACTCCATAAGCCTATGGTTTCCTGGTCAAGTATACCCAGTTGTATGACCTAGTTATCCTTTATAAGTGTAAGATCTTCATAAACCCATAAAGCGGCAAAAAAACATCAGGACAATGGTCTCTAGCTATAACCTAAAGAGGTCTGGGTCGTATCATTTCTTAACATAGCTTTACATTAGGTAAGCCATTTCTTAACATAGGTTTTACATTAGGTAAGCCATACATGTGTTATATCTTAACACATATAAGCATCCATTAGTATATGTCCTTGTTAAGCGGTAAATTTGTTCTTGTAATTTTAATGTCGATTACTGTTACATATCCTATATATTGCAACCTTACCATAACAGGATTTTAAGGTAACTGTAAGGATAACATACCTTATCACTTGTATGGGTTAAGTGTAACAATAATCGACATCAAACCTTATCACTTTTATGGCACAAATGATACCCAGATTTTAAGGTAACTGTAAATGAAAAAGCTAGGATGTTTATTCCGCAAATGAAAAATATTCCATATAAACCTTTATGATGGTAAAGCTCGAGCTATCAGGAAAATTTACAACCCTTTTAAACCATTCTTTCTCGTGAGTTATGATAATACCAAGGCATCATAAGTTAGAGACCAGTGCATCATTGATGCCTCCATGAATTACCCGTAAGGTACTGTCCATGAATTACCCGTAAGTTATGATCACTTATAATTATGTACTTTTCTTATAGTACAACTTTACCAAGGTGAAATATTACCTTTTAGCTCAAAGCTATACCTCATTTATCTTAACAACATAAAAGTTTTCAACTTAACCAGATTTATTAATATGCATTGGTAAAGTTGACCGCCTTATAAGTGACAATTGAAAAATATTTAAAAGGGTACTCTAACTCAGTGTACTATTTGCTTCAATGTACAATACCGTAACATTAGCATATCCTTAGATGAATTAAACCTACAACACACTTATAAATAGTTTGACCAAATGCACAAACCTAGAGCACACTTATATGTTACAAATGATTATTATCGGCCGTAAATGTTAAACCGGTTGCATCTCCTAGATAAGTGTGCTCTAGGTTTACTTATAGTATCTGTTATAAGTGAGCTTTAGGAAAATGTGACAACAAAGGGTTTATGGCTAATAGATTTTGAGCATCCTAACTGATAATAGGTGAATTTGACTATATTTATGCCCTAAATAATCATGCTTTATTGTTGTTTTGATATTGTTTATGATGAAAAAAATACTTTTATTAGTATTCTTAGTGTGTTATAGGTACACATGAGCTAATGAAGACTAAAAGAGCAAGTTTTGGAGTCAAAAGATGGTGAAAAAGGCCAAAGTGTGGTACAAGTCAAGAACTTATGTTGAAAATAGCCGGAAAGGTGTGATTCCGAGCTATATAGATGTTATGGAATGAATTTAAGTGATGGAGCTTTTAAGTCTGAGTAAAAGCTCAAGGAATTAAGTCGGGATCGAGTTCGGGGGTCAAATTTGATAGTGTAGTACAAGCGAAGAATCGATGAGGCATATTGCGCACTGTCTAGTAAATTGGAACATAACCTTTTCTCAGAACACCATTTTGCCTCCATAATATATGGTTGGAAAGCTAACTCAATGGGCTACAACTCTTAGGTTTTGAGTTTTTCCAAATTCGCAACGGAACAGGGTGAAAGACCACCGTTTTACCCCGAAAAAACAGGCCTGCAGAAGATTTTTGAAGATTCAGAGAACAGTTCTGTTCGCGGTTCGTCCGCGACCGCGGACGAACCGCGGAAGGTGCCGAAAATATTATTCCTAGTTGTGTACAAATTCCGTTTTTAAGCCCTAAACCCTCTATATAAACCCCTAGTTCGCCCAATAGAGGCAAGTTGTGTATTTTTGACTACTTTTGCAAGACAATTACTAAGAGAGAACTCTCTCAATTCATTCCTTTATTTTATATTAAATATTTATTATGAATTCAATTATTATTCTTGTTTCTTTGAGCATGAGTAGCTAAATCCTTTTCTAAGGTTTTGATGGAACCTATTGAGTGATGAACTTATCATTTATGTGATTACAAATTGTTAGCTAGATTTCTATTTGTTCAACTTCGTTCTTGTTGTAGTTAATTGGTAGGATCCCCAATTAGCTCTGCCAATTTAGTGTGCATAACTTTGAAAAGAGTGCATATTTAGGTATATTGTTGAACAACACCACACCTAGGTTATTGGAGGAATCTATAACATTAGGCGTAAAGACGGGATTAGGAATAACGAAGTCTTGGGTGCAATCTTAAGTGAACTATTCAAATTAAAGCTAGCTAGGGTAGCTCGGGAGAGTACTCTAGTAAATTATTGTAATTGCTCGGGAGAGGGTTACGATATAAATAGCATTCATGATTTATAGAATATATTGACAATTTGTATGAGCATAAGGAGAAGGGATTCCATCAATAGGGGAAATCAATACCTTAGTCTTTCTCAATATTATTACTCAGCATTCAATTCTTTTCTTTTTAGCCTTTTAATTATTGCAAAGTAGTTATTCGAAAAACTCACAAATATATTCAAAATTTTGGGAACTTGATTCGGAAGTACTCTTGGGTTATGAAAGTTGTAATTGATAGGTTAATTCCCTGTGGGATCGATTCTGAACTTAATAGACCAGGTTATATTGACTACGACCGTTGCTTGGACGTGAATCAATTTTGGCGCCGTTGCCGGGGAATTAATAGAATTACCAATTGCCATTTATAGAACTTCAAGATTCTTGGGTGGTCAGGTTCTTTCTACACTTTACATTGAATATTTTGACGGTTGTTGATTTGGGTACTCAGGTGCATGCCTAGAAAATCTGCAAGGACTAAACTAATTGAAAGACTCTCAGCCCCGAGCGAACTTTTCGGGAACGTAACAAGGCTATCAAACAAATTCAGCAATCTCAACAACAAATCAAACTAGACTTCGACATGGGTGATTTGAATGAACCAAACCAGCAAGCTGGGTTAAACATGCAAGAGGCGCAGTAGGCGCAGGAAGGTGCACTATATGACTGGGCACAACCCACAGCGGATAATTTGGCAACTGCCATCGTTGTGCCAACAATTCAAGCTGAGTGTTTCCAGATTACTAACAACATGCAACACTTGTTGCAAAACAAGGGATTATTCTCTAGGTCTCAGGTTGAAGATCTACAGCAGCACTTGAAGAACTTTCTCTCGATATGCAAGACATAACAACCGAATGTGACTCCGGAAGCCATCAGACTATTGCTCTTTCCGTTCTCAGTTACAGGGGCTGCACAGATATGGCTAAACTCACTCCCCATAAACTCTATTTCAACTTGGGATGAGTTAGTCAAGAAATTCCACAACAAGTTTCATCCACCTAACAAGACAGCTCAGCAAATTGATGAGATTGTGAGCTTCAAGCAGAAACCAATGGAGACATTACATGAAACTTGGGGCCGATTCAAGGGTATGCTTGTTATGTGTCCTCACCATGGGATTCCCGAGCAGATGTTGGGTCAAAGGTTCTACATGGGGCTCTAAGATAGTATGAAGAATATTGTAGATGCTTCAGCAGGTGGGGCTTTTCTGAGCAAGACTTGGAGAGAGGGCCAAAATTTGCTAGACAAGATGGCTCAAAATTCCGGGTGAACGACCAGGAATGCTCCTATCACTCCAGTGGTACACTCTGTACCTCTGAACCCGTCCAACACTCTAGAGGAGAACGTGGCAACTTTATTGACACAAATGAGCATCCTGACGAAGAAGGTGGAAGAATCAGGGGTCAAGCAGCAGGTTTATATTGTAGACACTACCAATAGTGGTTTATGCACATCTTGCATTAGCCAACCTATGGGTAATCCATGGGCTGCAGACCAAGAACATCATCATCAGCATGAAGACATGAATTATGTGGCTAATTATGGAGGGCAGCGACAAGGTAACCAGAGATGGTGTCAGTAGGCTCCACAGTAGTATATGCCTCCTCAGCCACAATATAATGCAGCAGGTATGAGGCCACCACACAACATGGCTCCATATCCTAGACCTCAGAATTTCAGTAATCAGCAGCAGGGATATCGTCCACCTCCACCAAAGCATGGGGTAGACATCACGATGGGTTCACAAGGTTGGAAGCTATGATGCATCAGGTAATTTGGTGCCAAAACCAATGAATTTATGTCGAAAATAGCTGGGAAGGTGTGATTATGAGCTATATAGATGTTATGGAATGAATTAAAGTGATTTGGAGCTTTGAATTCTGAGTAAAAGCTCAAGGAATTAAGCCGGCATCGAGTTCGGGGGTCAAATTTGATAGTGTAGTACAAGAGAAGAATCGATGAGGCATATTGCACACTATCTAGTAAATTGGACATAACATTTCACTCATTACTCCATTTTGGCTCCATAATATATTGTTGGAAAGATAACTCAAAGGAATAAAACTTTAATGTTTTGAGTTTTTCCAAATTCCCAAAGGAACAGTGCAAAAACCGCGGTTTCACCACGACCGCGGTGGAACCGCGGAAAAATAGGCCTGCAGAAGATTTTTGAAGATTCAGAGAACTGTTCTGTTCACAGTTCGTCCGCGGCCGCGGACGAACCACGGAAGGTGCCGCAACTATTATTCCTAGTTTTGTACAAATTTAGTTTTTAAGTCCTAAACCCTCTATATAAACCCCTAGTTCGCCCAATAGAGGCAAGTTGTGTATTTTTGACTACTTTTGCAAGACAATTAGTAAGAGAGAACTTTCTCAATTCATTCCTTTATTTTATATTAAATATTTATTTATGAATTCGATTATTATTATTGTTTCTTTGAGCATGAGTAGCTAAATCCTTTTATAAGATTTTGATGGAACCTATTGAGTGATGAACTTATCGTTTATGTGATTATAAATTGTTAGCTAGATTTCTATTTGTTCAATTTTGTTCTTGTTGTAGTTAATTGGTAGGATCCCCAATTAGCTGTGCCTATTTAGTGTGCATAACATGGAAAAGAGTGCATATTTAGGTATATTGTTGAACAAAACCACACCTAGGTTATTGGAGGAATCTATAGCTTTAGGTGTAAAGACGTGATTAGGAATAACAAAGTCGTGGGTGCAATCTTAAGTGAACTATTCAAATTAAAGCTAGCTAGGGTAGCTCGGGAGAGTGCACTAGTAAATTATTGTAATTGCTCGGAAGAGGGTTTCGATACAAATAGCATTCATGATTGATAGAATATATTGACAATTTGTATGAGCATAACGAGAAGGAATTCTATCAATAGGGGAAATCAATACCTTAGTTTTTCTCCATATTATTTACTCAACATTCAATTCTTTCCTTTTTGCCTTTCAATTATTGCAAAGTAGTTATTCGAAAAACTCACAAACATATATTCGAAATTTTGGGAACTTGATTCGGAAGTACTCTTGGGTTGTGAAAGTTGTAATTGGTAGGTTAATTCCCTGTGGGATCGGTTCTGGACTTATTAGATCGGGTTATATTGACTACGACCTTTGCTTGGACGTGAATCACTAACAAATAGTGCGATCGCATAGGTTCAGTCGCTATCAAATAGTAACCTAGGTATATATGGGCATATATACCACGGATACCTTGTCACATATAGGCCATATTAAACCATGGAGTTTACCCTAGATTTCACAAAAATTAAATATACTGCATAAGTGATTTATTTACAACATATTAATTGATAAGATCTTTAAAAGGGTAGATAAGTATATGGGTTACAATATCGTATAAAGGACCAGTTACACTCTACAGTTATAGCTTCACGTAATCTTAGAACCCATATTTATCGTGAGCTGTTCACGATAAATATAATATGGGCATATATACTATTTGTGAATTAAACGTTTATGGCTAAACCAGTTGATAACTGTAAGGATAACTAGGTCATTTCACAAACCTATTAGGTGATGCGGAGTAGGTGGTGCTTAACCCATAAGTATCTCTGTAACATTATGAGCATATAGTTAATAATTCAGCATGTAACGGCCATGTTTATATCTAAACTCATAGATATACTACATATAAAAAGGATATGTTTAAATTGTGTTGTGCTCGTTTAATCATAATCTTCTATTATCCTCTCAACACTGACCAAATGCACAAACCTAGAGCACACTTATATGTTACAAATGATTATTATCGGCCGTAAATGTTAAACCGGTTGCTACCCCTAGTTATAAAAAAGTTCAAAAGACTATGTGGATTATGTTAACATTAGCATTACCTGGGTTATGGACAATATTAGACGTTCAAATCATGGATTGAAGATATATAAGTAATCTTCTATAATCGTAAAGGATTTGACTTAGCTGTTGAAATTGCAAAAACTAAAGAAACTATTGAGAAAACTCAGCAGAGTCAATTTGGCGAAACATTATATGTTGATTTGGATACAATATAACATGAAATCGCTCATAGTGATATCTGATCCAATCCCCATCAGTCGTCCAAATATTCAAACTTGGTTGGTTATTTGCTAAATAGATCTATGAGGTATACCAAAGTACTTAAGCCAGATACACTTGAGTTTGTCTCCCTTTGGTATATGTACCAAAACAAAGTGTTTAGAGTGTAACTGTAGATAATTTCTTCTTCTATTATCTTAGAAGGCATGGCATGGTCGGGTATACTTTGGGCATGTCTTAGGCCCACTATAGTTATTTTATAATTTATTTCATTCATTGGGCCTAAAATAATAATGCAAAACAATTGGGGTGTTAGTAAAATTGGGGAAATGGATATATTGTAATGCTTGCATAGAATGGGTAGAAATCCTGCTTATAGGTGTTTAATTTACTCGATCATATTCTGCTTCTGTATGTATTAGATAACCTTCCTATAGGAATTTAATGTTCAATTTGTTATTCTTCCACATCTGTTAGCAAATTTCAAATACTATATTCTGTATTTTCGATACTTTTGGACTAAGTGGCACTTCGTCGAAGTGGGACAATGCGAGTTTGGAAATTATGTGCAGTAGATCTTACTTATACCATTTAAATATTTAATGTTAATAACTATATGTTCATATTGATAAGATCTTTAAAAGGGTAGCTAAGTATATGGGTTACAATAAGATCTTGAAGGCTTCTTCAAGTCTCCTTGTAGCTTCATAACTCACGATAAAGAATGGCTTGTCATGGTCATATTGGTAAACAAGATCTATTTAAAGTTATATGTTTAGCCGGGAATATAGGATACGGGTAAAGTTCGATCATCAAGTTGGATGACCTAGTTATCCTTTATATGGTATACATTGGTCAACCGGTATTAGCTCAACAAATTTACCATAAGGCTATACCACATTATCGACGAGGATATTGCTTGGGACCAGTAGATAATTATTGTATTACGCTTTAAATAATTGAGGGTTTAGCCATGCCCGCTAACCTAGCAAGACTTATACACCCGCATCATTATGAGGTTTTATTGATACAGTTGTTACACCTTTCATATTCTAATCTAAGAACTTAGAATCTATTATTGGGTATACTTGACCTTTAATTTAGATAACATGGTAAGGTATATCTTACCTTTTAATACAACTATCTTTTGAGATAGTAACCTAGGTAATATTGTTAATCTAGCTTCTACCCAAGGCTAAATATTCGAAATCACAAAGGATAAAGCTATACCTTTATATACCTCCTGGAAGGAGGACATCTTAAAAATAAAGCAAGAAAATTCTGAGTTATTGCTTTGTAGATAGATTTCAAGTCACGGTCTAATTTGTTAAAAAATAGTGATGTTCACGATAAATTGAAACAAGATATCAAGAGAGGATTGTAAATTGAATTTTGATGTCGATTATTGTTACATATCTAAGAGGTAATATTTGTTTCTCATATAATATACTTAATCTTGTCACATACAACAAGCTATCATTTGCAACACGTGAGCCTCGTATCTTGAAACTCATGAACCATCTAAGGATCGATATGTATGGATCATGTGGCATGCCACCGGATCCATACGGACACCATGAACTCGTAAGACCTCACGAATTGATCTGTAATATGTATATGTTATCATTAGACATAACTTGGAATAATACGATTCTCAAAAGCCCATTGGTAATCTATGAGAACCCATGGTGGCATTTCAAGTGGTAGATATGGAGATGGCTTACAAATAGTTGTGACCTATCCATATTATCGAAGGGTTTCCCATTCAGGATTGAATAGGGATGAGTAGGAATCTAGTCGAAACCCTTACATAAGTACGGATTGACAGGTATTCTACAAAACGTTAGGTTTTTCAAACTAGTTGACATCAAGTACCCTCATATGGTAACTTGATGGACATCGTAACCTAAAGAACATTGATGTTGATTACTGTTACATATCCATTAGGTTGAAAATTCCAAGTAAGCGGTAAATTTGTACTTGACCAACAAGTCGCACCAGCTCAGGCAAGTACAAATTGTCACCTATAAGGCAGTCAACTTTACCAATGCATGCTCTACAATTAGGTTTGTATATTGGACTGCTAGCGATGGTTGACCACTTAGATCTAGATCCTACATAATTTATTCATAATTACCTTCTTTTGGTGGGCTGGTGTGACTGGTCCACATAAAGAAAAAAAATATGATGAAAAAGCTAGATAAGTGTGCTCTAGGTTATATCCTCCTTTAATCTTAGTGGTACGGTCAATTTATGTCTATTTGTTATAAGATTAATCCATGGTATATTGTTTCGATCTAGTCCAACATGATTATGGTGATCTATGTATACATCAGGATATTCCCATACACTTCATTTTGGCTTTTTATCACCCAATGTGGATATAGTCTTGCTGAGTTGATCCAAGTAGCATAAGCTTTATTATCAATAAAGGTGATCATCTATCTGCAACATATGCTTGTCTCTTGAAAATCATCTACTTTGGATAACACTTAAACCTATATTTTAAGGTAACTGTAAGGATACCCTTTTCATAGCTTTATCTTAACAACATAATCGTTAGTGCAAAACCTTTATCTTCAGATTTAATAAACAACATAGAAACTTCGGCTCTAGAGTAGTTTATAGTGATAAGGTATAAGGATAACTTTATGTGTTATACATATTTGAGGTTTAGATCTTAGATTGTGATGACCCGACCCGTCATCATGTGAGTTACCACACTGTTTTCCCCGTTATATGCTTGTTCATGTTGCAATATGTGTGTTTGGTGATTTTGAGTCAATTCGGATCGAGTTTGGTTGGAAATGAGACAAATAGTATCGTAGGAGAAGGCATAGTTGGGAAAAGTCAACCGAATGCAAAATTGTGAGTTAGAGAGCTCGAAATTGAATTCTGATGATTCGGTCAGCTCTGAGAGGACATTTCTGGCTTAGGAGAGCAATCAGAATTGAATTTGCAGGTCCGGTGTAGTTTTAGGATTGAATTGGCTAAGGTTGAATTTTGGAGAAAACTGAACGGTAGGTGCGATTTTGATCCGGGAGTTGGAATGGAATTTCGACAGTTGTAGTAGCTCTGTTAGGTGATTTTGGATATGCCTACAAATTTTCAAGTTATTCGGACATCGTTTGGTCGGGTTTTTGATTGGATGTTAGTTTTGAAGTTTTAGATGAAACATAGGCTTGAATTCGCTTTGATTTAATGATTTATGTGTTTAAGGGTGTGTTTTTTATGTTTTGAACAAGTTAGTATCGTGTTTTGGAGTAGGTTGGTGGTTTTTGTTGGGGACCCAGGGGCCTCGGGATGAATCTGGGGGTCCAAACAGACCATCTTTTGGCAAATGAGGGATCAGGTTTGCTGTCATAGGTGCAACAGACGTTTGTTCTTCGCGATCACAAAGATGGCCACGTGATCGCGTAGTGTATCGGAAAGCTGAGGATCTTTTGCTCTTCGCGTTCGCGAGGTGCTGGATGCAAACGCGTAAGGTCAAGACTGGGTGAATCGCGATAGTGAAGTCTAGATCGCGATCGCAGAGTACAGGGGTAGCTGGTCATCATGATCGCGGCTGAGTCCATGCGATCGCGCAGAAGAAAGAGAGGCCTGCTAAAATTTGTTCATCGCGATTTCATGCCAAAGGCTACGATCGCGTAGAGTATAGATACCTGGCAGAAGGGGTTTTAGCAGGACATTTCATTCGTGAACTTAAAGTGTATTTCCTCCATTTTTGGGTTCTTCGAGAGCTAAGTAAGGGGATTTGAAGGGGATTTCATCGGGAAAATATTGGAGGTAAGTTTTATGGTCTAAATACACGATTTTATCTTAGAATATTCATTTATTTCACTGAAAATGGAAGAATTAATGGGGGATTTTTGCTCTAAGCCTGGGCTATGGTAAATCACCGATTTTAATGGGAAAACAGAGTTTGATTTTGATAAACTTTATTTGCATGGACTCGTGTTGAGATAAGGATTCAGAAAATGTAACTTTTGTAATTTTTCGAGAAGAGTACCAAAAGTCAGATTTTGACAACTTCGTGGGTTTTGGTGTAAATCCAGTTATTTCGATTGGGTTATGTCTATATAGCCTATTTTGATGTATTCTTATTGATTTTGATCAAATTTTGCATCCAAGGGGATTGATTTGCGAGGAAAGCGCAAGGAGACCTAGGACTTCCGCCGATTCGAGGTGAGTGTTGGTAATAAACGATGTACTGAGGGTTTGACACCGCGTACTTGCACTATACAGTGCTATGATGAGATGAAACACACGTCATGTGACGAGCGTGCTGGTATTATGACTGGGGATTTGGACTTGGTCCTTCCCGACTGATAGTTTACTGTGTATAATGATTGAGATTGATCTTATATCTGTGTAATTGGGCTAGTAGCCCTGTTTGGGGCCTTGTGCTGATCCGTAGAGTATTAGGGGAGCCTGAAGAGCGAAGTGACCCTTATATCACGTTGGACACATACACTCAACCGTATTTATAGCTGTATAGCATATCATGAGCCAGTACTAGATGTGTACTCTGAGAGAGACTACCTGGGGTGGGATTCCCTGTTCTAGCTGAGTGGGCCTAAGAGGCCAAGTCTATCTTGACTGAGATAGGGTCGAGGACCCGCTGTGAGGTGATAATAGGCTAAATTGTGTAATATAGCTTATTTATATATGCTCTAAATTAAGAAGAATTTACTGTCATATGAGTATAATTAATGTTAATGTTAGCTCTAATTGTGATTTTAATGTTTTACAGGAGTTAATTAAGCAATTGGGAGTTTATGATGCTAATCAATTGGAAAAATTGAGAAAAAGGACAAAAGAGCATAAACCCCTCTAGCGCGGCCATTAGCGCACCCGCGCTAGTTCAGAAACTCAGACAGAATGAAACCCCACTAGCGCGGGCAGTAGCGCGCCCGCGCTATTCCAGTTCCGGAAATTAATCATTGAGTGACTATTTTGTCACTAACGGGTGGATTACACTGAGGAATAAAATAAGAAAAAGTTGCATAATGTTGGAGATCACATTTTGCAAGGGAAAAGAGTGGAAATACACTATTTATGCTAGAGAGAAGATTTTGAGAAGAAAAGCCATTGAAGTTCTCTTGGAGCTAAGGAAGGAATTGAAGAACAAGACTTTGGAGCAACAATTTAAAGAGTTTATCTAAACCTTCATCTTGTAGTTTGTTTATAATATGTTTGATATTAATATTGTTGATTTTAGTATGAATATGAGTGGCTAAATACTCAAATATTCTAGGGTCATGGATGTTAGATGATCATGCTATTTGAATCTTAGATTGATTTTATTGAAGTTATTGATTTGGGTTGTTTATTTGATTTTTATCTTAATCATTTTACTGTGTAGCTAACAATGAAATATTATTTACGAACTTTGAATTAAACTGGACAAAAGAAATTCTTGGTTGCATATAAAATCAAATAGAACAAGATTTGAATCCCGGGCATCGGGTGAAGGATTTGCAATTAAGATAGACATATACTTAATTGCCTTGTTTGGTTGAAGAATAAGAATTGAAAATGCATTCTTGTTAGTATTAATATCATAGACATATAGGTATTGATTTAACTTGGATAGATTCATAAGAACTCGAAAGATTCTTATGTATATTATTAACCTTATAATCAACAACCCGGATAATTCAATAAATCAATTATAAGTTAGAAAAGTAGCATGATTGATAGCAAGTCCATGACCCTGGAATATATTTGTCCAAATTGTTATAAAAATATTGTGAAGTTGTTGTAGCAATTTTGTCTTGAATTATTGTGAAATTATTAAGTGTAATATAAAATGGTTCCTTATATATTTCGAATGATATAGCAAGAATTGATAATTAGTTGAGTTATCAGTCAATAAGTTAATCAAAATTCCTCGTGGGAACGATACTCTACTTACTACTATACTACTTGTCGATCGCTTACACTTGCGTGAGTGTTTTGGTCGCAACAAGTTTTTGGTGCCGTTGCCGGGGAATTTGAAATTAGCTCCTTGACTGTTTTACTATTTTGTAGTTGTTAATAAAAATATAAAAAGATTTTTCATCTGTTTGTTTGTGTTGCACATGTTCTTCTGTTGAATGCGGAGGAGCAGAAGCACAAACAATCTCTTTCCATTTGATCCTGAAATTGAAAGAACAATTCATAGAACAAGGAGAGAATGGGAAGCTCGATATAGAACAGAAGGAGAGTTGAACATTCAAATTCAACCGCAGCTAACAGTGATGGCAGGAAATGAGGAACGAGCGGTGATTGAAGCCACAAGACCCAGTCTGGCCAATATGACTCAGGCTATTGAGAAGCCTGATATTACTGGGCACTTTAAGCTGAAACAATATATGGTGCAGCTGATTCAATCGACAGTGCAATTTGTGGGTCTACCTCATGAAGATCCACAAAGACATACTTAGAATTTTCTTGAAATTACGTATACTTACAATTATCCGACTTTTTCCAAGGACTATGTAAGGCTGACACTCTTCCTTTTTTCTCTGCTTGGGGAAGCTAAGGAGTGGTTAAATAACGAGACATCAAATTCAATCCGCACATGGGATGATCTAGCAAGGAAGTTCATAATTAAATTCTTTCCCACCAAGAAGACAAAGATGCTGAGGAGTCAAATTCTTGGATTTGAACAACGCTCTGGCGAGACACTTCGTTAAGCATGGGAAAGGTACAAGAAGTTGCTCATAGACTATCCTCATCATTGCCAGACAGATGAGGTGTTAGGTCACACTTTTGTAGATGGACTAGATGAAACTTCAAAGATGAATCTTGATTCAACATGTGGAGGAAGTTGCATGGCCAAATCCTACACTGAAATCCAACACATGCTAAATACATTCACTGCAAATGACAATAATGGGCAGGGTGATGGAGATTCACGAAAGGCATTTAAGCAAAAATCAGCAGGGTTACTTGAGCTTGATGATGTGTCAGCAATGAGAGCTAAAATTGCAAGGCTGTCCAATCAGATGACGAGAATGACAATGCAACAACCATAACCCATGCAACAGGTACAACATATGACTATTTGCTGTGAACTGTGTGGTGATAGTCATACAAGTGATATGTGCCCCACGAATCCAAAATCCATCTATTATGTGGGACAGCAAAATGGAGGCCCACCAAATAAGCATGCACAATATGGAAATTCCTACAATCCAAATTGGAGGAATCATCCTAACTTCTCGTGGGGTGGAACTCAGCAGAATCAAATCAATACAGACCACAAGGGGGTTTTAATCAACCTCAGAGACCACCCTAGCAAGTGGAAGAGAGCACAAATGATTTATTGAAAAGGTTGTTGATTGACAATCAGCAGCTCAGGACTGATGTCAAAAATCTTGAGAGACAGATAGGGCAGTTAGCAACGAGTCAAAATACTAGACCTACAGGAGCTCTCCCTAGTGATACAGAAAAGAACCCGCAGGTGAGTGCTATTAGACTTCGAAGTGGGAAAGAACTTGAAGAAGTGCCAAAAAAAGAAAGATAAGTTTGTGTCTGAGGGAGAGTTAATCCCTAAAGTGACAAATGAGTCAAAGAAGACTACTGAAAATCCTGAACTAGTGGAAGTCCCAAGGCCACCACCACCTTTTCCCCAGAGAGTTCAAAAGAATAATGATGATCGCATGTTCAGCAAATTCCTTTCTATGTTCAGCCAGGTTTAATTGAATATTCCACTTGTTGATGTACTTCATGAAATTCCTAAGTATGCTAAGTACATTAAAGATATAGTGGCTCACAAGAGAAGATTAACTGAATATATTACAGTTGCACTTACTAAGGAGTGCACTGCTAGGGTCCAAAACAACCTTCCTCAAAAGCTTAAAGATTCGGGCAGCTTTACAATTCCAGTGTGCATTGGTGATATTGATGGGTCGTGCTCTTTGGGATTTGGGGGCAAGCATAAATTTGATGCCCTTATCATTATTCAGGCAATTGGGTCTCGGAGCTCCGAGGCCAACTACTGTGATGTTACAGCTGGCTGACAGGTCTATAGCACACCCTGAAGGGGTGATTGAAGACGTGTTGCTACAAATTGGAAAATTTATCTTCCCTGATGATTTCATTATTCTTGATTATGAAGCTGATGAATTGGTTCCAATCATATTAGGGCGACCTCTCTTAGCTACTTGTGATGAAATTATCAAAGTAAAAGAAGGGAAGATGATCTTGAGGGTAGATGATGAGGAAGCAGTGTTCAATGTCTACAAAGCAATCCAACTTCTGTGACAATATGAGGAATTGTCTATGATATCAGTTATTGAGGCTGATGAACAAAGTCATGATCCAAGTGTGTACCTCGACGATTCTTTAGAGAAAGCACTTATGATGTTTGATAATTTGGCAGCTGATGAGGAGGTCGAGGAGATAATGCGCATTCTTGATACATCTTGTGTGTACTTGCAAGGGACACATCCCTTTGAACCTTTAAACAGGCCACATAGACCTCCTCCAAAGCCGTCAATTAAGGAAGCACAGAAATTGGAACTTAAACCACTCCCATCTCACTTGCATTATGCTTATTTGGGTAGTTCTGATACATTGCATGCTATCATTTCTTCTGATATATCTAAATTGCAGGAGGAAAAATTGTTGAGAGTATTGCGAGAGCATAAGAAAGCCATTGGGTGGACAATGTCAGAAATCAAAGGTATCAGTCCTGCTTTTTGTATGCACAAATTCCTAATGAAGGAAGGACACAAGCCAAGTATAGAACAACAACATTGCCTAAATCCCAACATGAAAGAGGTGGTAAGAAAAGAGGTGATTAAATGGCTTGATGCATGTATTGTATTCCCTATCTCTGATAGCAAATGGGTAAGTCCAGTGCAATGCGTCCCAAAGAAAGGAGGAATGACTGTGATAGTTAATGAGAATAATAATTTAATCCCAAAAAGAACTGTTACAAGGTGGAGAATTTGCATTGACTATAGAAAATTGAATAATGCCACCCGGAAGGACCACTTTCCTCTCCCATTTATGGACCAAATGCTTGATAGATTGGCTGGCCGGGAATACTACTGCTTCCTGGATGGTTACTCTGGATACAATCAAATTACTATAGCCCCAGAGGACTAAGAAAAGACCAGTTTTACATGTCCGTATGGCACGTATGCATTCAAGAGAATGCCATCTGGTCTTTGCAATGCACCCGCGACATTTCAAAGGTGTATGATGGCCATTTTCACTAATATGGTCGAGAGGTTTGTAGAAGTATTTATGAATGATTTTTCTGTTTTCGGATGTTCTTTTGATAAATGTTTAACGAACCTCGATAAAGTGCTAGCTAGATGAGAAGAGATTAACTTGGTCCTAAACTGGGAAAAATGCTATTTCATGGTAAGAGAAGGTATTGTCCTAGGACACAAAGTGTCCAAGAATGGATTGCAAGTAGACAAAGCAAAGGTGGAAGCAATTGAAAAATTGCCCCCACCAATATCTGTCAAAGGCATACGCAGTTTTCTGGGTCATGCAGGTTTGTATCTACGCTTCATTAAATATTTCTCATAAATTTCATCTCCTCTATGCAGGCTACTTGAGAAATATACACCCTTCAAGTTTGATGATGCTTGTTTGAAAGCATTTGAAGAGCTGAAAAGAAGATTAGTCACTGCACTAATTATTGTTGCTCCAGATTGGGAATTGCCTTTTGAGTTGATGTGTGATGCAAGTGACATAGCCATTGGTGATGTTTTGGGACATCGAAAGGAGAATTTTTTTACTCCATTCATTATTCGAGCAGAACTCTCAATCCAGCTCAAATGAATTACATTGTCACCGAAAAGGAGTTACTTGCAGTTGTATGGGCATTTGATAAGTTTAGGTCCTACCTAGTAGGAACTAAAGTCATAGTCTATACTGACCACTCGGCTATCAAGTATCTATTTGCAAAGAAAGACGCAAATCCAAGACTAATCCGATGGATTCTACTTTTGCAGGAATTTGACTTGGAGATTTGAGATAAAAAAGGTACGGAGAATCAAGTGACAGATCATTTGTCCAGATTGGAAAACAGGGGCCATGTGATTGAAGGGGACTCAATAAAAGAAACGTTTCCAGAAGAACATCTGTTGGCCATCACATCGAATGAAACTCCATGGTATGCTGATTTCATAAATTTTATTGCAAGTGGGGTGATGCCACCAAAATTCACTGTTGATCAAAGGAGAAGATTTTTCCATGACGTGAAATCCCACATATGGGATGAGCCTTTTCTCTACAAACAATGTGCAGACCAATTGGTAAGAAGATGTATCCCTGAAGAAGAAATGAATGCCATATTGCACGACTGTCATGCTTCTTTGTATGGAGGTCATCATTGTGGAGATAGAATAGCACAAAAGGTTCTACAATCAGGTTTTTACTGGCCATCATTATTTAAAGATGCACATGCTTTTGTTAAAACCTGTGACAGGTGTCAAAGAACTGGTACAATCACAAAGAGAAATGAGATGCCGTTGCAGAATATTTTGGCAGTGGAACTATTTGATATATGGGGAATTGACTTCATTGGGCCATTTCCATGTTCTAATGGTCATCGATACATTCTGGTTGCAGTAGACTATGTGTCTAAGTGGGTTAAATCCATTGCTCTTCCTACAAATGATGCAAAAGTAGTGGTAAGTTTTGTGAAGAAACACATTTTCACACGCTTTAGAACTCCAAGGGTGTTGATAAGTGATGGAGGAACACACTTTTGCAACAAATTGCTAAAAATTGTTTTATCAAAATATGGGGTAAGACACAAGGTTGCTACTGCATACCACCCTCAAACGAGTGGTCAAGTTGAATTATCTAATCGAGAGATAAAACATATTTTGGAGAAAACAGTGAATGCAAACAGGAAGGATTGGTCTGTTAAATTAGAAGATGCTTTATGGGCTTACCGAACTGCATACAAGACTCCAATAGGTACTGCTCCGTATAGGCTAGTTTATGAGAAGGCATGCCATTTTCTTGTTGGACTTGAACATAAATCGTATTGGGCAATTAAAAGTTAAATGTGGATATGGATTTAGCTGGTGAAAAAAGGCTGCTACAACTCAACGAACTTGATGAGTTTAGGTTGAATGCTTATGAAAATGCCAAATTATATAAGGAAAAGACCAAGATATGGCATGACAATCACATCCAACATCGTGAGTTTGAGCAGGGGCAACAAGTTCTATTATTCAATTAAAGGTTGAAACTCTTTCCGGGAAAGCTTAATTCCCGTTGGGCAGGTCCTTTTGTTGTGGTAAATGTGAGTCCCCATGGAACAGTCGAATTAAGGGACATAAATTCAAGTGGAATATGTTTGGTAAATGGACAGAGGGTAAAGCATTATTGGGGTGGTGATATTAACCGTCACAAGACCTCGATAGAATTGACTGATGTGTTATGAATTGTGGAGTCGTGCCGCGACAGTAAATCAGGCACTGGTTGGGAGGCAACCCAATAACAGTGATATTTGTCAATTTTTTTTTCTAATTTATTTGGGTTAATTGTGTGTAAATAATTGTAGGACAACAAGGAGGGATGCCAAGGTATGACTATATTGTATATATAAAAAAAAATTAAAAACCCAATTAGCACGGCCGCGCTAGTTCCCACGCTAGTGCCCGCGCTAATGAGGTTACATTCTGCCTCAACTCGCGCTAAACTAGCGCGGCCGCCCTAGTGCCCATGCTAGTCCAATTAAAGTTCCGCTTTTTTGTGTAGACCTTTAAGTCTATATACCTACCCCAACCCCCAAAAACATAAAAAAACAACCCCCTCTCTAATTCACTAACCCTAACGCCTCTCTTCTTCTTCCACACTAAAATGTTTTCTCTCAAATTCTCTAACTCTTCAATTTTCCAAATTCCCCAAGACCTTCTTCACTAAGGTATGTTTTTCTCTCTTGCTTTCTTTATTGTTTTCTAAGTTTGAATTTTTTTATTTAGTTATTTATTTCATTTTCTTTGTAAAAAAAAAGGTTTCCCTCTTACTTTATAGATTAATTTTGTTTTTGTAACCTTTGTTAGAATTATTCTTGTGATTAGTATCATTATGTACATGTTTTTCTTTAATTTCTTGTTCATATGAATATTGAAGGTAAAAATTCCAGCCCTATTTTAGTTTTAATATTAGATGTCAATAATTAGAAAATATAGAGGCATATTTCATTCTTATTTGGGTTGAAAAATTATAGTGTTATATGGTTAATAAAGTAGTAAAGTTGATTGGTTGTTGTGGATGAAAACATTGTAGTAGAATGTTGTTTAAGGCTTAATATCAAACATGCTCACACCATGTTTGATAAAATGTTTCTATGAAGGTAGTGTTGTGATCAATTCCATGATGAAGTCTAAGTAGTCCGGATTGATCGCCCGAGTGAATATTGTTAACCTTCACTTTTTAGCAGGTCCAACGGCTCCTCGTAAGCGCCCAGTAACAACTTCTTCATCCCGACGCCCTGCCACAACAAATGTTGGGGGAATGCCACGCAAATCTGTTGATACCCGGCCATTTAATAGCCAGAAATTTATATCTGCAAAGGCAGATGGTAGATTTCAGAAAAAGAAGCCAAAAGCATAATACTGGAGCAAGCAATGGATGCAATCGCTATGGCAAATTACTGCCCTAACATACCAAATGAATTAAGGAGGCGGGGACTAGATATATTCTTTGAAGAGACAATAATTGCAAATGTGATGCTTGTGCGGGAATTCTATGCAAACCTCTTGGAGCATGATGATTACAATGTTACGGTGCATAGGCGGTTAGTCAATGCATCCGTGGAGACAATTAGGGCAGCATACATGCTACTACCATGGGATGAGAGGACCATAGATTCATATCCAGCAAACAACAGCAAATATACTCCTTGGTGAACATTCACCAATATCATTTGTCGACCGGAGGCTCGAATACAATGGTTTAAATATGGGAGCAAGTCCCATGCCAACGCCCTCAAGTTCGAAGCTAAGTGTTGGTTATACGTCATCAACAGTCGCTTGCTACCATCAAAGAATCTGACAGAGGTGAACATACCTCGAGCATGCTTGATTTGGTGCCTGATGAATGGAAGATTGTTTGATGTGAGACAATTGTTACATAATGAGATGTTCCAGAGAGTTCGAGTTCAAAGGTATGGAATATATTATGCATCACTGGTAACACTCTTCTGTTTGCAGGCCAATGTGCAAAACAATCTTGACATTGATGGTCGACTGAGACCATTGAATCCATTCACAGCTGAACGGGTCACCACAAGGAGAGATGGCGTTCAAGCACTAGATTTAGTTGGTGATGATTCTGAAGAAAGCGATGGTGATGAAGAGGAAACCCAACAAGCTGAAGCTACTGATGCAGAGATGAGGGACGAAGCCCATCCAGTTCAACCACAGGTTTGAGATGCTGCTGGCCCGTCTATGGCCAATCGAGGACAAAGGCTTGACCGCATATAGCAAGAAATAGAAGAAATAAAAACAGCAAGATCTGGAGGGGATTGTTGAGCAGATGCAGACTCAACAAAAGAAGTTAGAAAAATGGATAATGGGCTGGCTTCGAGCTTTGGGTCGGGCATGTAATGTGGATGCCAGTTCTGTCTCTGACCAAGATTAAGCCTTCGGGAAAGTATCTTTGCCTAATCTTTTGCTTTAAATGGAAGACATGGAGACATGTCTTCAATTCTAACTGTGGGGTGGAGGAGCCCCTTTTGCAGCATATCTATAAATGTTTTAGTCTTGTTTAGTATTGTGGATTATTTGGGCTTGTTTATTATTGTGGAATATTATGGATTGTTAGAATATTAGTATTGTTTTGGAGTATGACTATTTAGGTAGCTAATGTTTTGGATTTTTAAAGTTGAATGTTTTGGTGTTTTAATATTGTTCAAATTAGTATTGTTGTAAATATATGTTTGTGTCATATGGAGCAGATAGTGTAAAATTTTTTGTGTAGGTAACAAACCCCCCTTGGTTTTTCTTTGAGCCACGATTCTTTTCCAAGGGTGTATTTTGAACCGGGCATAGGTTGTTTTTAATTTGTGTTTTAATTTTGCTTTGTGTATTAAAATAAAGAATTACAAGCTATAAAATGAAAGAGAATCCATAAAGTTAATACACTTGAACACACAAGATCCTAGAGTATAATGTCTTTTTTTAATGAAATTTTACTAAAAGTGCTTTAGTTGCATGTTTGCTACTGAAATGAATACTCATAATAGAGTTTTTTGATGAGTTGATCTTAATGAGTCTTATGCCATGTGTGGTGATATTTTTGCATAGTCCATGTAGTATACGTGTGTGTAGAACTTGCCTACTATGTGAATTGAAGTGAAATTTTAGGTGATACTCTTTTTTAAAAATGATGTTAAGCTTTATTTGATCTTTTTGAGCTCAATTGCTTAATTCAAATAAAATCTATCCCTAGTTAACCATTTTTAGCCTTTAAACCTTTATTTGGCACCCACATTACAAGCTCATACCCTCTTTATTCTTAATTGCTAATTTTGATCCCTTTACCTCTTAAAGCACTTTATTTGTAAAATGAGCGCTAAAAGAAGTCCGAAGGAACTAAGTGTGGGCTGGTTTTTGAATGGATCCAATAAAAGGAAGAAAGGTGCACTTGATTTTAATTGAAAAAAAATTATATATATATATATATATATATATATATATATATATATATATATATATATATATATATATATATATATATATATATAATTTTGTACTGCTAGTGGAGTATGAATTAAAGCAGTGCTTAAAGAAAAATGGAACATTGCTAGGAGTGAATTGAGTGATGAAAGTGATGTTATGATTGAAGAATTTGCACTGAAAATGATTAATTGATGTGTTAAAGTTCTTAGGAGTGCTAGTCACTAGTCCCAAATATATCCTACCAGCCCCTTTGCCCACATTACAATCAGAAAAAAAAGTCCTAATTGATTTTTGATCGAGCAACCCTGCATTAGTAGAGATTTACATTAAGGGTAAGCTTATGGTACCACTTGCATGCATGTGACTTCTTTTGTGAGTGTGAGTAAAACTATATTGATGTAGATAATTATGGAACTTTCTTATACATATTGATATATGTAATTTTGATAAGATTGTGAGGGCATATGATTCGTGACAGACAAGCAAGTCTTGATTTCTGTGTAGAGTACTTCAAAGAAGTGTGAATATTGTGTAGCACTTGAAAGTTAGTCCAGAGACTAGAATTTTATATTGCTAGGAGTGATGTATGAGAGTTGTTCTAGGTGCAAAGAATTAAGGTAAATGGTTCAGTTGATGACTTTTTTATAAGTATAGTGTGATTGCTCGAGGACTAGCAATAAATTAAGTGTGGGGTATTGATAATGGGCTAAATTATGTAATATAGCGCTTATATATATGCTCTAAATTAAGAATAATTTACTGACATATGAGTATAATTAATGTTAAAGTTAGCTCTAATTGTGATTTTAATGTTTCACAGGAGTTAATTAAGCAATTGAGAGTTTAAGATGGTAATCATTTGGAAAAATTGAGCAAAAAGGACAAAAGCGCATAAACCTCACTAGCGCGGGCATTAGCGCGCCCACGTTAGTTCAGAAACTCGGACAGAATGAAACCCCACTAGCGCGGGTAGTAGCGCGGGATTAGCGCGCCCGCGCTAGTCCAGTTCCAGAAATTAATCATTGATTGACTATTTTGTCACTAAGGGGGGGATTCCACTAAGGAATAAAACAAGAAAAAGTTGCATAATGTTGGAGATCAGATTTTGCAAGGGAAAAGAGTGGAAATACACTATTCATTCTAGAGAGAAGATTTTGAGAAGAAAAGCCATTGAAGTTCTCTTGGAGCTGAGGAAGGAATTGAAGAACAAGACTTTGGAGCAACAATTTAAAGAGTTTATCTAAACCTTCATCTTGTAGTTTGTTTATAGTATGTTTGATATTAATATTGTTGATTTTAGTATGAATATGAGTGGCTAAATACTCTAATATTCTAGGGTCATGGATGTTAGATGATCTTGCTATTTGAAGCTTAGATTGATTTTATTGAAGTTATTGATATGGGTTGTTATTTGATTTTGATCTTAATTATTTTACTGCGTAGCTAACAGTGAAATATTATTTACGAACTTTGAATTAAACTTGACAAAGGAAATTCTTGGTTGCATACAAAATCAAATAGAACAAGATTTGAATCTCGGGCATCGGGTGAAGGATTTGCAATTAAGATAGACATATACTTAATTGCCTTGCTTAGTTGAAGAATAAGAATTGTAAATGCATTTTTGTTAATATTAATGCCATAGACATATATGTATTGATTTAACTTGGATAGATTCATAAAAACTCGAAAGATTCTTATGTATATTATTAACGTTATAATCAACAACCCGGATAATTCAATAAAGCAATTATAAGTTAGAAAAGTAGCATGATTGCTAGCAATTCCATGACCCAAGAATATATTTGTCCAAATTGTTATAAAAATATTGTGAAGTTGTTGTAGTAATTTTGTCTTGAATTATTGTGAAATTATTAAGTGTATTATAAAGTGGTTCCTTATATATTTCCGAATGATATAGCAGGTTGATAATTAGTTGAGTTAATATCAGTCAATAAGTTAATCAAAATTCCTCGTGGGAACGATACTCTACTTACTACTATATTACTTGTCGATCGTGTACACTTGGGTTCGTGTTTTGGTCGCAACATGAGGTATTCATATGCATACCGGATCGAGTGCACGCCGCAGCAGTATACATATATACACATATGTATTGGATCGGGCTGCACGCCGCAGCATTATATATCTATATATATTGGATCGGGCTGCACGCCGCAGTATATATTGGATCGGACTACACGCCGCAGTGATATATATGTGGATCGGAATGGACGCCGCAGTAATATACATGTGGATCGGATTGCATGCCGCAGTATTATTGCGTTTGGGCTGTAGGAGCCCCTCCGGAGTCTGTACATACCACCAGTGAGCGACGTCGACGTTAAATGGATCGGACTGCACGCCGCAGTGCTAGATATATTGGATCGGGCTGCACGCCGCAACGCTATATATATTGGATCAGGCTGCATGCCGCAGTAGTATGAGTAGGGTTAGGTCAGTATGGGATTATTGTAAGACAGTTGTGGCCTGGAAATGGACTAATCACTGGGGAGATGACTTACCTGTGAGGTTACCCTTAGAACTGTGTAGTGATAGTACATGTGTTCTTATTTTTAGTTGTTATTTATTATTATTACTCAATTAGTTGAAATATACTCACCCCAATCCCCTGCACTTTCTGTGCAGATTCGAGTATTTAGGAGGGCAGTTGAGCTATCGCAGCTACTTCATTACTGTTATTTTGAGGAGACTTCGAGGTAGATGCCGGCGTCCGCAGGACCTGATCTCTTCATCTCTATCATTTTGTTATTTGCTATTCTGCTTAGACTTGATTGTGTAGGAGTTTTCCATCTGTAGAGGATCAGACTTGTGCCACCGCGATTGGTTGGGCTGTATTTTGTATGTTTCAATTTCTGCACTTAATGTTTTAATATGAAAACAAGCTATTAACGTTAATTGATCAGTATTAGTTAATAAATGGCAGGTAATATGGATAACATGGTCGGGCTTGCCTAGCAATGTGTTGGGCGCCATCATGACTAGGGTTTGGGTCGTGACAAGTTGGTATCAGAGCTAAGGTTAACAGGTCTCGCGAGTTTTGAGCCGGTTTAGTAGAGTCTCGTGGATCGGTACGGGGACGCCTGTACTTATCCTCGGGAGGCTGCAAACCTTTTAGGAAAGCTTCAAATTCTTGAAATTCTTGTCGTGCGATTTTGTTGATCCAGAACTGAACTTTAATATTCTATTCTCTCGCAGATGGCGAGAACTCGAGTTTCCGGACGAGGTGGACGACCACTATTGCCACCTGCTAGAGGCCTTGGACGAGGCCATGGTCGTAGTAGGGGTAGGGCAGCTGAGGCAGTGCCAGCTAACCTACAGCCTATAGTTGCTAAGGTTCCAGCAGTACCAGTTTAGGCACCAGCTATGCCCATTGTTATTTTGGGTCTACAGGAGACCCTAGCGCAGATATTGGTGGTTTGCACTGTCTTTGCTCAGGCAGTTTAAGATTTCACCGCAACGGCTACAGCCGGGATCAGGGGTGGTCACTTGACCCCTGCAGCTCGCACTCTAGAGCCGGAAGTGCACGACCTGCAGATAACCAACTGTTCAGGTTCAGAAGGACAGGTTCCCAGCGATGACCGACGACGAGCATCGTCGTCTTGAGAGGTTCAATAGATTATCTCCTCCTATTTTCAGTGGTGCTCCGGGCGAGGAAGCCCAAGGTTTTCTTGACAAGTGCAGTTGGATGCTCTATACGGCAGTGATATTGGAGTCCATCGACGTATCCTTCACTACCTTCCAGTTCCAGGGACCAGCCTTCGCTTGGTGGGATGGTTGTGAGCGCCGTAGACCGGCAGGGACAACACCATTATCATGGCGAGAGTTCTCCACTATGTTCTTGTTGAAGTGGGTACCTCGATCCCAGAGAGAGAAGATGCGTAGACAGTTTGAGGGGCTTTGCCAGGGAGACATGTCAGTGTCGGAGTATGAGGTCAGATTCACAGAGTTATCCAGATATGCATCGTGGTTAGTTCCTACTGACCGGGAGAGGATTGGTCATTTTGTTGATGGCCTTATTAATCCTATCCGTATTCTGATGACCTGAGAGAGGGTTTTTAGCCACTCTTTTGAGGATGCTGTGGATATCGCTCGTGACATAGAGACAGATCGTCGCAAGGAGCGAGAGGAGAGGGAGGCCAAGAGGCCTCAGGGATTAGCTAGTTCTAGTGGCACTCAGACCAGAGGCCAGGTCAGCAGAGCTGAGGTTGCTCTTTCAAGTCCTCAGAGCCGCCTCGCTCATATCATCATGGGTTATCTTCTGGCCATGGTTATCAGGGTTCGCACCAGAGCCAGCCATCTCTTAGTGCTATGCCAGCACAGAGTTCTTCATAGGCCCCATCTGTCCAGGGTTCTTCTCGACCTAGTTCATCTACTGGAAACTCTAGTGCTAGGAGTTCTCATCAGCCCCAGCCCCCAGCACCTGGGAGTTGCTTCGAGTGCGGAGAGTTTGGGCACATCCGCAGAGAGTGTCCCCATTTTGTTCTCAAGCCATATCAGCAGAGGGGGCAGTCCTCCTCATCTGGTCCTTCTACTTCAGCACCGTCCCCGCCAGCTAGGGGTAAGGGTGAGGCAGTGAGGGGTCGCCCTCGAGAGGGAGGCCGATCAGACGGCCAGGCTAGATGTTATGCTCTTCAGGGTCGATCTGACGTAGTTGCTTCTTATGCTGCCATTACAGGTATTATTTCAGTCTGCCACAAAGATGCCTCATTTTTGTTTGATCCTGGTTCCACTTATTCTTATGTATCTACATATTTTGCTCCTCATTTGGGCATGATCCGAGGGTGTATTGTGTTGCTCGTGCATGTATCTACCCCGGTGGGTGATATCATTATTGTGGACCATGTATACTGGTCCTGTTTAGTCACTATTGGGGGTTTGGAGACCCAAGTAGACCTATTGCTTCTGAGCATGATTGATTTTGATGTTATATTGGGCTTAGATTGGCTATCTCTGTGTCAGTCTATTCTGGACTATCAATCTAAGACGGTTACTTTCGCTATGCTGGGCATTCAGAGGATCGAGTGGTGAGGAACGACTGATTATGTACCCAGCAGGGTAATATATTTCCCCAAGGCCCAACATATGGTTGGGAAAGGATGTCTTTCTTATTTGGCATTTGTGCGGGAGGTCGGAGCTGAGACTCCTAGTATTGATTCTGTTCCCATTGTGCAGTACTTTCCTGATGTATTTCCCTCAGACCTGTCGGGCATGCCGCAGGACAGGGACATTGATTTTGGGATCGATTTGGTACCAGGCACTCAACCTATTTCTATTCTTCCATATCGTATGGCGCCAGCTGAGCTAAAAGAAATGAAGGAGTAGCTCCTGGAACTCCTAGATAAGGGGTTCATTCAGCCGAGTGCGTCACCGTGGGGTGCACCAATCTTGCTTGTTAAGAATAAAGATGGCTCAATGAGGATGTGTATTGACTATAGGCAGCTGAACAGGGTAACAGTGAAGAACAAGTATCCTCTACCTCGCATTGATGATTTATTTGATCAGCTCCAAGGAGCTAAGGTATTCTCGAAGGTTGATCTTCGTTCAGGCTACAACCACCTGAAGATTAGAGAGTCTGATATTATGAAGACAGCCTTCAGGACGAGGTATGGGCACTATGAGTTTCTTTGATGTCTTTTGGGCTGACCAATGCCCCGGCCACGTTCATGCATATGATGAACAGTGTATTCCGGCCATATTTAGACTCTTTCGCGATCGTGCTCATAGATGATATCCTGGTGTACTCTCGTAGATAGGAGGAGCATGCCCAGCATCTTAGAGTTGTATTACAGAGGTTGCGGGAGGAGAAGTTGTACACCAAGTTCTCCAAGTGTGAGTTCTGGCTCGAGTCCGTGGCATTCTTAGGACACGTGGTGTCCAGTGATGGTATTCCGGTGGATCCGAAGAAGATAGAGGCGGTGCAGAGTTGGCCCAGACCGACCTCAGTTACTGAGATCCGTAGTATCCTGGGATTGGTAGGGTAATATCGTCGATTTGTTCAGGGATTCTCTTCCATTGCTTCACCCTTGACTAGATTGACTCAGAACGATGCTCCTTTTGTGTGGTTCGCGGAGTGTGAGGAGAGCTTTTAGAAGCTCAAGATAGCATTGACTGCGGCACCAGTCTTGATACTGCCATCAGCTTCAGATCCTTATATATGTATTGTGATGCCTCGGGAGTTGGCATTGGTTGTGTATTGATGTAGGATGGTAGGGTCATTTCTTATGTTTCTCGCCAGTTGAAGCCCCATGAGATGAACTACCATGTACATAATTTGGAGCTAGCAGCAATAGTTCACGCTCTGAAGATTTTAAGACATTACCTGTACGGTGTTTCTTGTAAGGTGTATGCCGATCATCGCAGTCTTCAGCATCTGTTCAAATAGAAGAACCTTAATTTGAGACAGTGGAGGTGGATGGAGTTTCTTAAGGACTATGACATCACTATATTGTAACATCCGAGGAAGGCCAATGTTGTGGTCGATGCTTTGAGCGGAAAGGCGGTGAGTATGGGCAGCTTAGCTTATATTCCAGTTGGGGAGAGGCCCTGTGCATATGATGTTCAGGCTTTGGCCAATCAGCTAGTGAGGTTGGATGTTTCTGAGCCGAGCTGAGTATTGCCTTGTGTTGTTTCTCAGTCTTCTTTATATGATCGCATCAGAATGTGTCAGTATGATGATCCATATTTGCTTGTCCTTAAGGACATAGTTCTGCGCGATGATGCTAGAGATGTGACTATTGATAGTGATGGTGTTCTGAGGATGCATGGCCGTATCTATGTGCCCAATGTAGATGGTCTTCGAGAGTTGATATTAGAGGAGGCTCACATCTCGTTGTACTCCATTCATCCGGGTGCCCTGAAGATGTACCAGGACTTGAGACAGCATTATTGGTGGAGAAAGAACAAGATGGATATTGTTAGGCATGTAGCCAGAAACCTCAACTGCCAGCAGGTCAAGTATGAGCATCAGAGATAGGCGGTGTTCTTCAGCGTATGGTTATTCCCTAGTGGAAATGAGAGAGGATTACCATAGATTTTGTGACTGGGCTCCCTCGGACTTCAAGGAAGTTCGATTCAGTGTGAGTGATTGTTGATTGGCTAACCAAATCCGCACATTTCATTCCAGTATGTACTACTTACTCATCGGAGCAGTTAGCGGTGATCTTTATTCGGGAGATTGTTAGGTTGCATGGGATCCTAGTGTCTATCATATCTGACAGGGGCACTCAGTTCACTTCTCAGTTTTGGAGAGCATTTCAGCGGGTGCAGGGTACGCGGGTTGAGTTGAGCACTGCCTTTCATCGTCAAACAGACGGACAGTCTGAGCATACTATTCAGATCTTGGAGGATATGTTGCGTGCATGCGTGGTTGATTTTGGGGGTTCATGGGATGAGTTCTTTCCACTTGCAAATTTTTCCTACAACAACAGTTATCAGTCGAGTATTCAGATGGCCCCGTATGAGGCATTGTATGGCATATGGTGTAGATCTCCCGCTGGATGGCTTGAGCCCAGTGAGGATAGATTGATAGGTACTGCGTTAGTTCAAGATGCCTTGGATAGAGTGAAGTTGATTCAGGAGAGACTTCGCACAGCACAGTCACGCCAGAAGAGTTATGCGGACCGTAGGGTTCGAGAGTTGTCTTTCATGGTTGGTGATAGAGTATTTCTGAAGGTTTCACCCATGAAGGGTGTTATGCGGTTTAGGAAGAAGGGCAAACTGAGTCCCAGGTTCATTGGTCCTTTTGAGATACTCAGAAGGATTGGGGAGGTGGCATATGAGTTGGCCTTGCCACCCAATTTTTCCAGTGTTCATCCAGTATTCCATGTGTCTATGCTCCGGAAGTATGTTAGGGATCTATCTCAATGATTCGGCTTGATGGTGATCTATCTTATGATGTGGAGCCAGTGGCTATTCTGGGCAGACAGGTTCGAAAGTTGAGGTTCAAGGACATTGCTTCAGTCAAGGTGTAGTGGAGAGGCCGGCCAATGGAGGAGGCTACTTGGGAGATTGAGCAGGAGATGCGGACCAGATATCCTCACTTATTTGAGTCTCCAGGTATGTTTCTTGACCCGATCAAGGATGAGTGTTTGCTTAAGTTGGGGAGAATGCGATGACCCGGCCCGTCATCATGTGAGTTACCACCCTGTTTTCCCCATAATGTACTTGTTCATGTTTCAATATGTGTGTTTGGTGAGTTTGAGTCAATTCATATCGAGTTTGGTTGGAAATGAGACAAATAGTCTCTTAGGAGAAGGCATAGTTAGGAAAAGTCAACCGGATGTTGACTTGTGAGTTAGAGAGCTCTCTGATGATTCGGTCAGCTCCGGGAGGTCATTTGTGGCTTAGGAGAGCGATCAGAATTGAATTTGGAGGTCCAGTGTAGTTTTAGGCTTGAATTGGCTAAGGTTGAATTTTGGCGAAAACCTAACGGTAGGTGAGATTTTGATCCGGGAGTCGGAATGGAATTCCGAGAGTTGCAGTAGCTCCGTTAGGTGATTTTGGATATGCCTGTAAATTTTCAGGACATTCGGACATCGTTTGGTCGGGTTTTTGATTGGATGTTGGTTTCAAAAGTTTTAGATTAAACTTAGGCTTGAATTCGCTTTGATTTAATGATTTCCGTGTTTAAGGGTGTGTTTTTATGATTGCAACAAGTTCGTATCATGTTTTGGAGTAGGTTGGTGGTCTTCGTTGGGTCCCGGAGGCCTCGGGATTAATCCAGGGATCCAAACGGACCATTTTTTGGCAATGAGGGATCAGGACTACTGTCATAGGTGCAGCGAACGTTTGTTCTTCACGTTCGCGAAGATGGCCACACGATCGCGTAGTGTATCAGAGAGCTGATGATGTTTTGCTCTTTTCTTTCGTGAGGTGATGGATGCGAATGCATAAGGTGAAGACTAGGTGAATCGCGATCGTAGAGTGCAAGGGTAGCTGGTCATCACGATCGCGGCTGAGTCCACGCGATCGCATAGAAGAAAAAAAGGCCTGCTAAAATTTGTTCATCGCGATCGCATGCCAAAGGTTGTGATCGCGTAGAGTAAAGATACCTGGCAAAAGGGTTTTTAACAGGACATTTCATTCGCGAACTTAAAGTGTATTTCCTCCATTTTTCGGTTCTTTGAGAGCTAAGTAACGGGATTTGAAGGGGATTTCATTGGGAAAACATTGGAGGTAAGTTTTATGGTCTAAATACACGATTTTATCTTAGAATCTTCATTTATTTCACTGAAAATGGAAGGATTAATGTGGGATTTTTGCTCTAAGCATGGGCTAAGGTAAATCACCGATTTCAATGGGCAAACGGAGTCAGATTTTGATAAACTTTATATGCATGGATTTGTGTTGAGATAAGGATTCCGAAAATGTAACTTTTGTAATTTTTTGAGAAGCGTACCAAAAGTCAGATTATGACAACTTCGTGGGTTTTGGTGTAAATTGAGTTATTTCGATTGGGTTATGTCTATTTAGCCTATTTTGATGTATTCTTATTGATTTTGATCAGATTTGATATCCGAGGAGATTGATTTGCGAGGAAAGCGCACAACGAGCTAGAACTTCCGCCGATTCGAGGTGAGTGGTGGTAATAAATGATGTACTGAGGGTTTGAAACCCCGTACTTGCACTATACAGTGCTATGCTGAGATGAAACACGCGTCATGTGACGAGCGTGGTGGTATTGTGACTGGGGATTTGGACTTGGTCCTTCCCGACTGATAGTTTACTGTGTATAATGACTGAGATTGAGCTTATATCTGTGTAATTGGGCTAGTAGCCGTGTTTGGGGCCTTGTGCCGATCTGTAGAGTATTAGGGAAGCCTGTAAAGCTAAGTGACCCTTATATCATGTTGGACACATACACTCGGCCGTATTCATAGCTGTATAGCATATCATGAGCCAGTACTAGATGTGTACTCTGCTACAAGTTATCAGAGGCGGGATTCCCTATTCTAGATGAGTGGGTCTGAGAGGCCAAGTCTATATTGACTGAGATAGGGCCGAGGACCCGCTGTGAGGTATTCATATACATATCGGATCGGGCTGCACGCCACAACATTATACATATATATGCATATGTATTGGATTTGGCTGTGTGAGCACATGATTTTTACCCTAAGCAAACAAATTCCAATATTTAAAATAAATAAGATTTTTGATATGCAATTATGTGCTTAATTGAATAAAGTGTGTGATTGTGATTGAAACAATGTGAAATTAAAAACTAAAAAAAAGGAGCTAATTAGAAAATGTCACAAGAAATAAAGAAATTAAACAAAATTAACAAAAAATACAAAAATATCGGAAAATTAAAGAAAATTGAAAAAATGTCATAAAAATACCAGAAAAATTAAAAATAAAATAGGAAAAGTAAAAGAGAAGCAATAATTGAAAAGAATACAAAAAGAAAAAAATAAAATACAAATAATAATTAATTACACAAGAAATACATGAAAATACAATAGATTGTGCCAAAATTCAAGCCCAAAGTGTAATAGCCCAAAGAAATACACTGTCCGGTCCAAATGTTAAAAGAAACGACGGCGTATTGAAGAAATTAAATCTCAGCCGTTGAGATGTTGATCCAACGGACCAAGTGAGGCAGTTTAAGTGTAAAAGAAACAGCACCGTTTAATAGATTAAATCTTGGCCGTCCAAATCAAGTGATCTAACCAAGGCCAGGCAATTCTTCATTAAGCCAAACGACGGCGTCTAAAGACCATTGATCCTGGCCACTGATAAAAAATGATCCAAAGGCCAGGATCGCCCAACCCCAAAGAAGTATATAAACTCCATCTCCCCTTCAGAGATCAAGTGTTACAACCCTAGCCGCCTTCTCCTTTCTTCTTCATCGTCTCCTTCACCTTTTTCATGGAGACTGGCCAGAATCCATGGCCGTCTCCAGCCACTTTCAACCCCAAACTTTCTTCTTTCTCTCCTTCTCACCCAAGACCACCCTAGAAACCTAGGAAAAACCAGATAACCCTTGTTCTTGAAAATTCGGTCACTGGAGTCTTTGCCAGTGACCTTCAACCTATGATTACATCTCCCAAAATAACACCCTAGGACCACTACGAGGGGATCTTTCACCCTATGTAGTTGGTTTCCTTCGAATCATCCTGGAAATGCTCAAATATTAATAAGAAGTTCGCCGGAACCCTACCTCCGGCGAACACCCAAACACAACCTACCCCCTAAATACACCCTTTAACACCTATAACACACTTTTACCACCAAAACCCAAAAATAGACTCATTGAAGAGAAATTTTAAAAATCAGACTTCAAATCTCTGAAGTCTTGAATACTAGAAGAAAAAGAAAAGAAAAAAGAATGAAAGAAAGAAGGAAAATAAATAAGAAATAAAGAGAACAGGAGACAAATCCTGCGAGCTAACTGCCTTTCATTTCGAGTTTTCTTTTTGCATGTTCTTTGTGTAGTTGTTTTTGTTTTCTGTAGTTAATCTTTTGTATGTTTTCTGTTTTAAGTTTCCTATATTTTGATCTTCTACATATCTTCTGTTCTAGCATGCTTCTGACTGTTTCATCTTCTGAGATTTCTATATATAACCCTTTGCATATTCTTGTTTGATAACTTTTTGAGGGTTTCTATCATTAGCCTATCTCATTTATCCTGTTCATTACGCGTAACTGATATGTTGAGCTTCTTAGGGTTTTCTATAAGTCAACATATGAATTTGATGTGAATATGCTTCTTTATGTCTAATTTGTTAACTGTGCCTAAGTCTGAAATTATAAGTTAGTTAACTGGGATTGAACCATTATCAAATTTCCCTCTAAGTTCTGGTTAATTGATAAGCGATTTTTGATAGAGGCTATGTGTGCAAAATGACATAAATTGGCTGTATTTGTAACAGATTCATATGTTTGACTATGCTAAATCCTATTGTGCTTTGTGGTATTGGTTATAGCTATAATAGACAAGTCTGATTAGTAATCTGGCTATTATTGAAAGTGACCTAATCTGGCTATAAATGAAATGAATTAAGATTGTGTGATTAATTTGGCCACTCCTGAAACATTAGAGTGGTTAGTTCTGCCAATCTAAATCTAGTCAATAAACAGGCTAGTCCTGCAATCTATTCTGATTAGTTAAGTAATAGTAAAAAGGCTACATTTTAAATTAGTCTAAGACAATTAAGTAAGGTTAAAATTGAAAGACTGTTGAATCTAAATCTGGCCAAGTCTTAAATAATTTAGAATATAATGGCCAGTTCTTAAATAATAGCTAAACTTAGGATACCAGACCATTAACATGTCGGGTAAATAATACATAGTATTAAGGGTATTAAAGGAATAAGAAATGATATAGTTGTGGATTTAATAGAGCCTATAGGGACAAAATAGACTTTTAGGACTAGTATTTCTATAATTAGATACAAAATAAAGGGTAAAACAGGCCTAGTAAAAAGGCATAACTGTTAAAATCCTTAGCAAGTGAGGGCACCATAGTAATATGCCCTTTAAAGAAGCAAAAAGAATTCCCTAGAACCTTCCAGCAAGGGCTGGAAGGCTTTTCAAGTCTGAAATAAAGGTACCAAACTGTAATTAATAAGAGAATTAAGGGGAGGGAACTTATAATAAGCTAATTGTGTGAAGATATGTCCCAATCAACATTCACATCAGTAGTAAAGTTCTTTGTAAATCAAGTAATGATCGACCTGGACAAACTGAAAAGTGGATTAGCATATAGGCCCGCGGCAAGAACGAACGATGTCTCGCGGGCATTAGGAGCTTTAATGTATTCATAGGACATGCATTTTGTATTTGTATTTTTTCTTCTGCATTTGTAGTACAACATCATTTGTTACCAATGTTTGAGTATCAATGAAAATTTCAAAAGAAGTTGCTGTTATTTTCTTTCCCTTTTATACAAATTGTTCGGGCGATAGGCAAACATGTAGGAACGAAAAAACAAAAATGAATAAAATGGAAAAGAAAAGAAGAAAACAAGAAAAGGAAACAAAAAAAACAGAGGTGAAAAGAAAATTGATGGTTCAAAGAGGAATAATGCTGGGATGATGCATAATGAATAAGGCAAAAGTTGTGATTCTTAATTATGATGTTTTACCCCTTATGAGCTAACTATTAACGAGTTTTGTTGTTGATGAGTATCATATTTTCAGTTGGCAACTGGCATTCTGGCACATCACAGCTAAAATACACGTTCAAAAGCTATGACTAAAGCAGTGACTCAGGAGATCGAGTCCACTATTATGGATCCGGTACAGGAGGAAGAATTTGTGGACGTTGTTAGTA
Source organism: Nicotiana noctiflora (assembly GCA_032618575.1). Taxonomy (NCBI): domain Eukaryota; kingdom Viridiplantae; phylum Streptophyta; class Magnoliopsida; order Solanales; family Solanaceae; genus Nicotiana; species Nicotiana noctiflora. The sequence continues at coordinate 130,671 of JASVEL010004954.1, read as the reverse complement.
TGAAATAAGAGATGTACAAATTAAGGCAGCAAATGTCGGAGATGTACCAGGCTTGGTCTAGGATTCAACTTTTGCCTTCCTATCTAGCCAACCCAGCATACGTCCCTCCTACAAACCCAAATCCTGAACCACCCACTATGAATTCATCATCCACATACCCAACTTACCCGCATTACTATGCTACAACTTCACAAGTACCACCACCACTGTCCAAAAACGTTCCACCCCCGCCACCTCAGGTTGCTTCAGTATACGTGGCACCGCCACCTGCTGCTTTACACAAATCTTCCAACGAACCCGTGTTCCATGTTCAGGACACTCATTATTGTCCACCAGATTGAGCAGTCCTTTCGTAACATACAAGGGCTAGGAGGCCAAGTGAGTGTTGCATATAAAGATTTATGCTTGTTTCCGGAGGTACAACTCCCGGCTGGGTTTAAGTTACCCAAGTTTGATATGTATGACAGTCATGGGGATCCAGTAGCCCATCTGAGGGGTTACTATAGTAAAATGCGCGGAGCAGGGGGAAGAGACGAGTTACTTATGGCTTATCTAAGCTAGATCTTAAGTGGTTCAATGTTGGAATGGTATACTCGACAGGATCATACCAGGTGGTTCATCTGGGATGACCTAGCTCAATCATTTTCCAACCACTTCCAATATAATCTAGAGATTATCCCTGACAGGTTATCGTTGACTACAATGGAGAAGAATCCGAGGGAAAGTTTCCAGGAATACAAGTTCAGATGGAGGGAGCAGGCTGCACGAGTAGACCCTCCCATGAAGGAATTAGAAATGGTGGACTGTTTTCTACAGGCTTTAGAGCCAACTTACTATGGCCACCTGGTATCGAAAATTGGAAAAACCTTTAACGAGGTGGTTAAAATGGGAAGCTTTGTAGAAGAGGTGTTAAAGACAAATACGATCATGAGTTATTTGGATATTAAAGCCACAAACCAAGCAATACAAACTGGAACTGGGGGATCGATTAGAAAGATGAAGAAGGAGGAAGTTGCGGTCATTGACGGTAGATCATGGTCTCGGGGCCCCAATACATATCATCACCCACCTCGCCCATACCAACCATATCCACCAGCACCTTACAACCCACCTCCACCATATTATCCTCCTACCAATCCACATTTTTCCATCCCACATGCTCAACCATACCCACCGCCTCAACATGTATGGCGTACCTTAGCTCCACAAAATGTCTACCACGCACAAAATGCCTACCCGCCTTCCAAAACATACAAAAATCCAAATCGACCCAATTTCCGTCTAGGTCCAGAAGTAAGAGGAGATAGAGCCCAAAGAAAGAAAACATTTACTTCGTTAGGGGAGTCATATACCATTCTTTTTCATCGCTTGAGAGAGTTAGGGATGTTGAGCCCTATTGAACCAAAAATGTAAAACCCACCACCCAGAAATCTAGACCAATCAGTCCGATGTGAATATTGTTACGGGGCGCCGGGACATGATACAGAAAAGTGATGGCATTTAAAGTCAGACATAAAGGAACTTATTGATACCAGGAGGATTGAAGTGCAAGCTCCAAAAACTCCCAATATTACACAGAATCCATTGACAGCCCATCATGAGACACATATGATAGAGTTGGAGCAGGGAGAGAGCAGTAGGAAACCTTTTCAATCAGTGATGATGATTAAGGCTAACAAAAAGGTGGAAGGGGAAGTTGAAAAGGAGAAAGTATCAACCGAGTTACCAATGAAGAAACCATCAGTTATTGAGCCCGTGAAGATAGTAGTGCCGGGAGATAAGCCTCTGTTGACCGTGAAGGGAGCTTATGTTGAACCTATGATTATCAAACTGGTGGTGCAGATGCCAGTCGTGAACACTATGGATATACTATGGAACTATAATAAAGTTACAGTGATGTATAAGGGGAAGGAAGTTAAAGGAGAAATCAATCAAACACATGACCTAACTCGCTCTGGTGATGTTTTGCCCCGAAAGAGTTGAGGAAGACAAAAGTGGTAAAGGAGAACCCGACTCATGTGAAGAAGGCAGTTACTAAAGAGGAAGCGGAAGAGTTCTTGAAAAAGATGAAGGCTGAGGACCATTCAATAGTGGAGCAATTGAGAAAAACGCCAGCACAGATTTCATTGTTATCATTGCTAATTCATTCTGAAGAGCACAGGAAGGCGTCGATGAAAATTTTTAATGAAGCACATGCGCCTGAGAAGATTTCAGTATGCCATTTGGAGAAAATCACGAATAAGTTCTTTGAGAAAAACAAGATAACATTTTCAGATAATGAGTTGCCACTTGAAGGAATGGAGCACAACAAAGCACTATATCTCACAGTCAAGTGTGAAGAATCTGTAGTTACCCGTGTTCTGGTGGACAACGGGTCAAGTGCCAACATTTGCCCACTCTCAACCTTGGGAAAGTTGAAGGTCAATCCTGATAGAATCCATCGGAATAGTGTATGTGTACAGGGTTTTGATGGAGGTGGCAAGAATACTGTAGGGGATATTGTACTGGAGATTACTATTGGACCGGTGGACTTCACTATGGAGTTCCTGGTGCTAGATGTTGCTATTTCTTACAATCTTTTATTGGGACGTCCGTGGATCCACGCGACAAAAGCTGTGCCATCCTCTCTGCATCAGATGGTATAATTTGAATGGGAGCAACAGGAGATCATAGTGCATGGAGAAGATGATGTCTGCAATGCTATCATACCGTTCGAAGAAACTGAAGGAGATAAAGGCCCGTGGGTATATCAAGTCATGGACGCTGTGGGGGTGAATAAAATATCCGAGGGGGAAAACATGCCGATTCCCATAGTGATTCCCGAAGCAGTGATGGTAGCTAAGGAAATGATAAGAAATGGGTTCTAACCAGCGAAAGGCTTAGGGGTAAATCTACAGGTATAACACAGCCAATCCACTTGCCGGGCAGTAATGACACCTTTGTTTTGGGTTTCGAGCCAACCGTTGCCGATATCCAAAGAGCCAAGAAAATGAAGAAGAAAAGTTGGTCCCTCCCAAAGCCTATTCCAAAACTATCTGATTCCTTTACTAGGCCTGGTACATGAAGACATTTGGCGACTGTTATGCCAAGTCGCGTTGAAATAAAATCGGATGCGAAACTCCTAGCAAGGTTCGAGAGGATATTTGAAGATTTGAATATGTTGGATATGGGTGAGGGAAAGAGTAAAATGGATGTTCAGTTTGTGGGACCGTGCATTGTGCTTAATAATTGGGAAGCTACTCCCCTTCCGATCAGGAGGGAGTTGTGGTAGTTAGCCTTAAGTATTTCATTTCCCTAAAAGTTGTCTTGTTTTGTAATCCCACATCCCATCAAAAACAAATGTATCCAATCCTTGTTACCTTTTTGAAAAATCAATGAAATGCAATTTTTTTCCTTCTTCCATTTTGGCCTTATTTTGTTTTTCTTCTTTTGTACAGTTCAATATTCGTTGATTCCAATGATATGTCATGCATGAAGGATTCCCGGTCCAGTCTTGATAATCGAATAGTTGTATAGGAAATTGAAAGTGAACATGAAGTAGAATATGAGGATGAGGAAATACTGGAGGAAATCAGCAAAGATATGAATTATTATGAGGAAAAACCCAAACCAAACTTAAATGAGACAGAATCTATTAATCTGGGAAGTAAGGAGAATCTCCGGGAAACAAAGATCAGTGTGCATTTAGAGGCTTCCCTCATAGAAGATTTAATCAAGTTGTTACATGAGTACAAGGACATATTTGCTTGATCCTATGATGACATGCCCGGACTCAGTACTGATCTGGTGGTACATAAATTGCCCATTTATCCAGAATGTCGGCCGGTAAAAAAGAAGCTAAGAAAGTTTAAAATGGACATCAGTGTGAAAATAAAAGAAGAAGTTAATAAGCAATTCGAGGTGAAAGTGTCACGACCCCAAATCTGGTCGTGATGGCGCCCAGCACATTGCTAAGCCAGCCTGACCAATCAATAACAATAATGGAGCTAGAAGCTCTCTTTTGCCCATTTAAGCATATCAAATCATGAAGCAATAGCGATACATATAACGAAAACAGGGAACCAAGTCCCATAATACATCAACTCCCATAGACCGAAGGGTCAAGAGTCATGAGCCTCTACTAAACATGAGTGTACAAAGGTTTACAAGATACCAAGTGCGGAAAGAAAAGTCAATACAAAATCAAGACAGTAAGAAGGAATATCGGGTCCTGCGGACTCTGCAGCTACCTCGAATATCCACAAACGTTGCCTCGCACAGCTACTGGATCACTGCTGAGAGGTACCTGGATCTGCACACAAGGTGCAGGGAGTAAAATGAGTACTGCCAGACTCAGTGGTAATAAACAAGGGTAGGACAGCGCAGATAAGAAATCCGCAATAAAGCACTATGTAAAGCTATAATCAAATACCCTGTCACAGAATCAATATCAACTGTACCTGTACCAACAAGTACCAGCAAAACAGTATAACAGCTAGCAGATGTAGCTAAATGCAATGCAATGCATGATATGACCGCTACGGCGCGTAGCCCGATCCAATTTGGGTACCCGTGCTCACTGTGGGGGTTCGGACTCCGGAGGGGCTCCTACAGCCCAAACACAATATCACTGCGGCGTGCAGTCCGATCCAACATATATACTGCTGCGGCGTGCAGCCCGATCCACTACTAGTCAGCTAATATGCAATCACAGCCTCGCAGGCTCAAAAGTAGTTTTGAAAACATCTTTTATCATTTTTCAGTTGAAAACAGAAATATCAAGTTCCGGAGATTTGGAAATAACATGATAACAGAAATAGTTGCGGACTAGTAGTAAACTAGCATGTCAATATGATAAGACAATGATAACGATCCTCGCGGGATCCAATAACTGGCTCACGGCCCACAAGTATACTCAACCGCCCAAGAAGGGGTTCCTCGGCTCAAGAGTGGCCATTATCACAATATATAATATGCAACCATCCGAGAAGGAGGTTCGACGGCTCAAGAATAGCCTAATATCATAATACAGTATCAACAAGTCGGACTAAGTCATAGTCTCCAATCACAATCGACCCCGCACTCACAAGAGAGTACGTGTCTCGCCGCTATACAGCGTCACAAAGTGGTATACCGAGGTTTCGAACCCGCTGGTCGTCACCCACATCTATTACTCACCTCAATACGGCGCGAGGACTACTCCGCAATGTCTTTGCCACGAGAATCAAGCTCCACACGCGTAGAATCTGATCAAATACAGGTAGAAATACAACAAATTAGGCCAATGGGACGACACCCAATCAATACAACTCAATTTACATCAAAATTCCCAAAGTTGTCAAAACCCGACTTTCGGTACGCTTGTCGAAAAATTACAAAAGTCACATATTCGGAACCCTCATCTCAATACGAGTCTAAGCATATCAATTTTACCAAATTCGGACTCCATTTGCCCATTCAAAACCTTGATTTTCTAAAGTTCAAGCCTAGGGTTAAATCTTCCATGAATCACCCCAAATTCCTCCATTTTCATGATATAATTGCATAATATTATCAATACTAATCATAGTTTAAGTCCATAGTTGATTACCCGATGATTTCCCTTGAGTTTCTCTTCAAAATCGCCCAAATCGCCTCTTAAGCCGAGACCCAAATGTGTGAAATGTTTCTGAAATTTTCTAACTTCGATACAATTAACTCACTGCGATTTTCGCTTCTGCGGATAGAATTCCGCTCCTGCGAGTCCGTATCCGCGACCAGATGGTCGCTTCTGCGATTCCAGGCCTAGCCGGTCAATTCCGCTTCTGCGAACATAAGACCGCTTCCGCGCGTCCGCTTCTGCGGATTTTCATCCGCTCCTGCGGTCCTTTCCGCCTCTGCGATCAAGAGTCCGCTTCTGCGGACTTGCCCATGCGATCGACCTTCCGCTTCTGCGGACTTCCCCATCACGCCTCAGGACCGCTTCTGCGATCGCCCACTTGCACCAGCGAAGCTGCCCCTGCGGGCCAGGCTCCGCTTCAGCGGTCTATCCCGCTTCTGCGCCTTCTTGTCCGCTCCTGCGGACTCGCTCCTGCGCTCCCACTTCCGCAGGAGCGAAAACAACAGAACGGACTCAAAAACCTGCAATTTTCCACATTTTCTCCCATTTAACCATCCGAAAACACCCCGAGGCCCCCGGGACCTCGTCCAAACACACCAACACATCTTAATACCTTATTCGAACTTGCTCAAATCCTCAAAACACGTCTAATAACACCAAAACCCATAATTCACATAGAATTCAAGCCTAAATTCCTTAAAACATTCCGATTTACATAATCAATCAAAAACCCGACTAAACAACGTCCGAATGACCTAAAATTTTGCAGGCAAATCCAAAATCACCTAACGGAGCTACTGCAACTGTCGTAATTCCATTCCGACTCCCGGATCAAAATCTCAACTACCGTTTGGATTTCGCCAAAATTCAACCTTAGCCAATTCAAGCCTATTTCTACACCGGGCCTCCAAATTCAATTCCGATCGTTCCCCTAAGTCACAAATCACCTCCCGGAACTAACCGAATCATCAGAATCCGATTCTGAGCCCTCTAACCAAATAGTCAACTCCGGGTTGACTTTCCTTATTCAAGTTTCCTTCACAAAGGCTATATGCCTCATTTTCAATCCAATTCACTCGTAACTCACCCGATAGACTTTAACACTGATATAAAAGCATAAAACATACAATTTCAACATAACGGGGTGGTAATTCCCATGACGACGGTCCGGGTCGTCACATTCTCCCCCTCTTAAGCAAACGCTCGTCCTCGAGTGGGTCAAGAAACATACCTGAAGTCTCAAACAAGTGAGGATAACTGCTCTGCATCTCCCGCTCAATCTCCCAAGTGGCCTCCTCCACGGGTCGACCTCTCCACTGAACCTTAACTGATGCAATCTCTTTAGACCTCAATTTTCTCACCTGACGTCCCAAAATCGCAATAGGCTCCACATCATAGGATAGATCACCATCAAGCTGGATGGTGCTGAAATCTAATACATGAGACGGATCTCCAATGTACTTCCGGAGCATAGACACATGGAATATCGGATGAACGCTGGATAAACTGGGTGGCAAGGCTAACTCATATGCCACCTCTCCAACTCTCCTGAGTATCTCAAAAGGACCAATGTACCTGGGACTCAACTTTCCTTTCTTCCCAAACCTCATGACACACTTCATAGGTGAAACCTTCAACAATACTCTGTCACCAACCATGAAAGACAACTCTCGAACTCTACGGTCCGCATAACTCTTTTGACGAGACTGTGCTGTACGAAGCCTCTCTTGGATCAACTTTGCTCTATCCAGAGCATCCTGGACTAACTCAGTCCCTATCAATCTAACCTCACCAGGCTCAAACCATCCCATGGGAGATCTACACCGCCTACCATACAATGCCTCATACGGGGCCATCTGAATACTCGACTGATAACTGTTGTTGTAGGCAAACTCAGCAAGTGGTAGGAACTCATCCCACGAACCACCAAAGTCAATCACACAAGCTCGCAACATATCGTCCAAGATCTGAATAGTGCGCTCAGACTGTCCGTATGTCTGGGGTGAAATGTTGTACTCAACTCAACCCGTGTACCCATCTCTCGCTGAAATGCTCTCCAAAACTGAGAAGTGAATTGAGTACCCCTGTCGGATATGATAGACACTGGGACTCCATGCAACCGAACAATCTCTCGAATAAAGATCGCTGCCAATCGCTCCGATGAGTAGGTAGTACTAACCGGAACGAAGTGAGCTGACTTGGTCATCCTATCCACAATCACCCATACGGAATCAAACTTCCTCGCCGACCGAGGGAGTCCAGGGAACAAAGTCCATAGTGATCCTCTCCCATTTCCACTCGGGAATATCAATACGTTGAAATACACCACCGGGCCTCCGATGCTCGTACTTAACCTGCGCTGACGGTTGAGGCACCGTGCTACATGTCTAACAATGTCCATCTTCATCTTTCTTCACCAATAGTGCTTGTTTCAAATCTTGATACATCTTCGCGGCTCCTGGATGGATAGAATATCGCGAACTATGGGCCTCCTCCAGAATCAACTCACGAAGGCCATCCACATTGGGCACACATATCCGGCCCTGAATCCTCAATACGCCGTCACTATCAATGGTGACATCTCTAGCATGATCATGCTGAACTGTGTCCCTCAGGACAGCCAAATATGGATCATCATACTGGCGCTCACGAATACGATCATATAGAGATGACCGAGATACAACACAAGCCAATACCCGGCTGGGCTCCGAAATATCTAACCTCACTAGCCGATTGGCTAGCACCTGAACATCATAAGCAAATGGCCTCTCCTCGGCTGGAATATATGCCAAGCTCCCCATACTGACCGCCTTCCGGCTCAAAGCATCGGCCACCACATTGGCCTTCCCGGATGATATAATATAGTAATGTCATAATCCTTCAGCAACTCAAGCCATCTCCGCTGTCTCAAATTAAGGTCTTTCTGTTTGAACAAGTGCTGGAGACTACGGTGGTCGGTATACACCTCGCAAGACACACCGTACAAATAGTGTCTCTAAATCTTCAATGCATGAACAATGGCGGCTAGCTCCAAATCATGAACAGGGTAGTTCTTCTCATGTGGCTTCAACTGCCGAGAAGCATAAGCAATTACCTTACCTTCCTGCATCAACACACAACCTATCCCCACTCTCGAGGCATCACAATAAACGGTATATGAACCCGAGGCTGATGGCAATACTAACACTGGAGCTGTGGTCAAAGCTGTCTTGAGCTTCTGAAAGCTCCCCCCGCACTCATCCGACCACACGAATGGTGCACCCTTCTGGGTCAATTTAGTCAATGAAGAAGCAATGGATGAAAATCCCTGAACAAACCGGCGATAATATCCCGCCAAACTAAGAAAACTCCTGATCTCTGTAGCTGAGGTCGGTCTAGGCCAACTCTGCACCGCCTCTATCTTTTTCTGATCAACCTGAATACCATCACAAAACACCACATGTCCCAGAAATGCTACGGACTCGAGCCAAAACTCGCACTTGGAGAATTTAGCATATAGCTTCTCCTCCCTCAATCTCTACAACACAATACTCAAATGTTGAGCATGCTCCTCCTAACTACGGGAGTAGACTAGAATGTCATCAATGAACACAATCACAAATGAATCCAAATAAGGCCCGAACACACTGTTCATCAGATGCATAAATGTTGCTGGGGCGTTGGTCAGCCCAAAAGACATCACAAGAAACTCATAATGACCATATCGGGTCCTGAATGCAGTCTTCATAATATCCGAGTCCCTGATCTTCAGCTGATGATAGCCTGAACGAAGATCGATCTTAGAAAACACCCTCGTACCCTGTAACTGATCAAACAAATCATCTATGCGCGGTAAAGGGTACTTGTTCTTCACCGTCACTTTGTTCAATTGTCGATAATCAATACACATTCGCATGGAACCATCTTTCTTTTTAACAAATAATACCGGCGCACCCCATGGAGACATACTAGGGCGGATGAAACCCTTATCCAGAAGCTCTTGAAGCTGCTCTTTCAGTTCTTTCAACTCAGCTGGTGCCATCCGATAAGGAGGAACGGATATGGGCTGAGTGCCCAGCACCAAGTCAATGCCAAAATTAATATCCCTGTCCGGGGGCATGCCCGGCAGGTCTGAGGGGAATACATCTGGGAAGTCCCTCACAACAGGTACAGAATCAATGCTAGGAGACTCAGCTCCCACATCTCTCACAAAAGCTAGGTACGATAAATACCCTTTTTCAACCATCTTTTGAGCTTTTAAGAACGAAATGACACGGCTAGGGACGAAATCGGTCGAACCCCGCCACTCGATCCGAGAAATACCAGGAATGGCCAACGTAACTGTCTTAGCATGACAGTCCAATATAGCATGGTACGGAGACAACCAGTCCATACCCAATATAACATCAAAGTCCACCATCCCCAACAATAACAAATCTGCCTGGGTCTCCAGACCCCCAATAGATATAACACGGGATCTATAGACATGATCCACAACAATCGTATCACCCACGGGGGTGGATACATGAATAGGTAAATCAAGACCACTACGAGTCGCACCCAAGTGATGTGCAAGGTAAGAGGACACGTATGAATATGTGGACCCTAGATCAAATAGAACAGAGGCATCTCTGTGACAGACAGAAATGATACCTGTAATTACTGCATCGGAGGCAACTGCATCACGCCTGTCAGGAAGTGCATAGAAACGTGCCTGGCCTCTACCAGATCTCTCCTCGCCCCTGGGGCGACCACGAGAAGACCGACCTCCACCTCTATTAGACTGAGATGGTGCTGATGATGAGGGCTGATCCCTCTGCTGAGTCCTATCCCTACGGAGTCGAGGGTACTGTCTCCTCATGTGGCCAAACTCACCACACTCATAACATGCACCTGGTGCTGGAGAAGGGGACTGAAGGTAACCCCTCGCCGCAGAAGAACCCTGGGCTGATAAAGTAGGTGCTGCACCCTGGGCTGGAAGGGCACTAAGTGATGACTGACCCTGCTGAAACCCATGTCGACCACGACCATAAGAACCTCCGCTCTGCTCTGGGCGGCCCGAATGAGGAGGTCTAGATGAGCGACCTCTCGCTCTGCCGGGAATGCCCTCTAGATGGAGCACCACTGAAACTGCGCGAACCACGAGGCCTCTTGGCCTCCCGCTCCTCTCTCTCTCGTCGACGATCCGCCTCAATGGAGCGTGCCATGTCAACAACCTGCGCTCAAATGATGATGACAAAACTCTCTCTCGGTCATAAGAATGCGGATAGAGTAGTTGAGGCCATCAATAAACCTCCCGATCCTCTCCCTATCATTAGGGATCATCCATGTGGCATGCCTAGCCAACCGTGTGAATCCGAGCTCATACTGGGTCACAGACATGTCGCCCTGAACCAACCACTCGAACTGGCGACGTAGCTCCTCGCGACGAGACCGAGGTACATATTTCTCTAGAAAGAGAGTAGAGAACTGCCGCCATGTGAGAGGTGCTGCTCCTGCAGACCTACGCCTCTCAAACTCTTCCCAACAATCAAATGCGGGACCAGTGAACTGAAAGGTAGTAAATGAAACTCCGCTGGACTCAAGAATACCAGCCGTACGTAACATCCTCTGACACTTATCCAAGAAACCCTGGGCATCCTCGCCCTCAGCGCCACTGAAATGGGGTGGCCGAAGTCTACCAAATCTCTCAAGACGACGCTGCTCGTCGTCGGGCATAGCCTGAACCATATGCTCTGGAGCTGGTGCAGTCGGAGGAATAACTGGTGCAACCACCTGTGCGGGGACCGCCTTTTGGCGTCTGAAGTCCCTGAACAACCTGCTCAGGTGTGCGAGCTGCAGGGGTCTGCTGACCACCACCTGTCTGAGATGTCGCTGCAGTAGCGGTAGCCGAAACTACCCGAGCCAAACCGGAACACACCGATAATATCCGAGCAAGAGTCTCCCGAAGACCGGGAATAGCAATAGATATAGTCCGGCCCCGAACTGGGGCCGCCGGAGCATCAACCACTGGGGGCTGCTCCTGAACTGGTACAACGGGCAGGTCAGCTGGCATTGCTCAGGTGCCCTACCTCTACCTCTAGCACGACCGCGCCCACGGCCTCTAACAGGTGGCAATGGAGGTCGTCCACCTCGTCCTGATGCTCGCGTTCTCGCCATCTGCGAGAGAATAGAATATAGAAGTTCTGTTCTCGGAACAACAAGATCGCACGACGGAGTTCAAGAAAAGTGAAGTTTTCCTAAAGGTTCACAGCCTCCCGAGGATAAGTACAGGCGTCCCCGTACCGATCCACAAGACTCTACTAACCGGCTCAAGACTCATGAGGCCTAGTAAACCTAGGCTCTGATACCAACTTGTCACGACCCCAAATCTGGTTGTGATGGCGCTCAGCACATTGCTAAGCCAGCCTGACCAATCAATAACAATAATGGAGCTAGAAGCTCTCTTTTGCCCATTTAAGCATATCAAATCACGAAGCAATAGCGATACATATAACGAAAACAGGGAACCAAGTCCCATAATACATCAACTCCCATAGACCGAAGGGTCAAGAGTCATGAGCCTCTACCGAACATGAGTGTATAAAGGTTTACAAGATACCAAGTGCGGAAAGAAAAGTCAATACAAAATCAAGACAGTAAGAAGGAATATCGGGTCCTGCGGACTCTGCAGCTACCTCGAATATCCACAAACGTCGCCTCGCACAGCTACTGGATCACTGCTGAGAGGTACCTGGATCTGCACACAAGGTGCGGGGAGTAAAATGAGTACTGCCAGACTCAGTGGTAATAAACAAGGGTAAGACAGCGCAGATAAGAAATCCGCAATAAAGCACTATGTAAAGATGTAATCAAATACCCTGTCACAGAATCAATATCGACTGTACCTGTACCAACAAGTACCAGCAACACAGTATAACAACTAGCGGATGTAGCTAAATGCAATGCAATGCATGATATGACCGCTACGGCGCGTAGCCCGATCCAATTTGGGTACCCGTGCTCACTGTGGGGGTTCAGACTCCGGAGGGGCTCCTACAGCCCAAGCACAATATCACTGCGGCGTGCAATCCGATCCGACATATGTACTGCTGCGGCGCGCAGCCCGATCCACTACTAGTCAGCTAATATGCAATCACGGCCTCGCAGGCTCAAAAGTAGTTTTGAAAACATCTTTTATCATTTTTCAGTTGAAAACAGAAATATCAAGTTCCAGAGATTTGGAAATAACATGATAACAGAAATAGCTGCGGACTAGTAGTAAACTAGCATGTCAATATGATAAGACAATGATAACGATCCTCGCGGGATCCAATAACTGGCTCACGACCCACAAGTATACTCAACCGCCCAACAAGGGGGTTCCTCGGCTCAAGAGTGGCCATTATCACAATATATAATATGCAACCATCCGAGAAGGAGGTTCGACGGCTCAAGAATAGCCTAATATCATAATACGGTATCAACAAGTCGGACTATGTCATAGTCCCCAATCACAATCGACCCCGCACTCACAAGAGAGTACGTGTCTCGCCGCTATACAGCGTCACAAAGTGGTATACCGGGGTTTCGAACCCGCTGGTCATCACCCACATCTATTACTCACCTCAATACGGCGTGACGACTACTCCGCAATGCCCTTGCCACGAGAATCAAGCTCCGCACGCGTAGAATCTGATCAAATACGGTAGAAATACAACAAATTAGGCCAATGGGACGACACCCAATCAATACAACTCAATTTACATCAAAATTCCCAAAGTTGTCAAAACCCGACTTTCGGTACGCTTGTCGAAAAATTACAAAAGTCACATATTCGGAACCCTCATCTCAATACGAGTCTAAGCATATCAATTTTACCAAATTCGGACTCCATTTGCCCATTCAAAACCTTGATTTTCTAAAGTTCAAGCCTAGGGTTAAATCTTCCATGAATCACCCCAAATTCCTCCATTTTCATGATATAATTGCATAATATTATCAATACTAATCATAGTTTAAGTCCATAGTTGATTACCCGATGATTTCCCTTGAGTTTCTCTTCAAAATCGCCCAAATCGCCTCTAAAGCCGAGACCCAAATGTGTGAAATGTTTCTGAAATTTTCTAACTTCGATACAATTAACTCACTGCGATTTTCGCTTCTGCGGATAGAATTCCGCTCCTGCGAGTCCGTATCCGCGACCAGATGGTCGCTTCTGCGATTCCAGGCCTATTGGCCATTTCCGCACCTGCGATCCAAGGACCGCTCTTGCGGGTCCGCTCCTGCGGAATTTCTTCCGCTCATGCGGGAACGTCCGCTTCTGCGATCAAGAGTCCGCTCGTGCGGACTCGCCTATCCGATCGACCTTCCGCTTCTGCGGACTTCCCATCTCGCCTCAGGACCGCTTCTGCGATCGCCCACTCGCACCAGCGAAGCTGCCCCTGCGGGCCAGGCTCTGCTTCAGCGGTCTATCCCGCTTCTGCGCCTTCTTGTCCGCTCCTGCGGACTCGCTCCTACGCTCCCATTTCCGCAGGAGCGAAAACAACAGAACAGACTCAAAAACCTGCAATTTTCCACATTTTCTCCCGTTTAACCATCCGAAAACACCCCGAGGCCCCCGGGACCTCGTCCAAACACACCAACACATCTTAATACCTTATTCGAACTTGCTCAAATCCTCAAAACACGTCTAATAACACCAAAACCCATAATTCACATCGAATTCAAGCCTAAATTCCTTAAAACATTCCGATTAACATAATCAATCAAAAACCCGACTAAACAATGTCCAAATGACCTGAAATTTTGCAGGCACATCCAAAATCACCTAACGGAGCTACTGCAACTGTCGGAATTCCATTTCGACTCCCGGATCAAAATCTCACCTACCATTCGGATTTCGCCAAAATTCAACCTTAGCCAATTCAAGCCTATTTCTACACCGGGCCTCCAAATTCAATTCCGATCGTTCCCCTAAGTCACAAATCACCTCCCGGAACTAACCGAATCATCAGAATCTGATTCCGAGCCCTCTAACCAAATAGTCAACTCCGGGTTGACTTTCCTTATTCAAGTTTCCTTCACAAAGGCTATATGCCTCATTTTCAATCCAATTCACTCGTAACTCACCCGATAGACTTTAACACTGATATAAAAGCATAAAACATACAATTTCAACATAACAGGGTGGTAATTCCCGTGACGACGGGCCGGGTCATCACAGAAAGTCATACGGGTCACTAAATATACCACCTGGATAGCTAATGTTGTTCCAATACCGAAGAAGGATGGAAAACCCAGGGTGTGCATTGATTACAGGGACCTTAATAAAGCTAGTCCAAAGGATGATTTTCCATTGCCAAATATCCATATACTAATTGGCAATTGCGCCAAGCATGAAATTGGCTCTTTTGTGGATTGTTATGCGGGTTATCATCAGATCCTGATGGATGAAGAAGATGTAGAAAAGACAGCCTTTATCACGCCTTGGGGAGCATATTGTTACAAGGTGATGTTGTTTGGGTTGAAGAATGCCGGGGCTACATATATGAGGGAGATGACCACTATGTTTCATGACATGCTGCACCAAGAGATCGAAGTATATGTTGACGGTGTCATCATTAAGTCCAAAAAGCTATGTGACCATGTCAAAGATTTGAGAAAGTTTTTCCAGAGGATTCGGAGATAGAATCTCAAGCTCAATCCAGCAATGTGTGCTTTCGGGATGGGATGCCTTCAGGAAAGCTACTGGGGTTTATAATAAGCCAGTGTGGTATTGAATTGGATCCGTCAAAGATAAAAGCAATCCAGAATTTGCCTCCGCCGAAGAATAAGAAAGAAGTGATGAGTTTATTAGGCAGATTGAATTATATCAGCAGGTTCATTGCTCAGTTGACGTTAACATGTGAACCTATTTTCAAACTGTTGATGAAAGATGCTGCGGTAAATTGGACTGATGAATGCCAAGAGGCCTTTGACAAGATTAAAGAATATTTGGCCAATCCTCCAATATTAGTTCCTCCGAAACCGGGAAGACCTATGATCTTGTATTTGACTGTGCTAGACAATTCTTTTGGTTGTGTACTGGGCCAGCATGACGAGACGGGAAAGAAAGAGCAGGTGATATATTACCTCAGTAAAAAGTTCACATCTTACGAGGTAAAATACACTCAATTGGAGAGAACATGTTGTGCTCTAACGTGGGTTGCTTAGAAACTGAAACATTACTTGTCAACTTATACCACATATTTGATATCACGGTTGGATCCATTGAAGTATATATTTCAGAAGCCTATGCCTACATGAAGACTTGCTAAATGGAAAATTCTTCTTACAGAGTTTGACATCATCTATGTAACATGTACTGCAATGAAGGTGCAAGCAGTTGCAGATCATTTAGCAGAAAACCCAGTGGATGATGAATATGAGCCGTTAAAAACATATTTTCCTAATGAGGAGGCAATGAATGTTGAAGAAGTAGAGCAAGATGGTAAGCCAGGCTGGAGAATTTACTTCGATGGAGCCATCAACAGTAAGAGAGTTGGAATTGGAGCAGTGCTTATTTCGGAAACGGGTCAGCATTATCCCGTTATCGTTATTTTTCTGCACTAACAACATGGCCGAATATGAAGCATGCATATTGGGATTGAGGATGGCAATAGATATGGGTGTTCAAGAGATTTTGGTCATGGGTGACTCGGATCTCTTGATACATCAGATTCAGGGAGAATGGGAGACAAGAGATTTAAAGTTGATACCTTATCGACAATGTCTGCATGAACTATCCCAGAGATTTCAATCTATAGAGTTCAAACACATCCCAATAATGCACAATGAAGTAGCAGATGCTTTGGCCATATTATCCTCTATGTTGCATCATCTAGAAAAAGCTTATGTAGATCCATTAAAGATACAAGTGCATGATCAAAATGCTCATTGTTTTGCCGTGGAAGAAGAACTTGATAGAGAGTCGTGGTATCATGATATCAAAGAATACTTGAGGACATGAGGGTACCCAGAACAAGCCACTCGAGATCAGAAAAGGGCTATAAGGTGATTGGCGAATGAATTTTTCCTTAGTGGATGGGTTGTATAGAAAAGAACACCAATGTTGGGGCTATTGAGATGCATAAATGTGCAGCAAGATGACACAATTATGGCTGAGGTACATGCGGGAGCTTGCGGACCTCATATGAGCGGATACATTTTAGCCAAGAAAATACTGAGAGAAGGATATTATTGGCTCACCATGGAGCGTAATTGTATTAGATATGTAAGGAAATGCCATCAATGTCAAATACACGGAGATTTGATTAATTCTCCACCCTATGAGTTGCATACAATGTCTACACTGTGGCCATTCGTTGCCTGGGGCATTAATGTCATCGGACCAATAGAGCCTGCAGCATCTAATGGGCACAGATTTATCTTGGTCGCAATTGATTATTTCACAAAATGGGTGGAGGCAAAGACATTTAAGGCAGTGACAAAGAAGGCAGTGGTAGATTTCGTGCATACAAATATCATTTGTCGCTTTGGAATTCCTAAAGTGATTATCACAGACAATGGTGCAAATCTAAACAGTCACCTTATGGCAGAAGCATGTCAAAATTTCAAAATTCTGCATCGTAACTCTACACCTTACAGGCCGAAAGCGAATGGAGTGGTAGAAGCTGCGAATAAGAATATAAAGAAGATTCTCAGAAAAATGGTGGAAGAGTCAAGGCAATGGCATGAAAAATTACCATTCGCTCTTATGGGTTATCGTACAACCGTACGTACTTCAATTGGTGCCACACCTCACTCGTTGGTATATGGAACAGAGGCAGTCGTACCCACAAAAATTGAGATACCATCTCTTCGAATCATAGTTGAGGCTGAAATCGATGATGATAAATGGGTAAAGGCCCGGTTAGAACAATTGAATTTGATTGGCGAAAAGAGGATGGCAGCGGTTTGCCATGGACAATTATATCAGCGGAGAATGGCCAGAGCATACAATAAGAAAGTACATCCATGGAATTTTGAAGTTGGACAATTGGTATTGAGACGTATTCTGCCGCATTGGGCTGAAGCGAAAGGAAAATTTGCACCGAATTGGCAAGGACCGTTCATGATATCACGAGTATTGTCTAATGGAGCTTTATATCTGACAGATATTGAAGGAAAATGTGTAGAGACTGCTATCAACTCAGATGTAGTCAAGAGATATTATGTATGATTCCTTTTTTCATTTGTATAATTGTATTTGTCATAATTTTGGAATTAAAGTGGCAAAGGCATTTTATTCTCTATCCAAACACTTTATCCATTGACATCCCCATTGAGCCTTATTTATTTTATTCTTTCATACCCTTCTCTCGGAATAATTCATGATGCAAGAAAAAGAAAATGAAAAATGATGATGAAAAAAAAGAAGAAAAATGCAAACAAAAGAAAAATGCATTCAAAAGACAAAAGAATGTCGTGAAAAGTCAAGATGCAACAATGAATATGAACGTACTACATTTTGACTTGATCCCGAAAGGGTATGTAGGAAGCCTCACTGAGGTTCAGTCATGATAAAAATAAAAATCCAAGATTCCCCAAATATTGAAACTAGGGCAGAAGTTATGTTTGAGATTCCGAGAGTTGTAAATATTTTTGAACCCTCGTTAAATTTTGAGCCTTTTATACCCTTCTTTTGGAACCCATCCAAAAGCCACATTACAGTCCAAAGAAATACCTTCTAATCAATTTCAAGAAAATGATGATACAATGAGAATAAAGAGAAACAGGGAATGGACAGTACCCGATGGTTCAGAAATCAAAAGAATAAAATGAAAAAAAAATAAAAATGAGGGAGTCTTGTCGTTGAAAACCTTAACCGGCACCGTAAGGCGATTGTGAGAGTGAGAGAATAAAAATGAGAGAGTCTTATCGGTGAAAACCTTAACACGCACTGTAAGGCAAAAGTGAGATAAGAGAGAATAAATGAGAGAGTCTTATTGGTGAAAACCTTAACCGGCACCATAAGGCAAAAGTAAGGAATATTCTATTGAAAGAACAAAAACAACAAAAATAAGATTGGTTTGGGTCAAAGGAAAAGATGGAGTTAAGATAATGACAATTCGATTGGACAGACTGGGTCAGAATTCAAATACATGGCATGGTCAGAGGAATCAGCTGTCATACCCAGATAAGTTCTGTCTTTACTCCAAAATATCCTTTCCCTTTTCAAGCTCATATTTTCTGCATTTCATTGATCAAAAAACCAGTTGCCCATTGAAAGCTAACTACCAGTTTCTCATATTAAGAGGCGCAATAACACTGGGACGAAGAGAAAATAAAAGAAAAAAAATTAAAGGAGGATGGCAATCAAAGCCAAAGAAAAATGAAAAGAAAAGAAACAAAAAGGAAAAAAAAGCAGAAAGGAGATTTTGAAGAAATCCGGCAAAGGCACTACTAGAAAATAGACTTATGGCAACGGTTGGTAAACCGTTGCAATTGATAGAAAAACCGTTGCCATAGAGGTATTGGAACGGTTCGGCAACCGTGACATCCGATCGCGTGCCAATAGATCTACAGCAACGGTTTTGGCAACGGTTGACAACACCGTTGCTATAGATCAAGCTATCGCAACGGTTTTCCCTCTGTCTGAAGCAACGAATATTCATTTCAACAGCAACGGTTATAAACCGTTGCCGTATACTTTTTACAACGGTTGTAAACCGTTACCATATCATTTACTACAATGGTTGGAAACTGTTACAATATAGTTTATTGCAACGGTTATGTATGCTATTGCAACGGTTATTTACAGCTATTGCAACGGTTATTTAATGCTACCGTAACGGTTTTGTTTCTATTGCATCAGTTTGTCACACTTTATGGAACAGTCTGCAACACCTATCGGAACGGTTCAGAATGTCTATGGCAACGACATTTGTGCTTATTGCAACGGTTCTATTAGGCTATTTTAAACGTTTAATTGACATTACCACCTAAAAATATTTGTAATTATAACCTGGATATTATATAAATAAAATAATAAAACACTACATAATATTTCTTATCCAATAAGCTAAAAATAGCGATAATAGCAAAATATTACTAAATTACATAAGTTTTACAGCTTCAAAAGTTAAAGTTTCAAATGCTATAACAAAAGACTTCAAGAATATTGACAACAACTCAAAGTTATGTAAGGTCTATATCTTCACTATCTCCATCTTTCATTTCTTCAGTTGCTCCACCTTCTCCATCTTCCCTTTCTTTGGTTACTCCACCTACAAAAGAATAAATAAAGTTATTAAATAAGAATGGGTATAGTAGAATTTTCTCTACTTGTAACTTTGTAAGTAGAGAATGGGTTGGTTGCATCCTCCCTTTCATTCTTCTAATCGTATAACTTTTAACCATTCTAGTCTTAGCTTTTACAAACCAGAGCTGGGTGAAAGAGACGACAAACAGAGAAGAAAGAAGAAAGAAGAAATAAGAAAGAAGAAGACCAATAATGGTGGTCGACCAGAAGAAGAAGAAACATACCTGGTCGCTAGGCAGAGGCAGACAATGAAAGAAGAAGAAAAGGCAGAACCTGGTCGCTACATGCTCGCCTTGCCTCGCTACACGCCTTTAGCGCGGTAGCGAGCGCTATTTATAACACTGCATGAACAAACCTAACTAAAAAGATATTCATGCATTTAGGATATAAGCGAAGTTAATCCAAACGATCAAGCACATTAGACTCTATAAAAAACAGTAACCAAAAAGATGATAAACATATCACTAAAACTGACAAGGGTAAACTGGTTCTACAAGCTTTTATCTCAAACAACTAAGTTACCATTATCCAATTACATGTCAACAAATTTCAGAATAGGGGCAATATGGTAATGAAAGGACCAGAAAGAAATAGGGCAACCAAAGAGGGGACACGTTTATAGGGCATACAAAATATTTGCTCCACCTTCTGAACATTCATTCCTCAAGAGAAGCTGCGGATGGAAAAGGCAAAAAGAATGAATTGGTGAGCTTACACAATAACAGCACCTGATTTAAGCACACAGAATCTAAGAAGTACAGTATGTAATTCGATTAATCAACAAAGAAACAACTTAGTGTCTACTGTCAAGGGCGGCAAGGAATGTGCATAATGTAATTGTATCAGTAGAACAAACATTGCAGCGAGCGCTATTTATAACACTGCATGAACAAACATTGTAAAAGAATAGTTATCTGGAACAAATACAGAACTGGATAACCATAAAATAGCTTTATGATTGCAGACAGAATGTAAACCATGCCAGCAACAGCATAATCTTAAAAAGTAAGACAGTCACCTTACTTTTCTGGAGTAAATAGAAGCTATCCCTAAGATTAACAAACGGATAAGCTGTTATCCTATTTCTGTGGCACTCTAAGCTATCTTCGCGTATAAAAGGACTTCGTAAGAAAGTGCCAAAGAGCAAGGTAGAAGGTTCGGAGCAACCCCTCTTGTTTTCTTAAAGTAAAGAAGAATTCAGAAAAATCTAATTCAAATGCCTTAAAGTTTTCTGCTTTAAAAAGCTAAAAGCTAGTTTCTACTCCGCAACAACTTACTAGTCCACTTAAGTTTCAAAATTTTCCAGGTAGAGGCTTCATTACGAGATTTATAATAAAAAGTATGAATACAGGATATATACTTATCATTCTCATAAAATAAATATATGCATAAAATACATGAAAACAACTGAAATCCCTATGAAAGAAATTGTAATGGACAAAATCTAGTAACTTCTTGAATGACAAAAAATATTAAGATAAGATTCAATCATGGATCACTGATCAGATTGTACCATGAAAACAGACCTGATTTTTCCCTCTCACACCGAGATGTGGTGTTGCCAAGGTAATAAAATTGACTGGCTCCAGGCCAACAATCAAACCTTCATTTGAGGAGCCTACTGGTTTGAGGTTTGCATTAGTTGAAGTGACTGAATCATCGGACTGCTCAATACCATATGATGAATAAAGTGCGGCAACTGCATATCTTGCAATCAATCCACCAAGAGAATGAGCTAAAAAGGATATCTTCTTTAGGCTTTGTCTTTTCTGCACAATCAGCCTAACTTCATCTGCTAGTCGTTAAAGAGTCAGCATATCGAATTACCTGTGTAGCCATCGGTGAGGGAGTGCTGTAGAATGACATGTTAGTACAACCCCCACCTATATTCTGGGTAGCAGCTGCTCCATTATAGTTTCCAGAAATTTCTCGAAGATTATTGTTGTGGGTATGTCTTGATTGCCTAGGACTTATGTCGTCCGAGACAATATTCCTTGCAAAAACTACATTCTAATCATCAGTAGCTGCTTCCAATGTTTGGGACTGGGTTCCTTGGTACAAGTTTTGTTTCTGAATGCAGAGAGAAGATGCTTCCCCGAAAACTGCAGCTGCTTCTTCAGCAGCACCTAATATACACAACTCTTCATATGCAGCCCATAGCAATGGATCCAACAACAAAGCCTAATTAAAATGCTGGATGGAACTATTTCTTCTATCTGTATACCTGTAAATAAGCCCAAGTCAATCTGTGAATTAAAAAAAGCCTTGCAACAAAAAATGGTAACATTAAAGCTATTAAAAGCAATGCAAGTCAATCTGTTCTCTTTGCTACTTAAGTTCAACACCAAACATACCTTATCATTCTCAGGTACCTTCTCTAAAATCTGGGAACATTTGCAGTTGGGAACATTTGCAGTTGGGCATTTGTAAGTAATCCTGTAATAATAAAAAGAGATAACTGAAACCTCTCTTACAGAACAATAACATTGACTCCATCATGTGTTTATCAAAACTGAAGATCTTTAAGTAACGATGAATTGCATATACATAAAGAATGACATTGTTGGAGTTTTCTTTCAAATGACATATTATACATACAAATTTAGGAGAAGAAAGGAGATAATTGACCTACAGTGTACATAAAAACGGAATACCAAGGCCTTTAATTTGATGCCACTTCATCCAATAAGTCTAGTTGCGAGAGGAACAACTTCAGCCAGAGGAGTGGATTGTGGTGTTGGCAATGGAGAAGTTCTACAAACAGGACAAGTTGGATTTAACCTCAGCCATGGATCTACGCATTTTAAGTGAAACAAATGCCACAATCTGGTAATAACCTTAACATGTCACTGTTCTTGTAATCCGCCAAACAAATTGAGCAACAAGTCATTGTTGAATCCTTGTGAGTGACCTTAGCTTCTGAATACAACAACTTTGGATAACTCAATATGGTTTACTCATCGAGCCCCACTTCCACCACAACTTCTTGAACATCCTCGTTGATGTTTTCATTCCTTTGCCTCGTCCTTTGTGGTGGCACAGTGGTTTGATGTCTTGTACAAAAGTAAGATGTCAAGGTGATTGTTGTAATTAATAACAATATCCCTACTGAAACTCCAATGCCATACGCGAATCCACAAAGAAGCAAAGCAACATGGAATCAGTTGGGAGATGATAATTCTAAGTATTTCTCTGTTATTAAACATAGGAGATTACAACAGTGCATTACACAACTGAAAGATGCTTCAGATGTAATACACACAGAGCCAAAAGACATAGCAAGAATGTTTGTGGAGTTGTACCAAGAATTACTGGGCAGTAAAACAACAACTAGAACTAAAGCTTTTAAGAGTTTGGTGACATACTCCCAACCTCCAAACAATTCTCAAGATCCCAGTGTCAATAGACAATAGACAGTAGTATAAAATGTGAACATTAGGTTGATCTGGAGCTGAGAATGAGCTAATTTCAGATGTCCAAATGGGAAAATATTGACAGTTTTGTAGACCTAACTACAATATTTATCGTCTTATAAGATCTTATCATTCTTGATACACTTATGTCAGCTTAAATCTTTTGGTTTAGGGAACGGCCTTAAATTCCATAGTAAAACCCAGAATATGGTAAGGTTCTATTATCCCGACCAACAAAATGCTAAAACAACCTCTAATTAACGACATACACTACAACTACAAATGTTATCAGTACTTCGGTTATGTGTAGATTCAAGCCTCGACCAATTGCTATCAAATCGAACTCACAAAATCAGTTCAACAATCTCCAAGAAATTTGACAGCAAATAGTTTCAACCAATGGCAGCCTCAAGTCGAACTACGAATTCAGCTCAATACTAAAAAAAATCAAGCTTAGACTACGTGAGTCGAATTCACAGATTCAAATCGATCGCTCCCAAATAATGGTAATAAAGCTCAGTCTTCTATTCGATTAATCAATCACAAATCCCTCATACCCAAAGAATCACACAAGTTTAAGCATAGAGAAATCATACCTGATGCGTCGAGGAGTGCATAAGCTACGCAACAGCTTCTGGCACTCAACTCCAGAAATTTGAAGTTGTTCTTCAAGCTTCAACACCAGAAATTTGATTGTCGATCAATCCTCAAACAAATGAACCCAAGCTTCAGCCACAACTTCACGACACCAATTAGAATAAAACCCCAAAACCAATTTGTTCAGACACTCACGAAAATAACGAACCCTAGGTCATCTTTTCCGTTAACCCGCTTAGCAACTTTGAACTAACAATTTATTTAAAAATAATTCCAAAAAGCTTCAAATACCCAAAATCCAACTTTGCTTACAGATTCAACCTTCAACAAAATACCACAGGAATTTCGCCATCGACACAAAAAATTGATATGTATATTATAAAAATTTAATAAAATACCTTTAGTATATCTGAGTTTTTAGCAATGTATCCATGAAGAATTTTTGGAGAGAGAGATGGGGGCGGGTATCAGTGAAGAAGAAGAAGACGATGACTGTTTTTACTTTGGGGTATCGCTAGCAGAGAGAGTAGCGCAGTTAATAGGGTTAAGTGCCAAAGAAGTTTTTTATTTAATATGTATATAATTAAAATTATTAAAAAATAAACTGAATAGGTTGTTTTGGCGGGGGTAATAAAATTCAGGAGGGAAAATAAGAGGGGGAAAAATAACCGTTCCAATAGAAATTTTTACAACGAAAGCGTTCCCGTAGAAAGATTTATTGGGACGGTTCATATAACCGTTGCACTAGATGAAGCTATGGCAACGGTTGTTTTACAATTGCAACGGTTCTATAGTTAAAGTGTGCTAATATCACCTAAATGCTATTGTAACGGTTATAACCGTTACCATACATGTTCTATGGCAACGGTTGTTGAACCGTTGCTAAAATAACTGTTGCCATAGGCACATTTTCTGGTAGTGAGGGCTGCATAGCAAAATAAAGCAAGAAGAGGCAGGCAATGGAAGCAATGTCAACAAAATGCCAGTTGCCAACATTTTATATTAATGAGATTGTTCACTGATTTATACAAGAACACAAAGATTCAAATTCTCACTAATCACTTTAATGTGAATGTGACCAATGTGGAAGAAGAAAAAACACAAAAGGAAATACAGCAATGAAAGGAGGAATCCACAGAGGAGGACTCATTTAGTCATCAAGAAAATTACCCAAAAATAGCAAGGAAGGTATTGTCTTTTCAAAACTCACACCTCAGTTATCAAACTAAGGGAATATTTTCTGCATTTTTATTTTCATGCATCAGGCGCCCACCTGGATAACAAGGGAATATTTTCTACATTTTCATTTTCATGCATCAGGCGCCCACCTCGATAACAAGGGAATATTTTCTGCATTTTTCTTTTCATGCATCAGGCGCCCACCTGGATAACAAGGGAATATTTTCTGCATTTTCGTTTTCATGCATTAGGCCCCCACCTGGATAACAAGGGTATACATTTTTGCATTTTTAATTTCTGTTCAGGCGCCCACCTGTATAACAAGGGAATACATTTCTGCATTTTTAATTTATGTTCCGGCGCCCACCTGGATAACAAGGGAATATTTTATGCATTTTTATTTTCATGCATCAGGCGCCCACCTGGATAAAAAAGGAATATTTTCTGCATTTTCATTTTCATGTATCAGGCGCCCACCTGCATAACAAGGGAATATTTTATGCATTTTCATTTTCATGCATCAGGCGGCCCACATGGATAACAAGGGAATATTTTCTGCATTTTCATTTTCATGCATCAGGCGCCCACCTGGATAATGATTCACGTCCAAGCAACGGTCGTAGTCAATATAACCTGGTCTAATAAGTTCAGAATCGATCCCACAGAGAATTAACCTACCAATTGCAACTTTCACAACCCAAGAACACTTCCTAATCGAGTTCCAAACTTTGAGTATATTTTTATGAGTTTTCTAACAACTACTTTGCAAGAATTAAAAGACTGAAAAGAAAGAATTGAATATTGGGTATATAATATGGAGAAAGACTAAGGTATTGATTTCCCCTATTGATAGAATCCCTTCTATTTATGCTCATACAAATTGTCAATATATTCTATCAATCATGAACGCTATTTGTACCGTAACCCTCTCCCGAGCAATTACAATAATTTACTAGTGCACTCTCCCGAGCTACCCTAGCTTGCTTTAATTTGAATAGTTCACTTAAGATTGCACCCAAGATTCGTTATTCCTAATCCCGTCTTTACGCCTAAAGTTATAGATTCCTCCAATAACCTAGGTGTGGTGTTGTTCAACAATATACCTAAATATGCACTCTTTTCCAAGTTATGCACACTAAATAGGCACAGCTAATTAGGAGCTCTACCAATTAACTACAACAAGAACGAAGTTGAACAAATAGAAATCTAGCTAACAATTTTAAATCACATAAACGAGAAGTTCATCACTCAATAGGTTCCATCAAAACCTTAGATAAGGAATTAGCTACTCATGATCAAAGAAACAAGAATAATAATTGAATTCATAATCAAAGATTTAATATAAAAGAAAGAAATAAGTTGAGAGAGTTCTCTCTTACTAATAATCTTGGAAAAGTAGTCAAAAATACAATGCTTGCCTCTTTTGGGCGGACTAGAGGTTTATATAGAGGGTTTAAGGCTTAAAAATTGAGTTTTTACAAAATTAGGACTAAAAGTTGCGGCGCCTTCTGCGGTTCGTCCGCGGTCGCGGACGAACCGCGAATAGAACAACTCTCTGAATCTTGTGAGGATCCGCGAGCTTGTTTTTCCGCGTTTCATCCGCGGTCGCAAGTGAACCGCTGATGAACAGTAATCTGGACTTCTTCTTCAATTTTCCAAGCTAACTTCACTTCAAATCTTAGCTTGGCCTTTTTACCATCTAGTGACTCCAAAATAGCTCCTTTAGTATCCAATAGCTCATGTGTACCTATAACACACCAATAAACACTAATAAGAGCATTTTGTCATCATAAACAATATCAATTCAACAATAAAGTGTGATTATTTAGGGCATAAATATAGTCAAATTCACCTATTATCAATACCCCACACTTAAACCTTTGCTCGTCCTCGAGCAACCTTAATCACACTTTAGGCCAATTTTATTAACGTCTCCCCCAAAATATGTCACAAAAGCTATCTTTCGTGATTAACCTTAGATATGAACAACCTTCCTAACCGTAAACTCACATGCCAGCACATTATCGCTTACTCTAGTTATTATCAAAAACTTGCAAATTTACCATTTTCCTCTTGAGTTACATGCCCTCACACAATTTATTGAGAGAAGTTCCCACACATAAACAATTTAGAACATGGAAATTATAGATATAGAAAAAATTCACTCACTCTCAACAAAGAACATTCATATGCATACAGACACACCATATGCTTGCCCCTAGTGTAATACTCCACTAATCGAGTTATTCAATCATAGATCAAGAGGTCTTTAAGGGTTGTAATGTTGGCTACGGGATGGGTAGGATACTTTTGGTTATAGTGACTAACCTCCCTAAGCACTTTTCTTTTCCTTTTCACAACTTCCCTTTTCGTTTTCTTCCTTATGTCTCCCCTAAACATTCCTTCACCTTTATTTACTTTTAATCCCCACTTTTCTTTTGTTGGTGTAACTGGCCTTTCTAATTTTCATATATACATTGATATAGCTCTTGTTCTCATTTTCTTTCTTTTCATCATTGCTTGCAACGCATTTACATTATTTTACCAGTTCACTATTTTCTACCATTCATTCTTGATTTTCCCTTTTTTCAATTTCCCTTCACCCCACACTTACACTTTTCATATTCATTACAACACAAGTGCTTCTAGGAAGTAAAGTAGAACAATGTTAGATTTCAATTTTTCATGAACATTCAAGTGTTATCAAAGAATAGACTTTAAGCTCAAAGGGGTTAACTAGAATATTATGTACGGGTGAATTCATGTATTATTGATTTATGGGGTTACACAAAGAAATGCCTCTATCCTCTCTACAACCAAACAATTTCTATTACGCTTTGCAAACACACAGGGCAAGTTCTAGGTATCATGTAAAACATATAATGTAAGTAAAATCTCACACACACATAGCATGCAACTCATTTAGAATTCGGTTTATCTACAAAGTCCTATCGATGTTCAAGCAAGCTGTATTGTGCAATTTAAGGCATATTTAGAATCTACAGTCAAGCTTAGATAATACATTCTCAGGTTCATTTTAGTTTTGCTAATGTGCATACTTGGGGTTACATGTTAACCTTTGCCCTCTAATCCTAAAAAAAAAAATCTACCTAACCCGGTTCAATAAAAAACCCTTGGAAAAGAACCGTGGTCAAAAGAAAAACCAAGGGGGAGATGATACACTACCTAGAAAAAGAAAATAAAAGAAAGAAAAATTCCTACGTAGACTACTTCCCTCAAGAATACTTGTCCTAAATAGTCCGTCATCACGAAGAGACCTTTACTCATATCTTTGGATTTTTTTTCAAATTTTCTGAAATTTCTTTGTTTTTTTTTATTCCGACTTGGACACTTAAGAAACCCGTCGCCAAGTATCCATCATCGGGCCAAGCCAGCTATTATTATTTACAACTACATCTACTATGTACAACATATACAAGATAAGTTTCCCACCCCACACTTAAAATCATGTCATGTCCTCATGACATAATAATAAACATATAGCTCAAGAGGGGCGAGAAAACTTACCTGTGACTCACTCGGAGTCGGAGACGGTGGAGGGGTCGACATGACATGATCGACCAAGTGCTCAGAACCATGCCATGAATCTATTTTCTGACCGAGCTTGCCTCTGTGACATCGCGTCTAAGCACGTGTGTAGGCCATCTATGGAGGTGCGTAAGTCCACAACCTCCTCCTCCATAGACCTAATCATAGGTCTAGTAGATTCGGACCTAGACATACTCGCTCCGTGATGAGCATGCCTAGAAGGTCCGGCTGAGTCAGTGGAATGCCTGGCCCGGGCAACTAGAACAGGGTCAACCTCAGCATCCAAGTCAATTGGGTCATTGTCTCGGCCCACCCGGATCTGAGAAACTCGGAATGGAGCTTTTGGTGGGAGATCACCATCCGAGGCAAGGACCGGAGTCTGATGGCTGAGACACAAAGAAGTGACGAAAGATGGGTAATAAAAACCCTTGGCTTTGAGGGATCCCCTCATCACCATCTCGTCACTAATCAAGCGGACGATGTCCATATCCCGCTGGGTGATAAAACACCATGTTAGAAGTGCCCTATTAAAGTTTACGTCAGTGGTGTTGCTGGAGGGCAAGAGCCGTTTACATATGATTGAAAACCAGCATTTAGCAGTGTGTGTGAAATAGTTAGAGTGGAGTGTTTTGTTTCTTATCCAAACAGAGATGCCATCAATACATAAGGACTCAATTAAGATGTCCCAGGTGACACCAGGCCTATCGTGGTAGTAGTCCACGTCACTAGTAAAATTTGGCAGTTTAAGAGCATGCCTAATAGCATGTGCATGGGCGTAGACGTACTTACCTCGGACGAATACCCTCCTAGCCATCCCGTATGGAGCATTGGCATAAAACTTTCTAACTAGCATCTTGTTCACGAGGGCCGGTGCATCGAATATGAACTCTATTTCGGGGCGGCGAATCTCATCATATATCTTGGGCTTTTCAGACATAATGGCTAACCTATCAATTTCAATTTCCTAGAGCCAAGCCTTAGTCGCCTTGGCGTGGAAGTCAGCTTCCGCCTCCTCACTGGCAAACCTCGACTCATTATATGTTGGTCGCCTCGATGAGCTAGCTCCCTACCTTGATCTTTTAGGAGCCATGATCCTGCACAAAAGAGAAACAACCAAAAATTTGCGTAATGTTAGAACGTCGGTTGGCTACTCAGACTTCACCATCTGTGGATTATCACAATCTTCTCTTTAGTGCTATCATCCCATAATTCCTACACTTAACCACTTATCTAACAAATTCACCAATTCACCTCAAGCACCCCACATATTTCTTTTGGCAATCTAACATGACCCAATTAAACCTACACCATCTCCAATTATATACAAGAACAAACAACTCACAAGTTGGGCAATATCTCCCCTAAAAATTCAATAACCAAATACAATAACAAACAATTGCCCACATTGGCCAACCACTCACCAATTATATCAACCAACACATTGGGTCACCAAAACAATAAAATTAACATATTAACTAAATTGGAGACCCAACAACACCATCTCTATCATAATCCCAACATTACCAACAAAGTTATGAAAAATTCATATAACACCATACCACACAAACCAATTAATTTATATAGATTCTACTACTACTAGCAAGATATAATACAAATTCATACAACTAATCTACAATCAAACTAATTAGTTCTACTAACAAAGGAAAAAAAACTATAAAAAAAAGAAAAAGATAGTAGAAGATGAACTTACTAGTTGGGAGGAATGGAAGTGTTGATGAAGAAGAAGAAGGTTTGTGTGGGAGTAGGGGGAATTTGTAGAAGAAATAATAGAGAGAAAGAGGATAATTTGTAGAGAGAGAGGGAGTTTGGGGAGTGAGAGGCGGCTGGTAATGGGGAAATAAGGGGGGGGGAATAATGTTTAGGGTTATTAAAGAAGGGGGAGGGGGGAAAGATTTAAATTAAAATTTTTTCTTTTTTATTTTCTGTCCGTCGCGGAACTGACCGGGTCGTTCGCGGTTTGTTCGCGGTCGTGAACGAACTGCGAACAGTCAGATTCAAGGAGGGTCTTTTTCCACAGTTCGTTCGCGACCGCGGATGAACCGCGAACAGAGACCTTGTCTGAATTTTTTTTTTGCAGGAAGAATTTTTTTTGTTTTTTAACATAGACTAACTATAATGAGTATACTTACATCAAGTTCGTGGGTTGCCTCCCACGTAGCGCCTAATTTAACATCGCAGCACGACTCAACTTAGCGCATTTCAAGGCTCGCTAGACCTTTGAGGTTCGTTTAACCATAGTTCTACTTTGTCCTCGATGTCATCCATGCCAACATAAAGTTTCAACCGCTGTCCATTTACTTTCAATGTGCATGAACCATCAATGGTTTGAATTTCCACAGCGCCCGAATCTAATTCCTCAATTACCCGAAAAGGGCCTGACCACATTGATTTTAATTTGCCCAGGAACAACCGTAATCTAAAATTGTATAACAGTACCTTGTCCCCAGTTTTGAAGTTACGCTCTATGATGTTCTGGTCGTGAATCCGCTTCATCCGCTCATTATATAGTCTTGTGCTCTCGAAGTCCGGATATCGAAATTCTTCCAACTCGGAAACCCGATCATTCTAGATTTCCCCACTTCATCCCAGCTGAGATTCAATTGCTTCAATGCCCACCATGCTTTGTGCACTAGTTCCACAGGTAGATGACAAGCTTTCCCAAACACCAATTTGTATGGTGACATGTCGATTAGTGTCTTGAATGCTGTCCTATATGCCCACAATGCATCATCAAGCTTCCTGGACCAGTCGGTCCTCGTGGCGTTCACTATTTTTGTTAATACACTCTTTATATCCCTCTTGGAGACCTCAACTCGCCCGCTGGTCAGCGGGTGATATGGAGTAGCAACTCGGTGTTTCACATCATATTTGGCCAACAATTTCTCGAATGCCCGGTTGCAAAAGTGTGTACCCCCATCACTGATGATTGGCCTTGGATTCCCGAAACGGGTGAAAATGTTCTTTTTCAGAAATCCAACCACCACCTTAGCATTATTACTGGCTAATGCTACAGCTTCCACCCATTTGGACACGTAGTCTACCGCAACAAGTATGTACTTATTGCTGTATGAGCTGACAAAGGGCCCCACGAAGTCTATTCCCCAGAGGTCAAACACTTCCACTTGCTGAATTGGGTTCATTGGCATCTCATGACGCCGGGAGATGTTCCCGGTGCATTGACATTCATTGCAACCTTTCACCCACAAATGTGCATCTTTAAACATTGTTGGCCAATAAAAACCGGCCTCAAGTATCTTGGCGGCCGTTCGCACTCCTCCAAAGTGACCACTATATGCTAAAGCATGACATGACTGCAAAACAGAAGATTGTTCGATCTCCGGGATGCATCTCCGGATCATGTTATTGAGACATATCCTAAACAAACAGGGTTCATCCCAATAGTACAGCTGGCTTTCACAAGAAAATCTTTTCCTTTAGACCGATGATAGGTCGTGAGGAATAATACCGATGGCCAGGTAATTTGCATAATCTGCATACCATGGCGCTTCAAGGAAAGTGGTGGTGAGCAGCTGCTCGTCTGGAAAGGTTTCTAGAATTTCCCCCTCTTTGACAATTTCAGCTCCTTCAAGTCATGACAAATGATCAGCGACTTGATTTCCGGTACCCTTTCTATCACGTATTTAAAGGTCAAACTCTTGGAGAAGTAGCAACCAATGAATTAGGCACGGCTTAGAGTCCTTCTTATCAATTATGTACCTTAAAGTTGCATGCTCAGTGTATACAATTACCTTGGATCCTATGAGATAGGACCGGAATTTGTCAAACGTGATGTAATTCAGTTGTGCTCCACTCAGTGTCCTACTAGCATAGTATATGCATCAGCTTGTCTTTCCTTTGGCCAAGCACTGCCCCCACTGCATAGTCACTTGCGTCGCACATTAGCTCAAATGGTTGCTCGCAGTCGGGGGCAATGATGATGGGTGTTGTGACCAACTTCTTCTTCAGTTCCTCAAAAGCAATCTTGCATTCATCAGAAAAAACAAAAGGGTGATCTTTTTCAAGTAACTTACAGAGAGGGTTTGAGATTTTGGCGAAGTCTTTAATGAACCTCCGGTAAAAACCGGCATGTCCAAGAAAGCTTCTAATGGCCTTGACGGATGTTCGTGGAGGCAACTTTGCAATGACATCAACTTTAGCTCGGTCTAACTCAATACCTTTGCTTTAAACCCGGTGCCCCAATACTATACCTTATTGTACCATAAAATGGCACTTCTCCCAGTTTAGCACTAAGTTCGTCTCCATGCACCGTTTCAGCACTGTTGTCAGATTGACAAGGCATTCATCGAATGAATTTCCTACCACTGAGAAATCATCCATGAACACCTCCATAATGTCTTCCACCAGGTCAGTGAAAATAGCCATCATGAACCTTTGGAATGTGGCAGGTGCATTGCATAGTCCGAATGGCATCCTCCTAAAGGCAAAAATGCCATATGAGCATGTGAAGGAGGTCTTCTCTCTATCCTCGGGGGCAATGGAGATTTGACTGTACCCCGAGTTTCCATCTAAGAAGCAGAAGTGTGACCTCCCTGCTAACCTGTCAAGCATTTGATCAATGAAGGAAAGTGGGAAGTGGTCCTTGCGGGTGGCTAGATTCAGCTTCCTATAGTCCATGCATATTCTCCACCCGGTGATGGTTCTAGTGGAGATCAACTCGTTGTTCTTGTTTTTCACCACCGTCATACCACCTTTCTTTGGCACGCATTGAACTGGGCTAACCCAGCTACTATCAGAGATTGGGAAAATGATTCTCGCGTCTAGCCACTTGATTACCTCTTTCTTCACCACTTCCTTCATGTTTGGGGTCAACCTTCTTTTATGTTCCCTGGAAGGTTTGTGTCCCTCTTCCAGAAGAATCTTATGCATGCAGTATGCGCGGCTGATACCCTTTATGTCTGCCATGGTCCACCCAATGGCAGTCTTGCATTCTTTTAGTACCAGTATAAGCTTTTGAGCCTGCACATCGAGCAAACCAGATGAGATAATAATAGGTAATGTGGAGTTAGGACCTAGAAATTCATACCTAAGATGAGATGGTAGTGGTTTAAGCTCCAGCTTTGGTGGCTCTTCTATGGATGGCTTTGTAGGAGGGGTCTCTCTTTTCTCTAAATGTAGAGGCTCTAATTCAAGCTCTCTTTCCTAAAACCCCTTGCCTTCCAGAGATAGTACCCATTCTGCTAGACTTTCATCATTTACCTCTTCTAAGTTCATTAGGCATGCTCGAAGTGGATCTTCAATGGTCAACTCTGCATCATCTGTCTCCACTATCACATCAACCGCATCAATAAGAGAACAATTTGCGAACTCACTAGAGCGCCTCATGGATTTTTGCACATTGAATATGATCTCCTCATCATTCAACCTCATCTTGAGTTCCCCAGTCTCACAATCAATCAAGGCTCTCCCGGTGGCTAGGAATGGTCTTCCTAAGATTATAGGAATTTCCTCGTCCACCTTGTAGTCAAGAATCACAAAATCGGCGGGAAACACAAACTTTCCTACATGGATAAGCACATCATATAATATACCAAATGGATGCTTAACCGTCCTGTCAGCAAGCTATAATAACATGGAGGTAGGCCTGGCTCTCCCAATGCCTAGCCTCTTATAAATCACCAAGGGCATGAGATTAATGCTCACCCCCAAATCACATGATGCCTTTGCAAAGGCATAATTTCCTATAGTGCATGGAATGGTGAAGCTACCTGGATCAGATAGCTTCTCACCAATGGGTCTAGAGACCACTGCACTACAAGTCTGAGTAAGAGTCACGGTGGCCAAGTCTTTGAAATCAAATTTCCCCTACATCAAGTCTTTCATCATCTTAGCATACCCAGGCATTTCTTTCAAAGATTCAATTAAAGGAATGTTTACCTGGATTCTTTTGAGCATATCAATGAACTTTTTGTATTGCTCTTCTTTCTGGTGCTTGGCCAACCTTTGCGGGAATGGTGGTGGAGGCCACTTCTTCCCAATGACTTGAGACTTTTCTTTTTCTATCACTTTCTCTTCAACCTGCTGCTCTACCTATTTAGCTATTTTCTCTGTTCCCTGCTGCATCTCTTTATTTTTAGCAACTGGCTGGACTGTAACTTCTATCAACCCGGTGGACTCATCCAGTTCAATAGGCACTGGAGTGAGTGTCTCAGTCGGTCTGTTACTTATCTCTCTTTCCTGCTCAGCATTAAGATCTCTACCGCTTCTCAGAGTCACTGCCATCCGCTGCTTTGGGACTTGATCTTTTGGGTTTGTTTGTGTATCTGCAGGCAATGTCCCTTGAGGATGATTGTTAAGAGACATAGCAATCTGGCCCATCTGTACTTCAATATTCTTGATAGCTGCATCATGTGCATCTATCCTCTCATTGGTTTTGGCATTTGACCCAATTACCTGCTGCATCGTAGCTTCCAACCTTGCGAACCCATCGTCATGTCTACCCCTATGCTATGGTGGAGGTGGATGATATCCCTACTGCCGATTGCTTAAATTCTGTGGTCTAGGATATGGAGCCATGTTGTCTGGTGGCCTCATACCTGCTGCATTATATTGTGGCTGAGGAGGCTTGTACTGCTGTGGAGCCTGCTGTCCCCAACTCTGGTTACCTTGTCACTGCCCTCCATAATTTGCCACATAGTTCATATCTTCATGCTGGTGATGATGTTATTGGTCTGCAGCCCATGGATTACCTATGGGTTGGCTAATGCAAGATGTGCATAAACCAACATTGGTAGTGTGAACAATATGAACCTGCTGCTTGACCCTTGATTCTTCCACCTTCTTCGTCAGGATGCTCATTTGTGTTAATAAGGTTGCCATGTTCTCCTCTAGAGTGTTGGATGGATTCAACGGTACAGAGTGTACCACTGGAGTGATAGGAGCATTCCTGGTCGTCCACGCGGAATTTTGAGCCATTTTGTCTAGAAAATTTAGGCCCTCTCTCCAAGTCTTTCTCAGAAAAGCCCCACCTGCTTAAGCATCTACAATATTCTTCATACTATCTGAAATCCCCATATAGAACCTTTGACCCAACATCTGCTAAGGAATCCCATGGTGAGGACACATAACAAGCATACCCTTGAATCTGCCCCAAGTTTCATGTAATGTCTTCATTGGTTTATGCTTGAAGCTCACAATCTCATCAATTTGTTGAGCTGTCTTGATAGGTGGATGAAACTTGTTGTGGAATTGTTTGACTAACTCATCCCAAGTTGCAATAGAGTTTATGGGGAGTGAGTTTATCCATACCTGTGCAGCTCCTATAACTGAGAACCGAAAGAGCAATAATCTGATGGCTTCCGGAGTCACATTTGCCTCTATGTCTTGCATATTGAGAGAAAGTTCTTTAGGTGCTGTTGTGGATCTTCAACCTAATACAAAGAGAATAATCCCTTATTTTGCAACAAGTGTAGCATGTTGTTAGTAATCTGGAAAGACTCAGCTTGAATTGCTGGCACAACGATGGCAGTTGCCAAATTATTCGCCGTGGGTTGTGCCCAATCATACATTGCACCTTCTTGTGCCTCCTGCGCCTCTTGCATATTTAACCCAGCTTGCTGGTTTGGGTCATTCACGTCACCCATGTCGAAGTCTAGTTTGATTGGTTGCTGAGATTGCTAAATTTGTTTGATAGCCTTGTTACGTGCCCGGAATGTTTGCTCGGGGTCAGTGAGTCCTTCAATTAGTTCTCCAGTCCCATATTTTGTAGGCATGCACCTGAGTACCCAAATCAACAAAGGTTAAAATATTCAATGTAAAGTGTAGAAAGAACTTGACTACACAAGAATTTTGAAGTTCTGTCAATGGAAATTGATAATTCTATTAATTCCCTGGCAATGGCGTAAAAATTGATTCACGTCCAAGTAACGATCGTAGTCAATATAACCTGGTCTAATAAGTCCAGAATCGATCCCATAGAGAATTAACCTACCAATTGAAACTTTCACAACCCAAGAACACTTTCCAATCAAGTTCCCAAACTTTGAGTATATTTTTATGAGTTTTCTAACAACTATTTTGCAAGAATTAAAAGACTGAAAAGAAAGAATTGAATATTGGGTAAATAATATGGAGAAAGACTAAGGTATTGATTTCCCCTATTGATGGAATCACTTCTGTTTATGCTCATACAAATTGTCAATATATTATATCAATCATGAACGCTATTTGTACCGTAACCCTCTCCCGAGAAATTACAATAATTTACTAGTGCACTCTCCCGAGATACCCTAGCTAGCTTTAATTTGAATAGTTCACTTAAGATTGCACCCAAGACTTTGTTATTCCTAATCCCATCTTTACGCCTAAAGTTATAGATTCCTCCAATAACCTAGGTATGGTATTGTTCAACAATATACCTAAATATGCACTCTTTTCCAAGTTATGCACACAAAACAGGCACAACTAATTGGGAGCTCTACCAATTAACTACAACAAGAACGAAATTGAACAAATAGAAATCTTGCTAAGAATTTGTAACCACATTTACGAGAAGTTCATCACCCAATAGGTTCCATCAAAACCTTAGATAAGGAATAAGCTACTCATGATCAAAGAAGCAAGAATAATAATTGAATTCATAATCAAAGAATTACTATAAAAGAAAGAAATAAGTTGAGAGAGTTCTCTCTTACTAATAATATTGCAAAAGTAGTCAAAACTACAATGCTTGCCTCTTTTGGGCGGACTAGAGGTTTATATAGAGTGTTTAGGGCTTAAAAATTGAGTGTGTACAAAATTAGAACTAAACGTTGCGGCGCCTTCCGCGGTTCGTCCGCTTTCGCGGACGAACCGCGAACAGAACAATTCTCTGAATCTTGTGAGGTTCCGCGAGCTTGTTTTTCCGCGGTTCATCCGCGGTCAAGAGTGAACCGCAGATGAACAGTAATCCAGACTTCTTCTTCAATTTTTCAAGCTAACTTCACTTCAACACTTCACTTGGCCTTTTTACCATCTTGTGACTCCAAAATAGACCCTTTAGTATCCAATAGCTCATGTGTACCTCTAAGACACCAATAAACACTAATAAAAGCATTTTGTTATCATAAACAATATCAATTCAACAACAAAGTGTGATTATTTAGGGTATAAATATAGTCAAATTCACCTATTATCAGATAACAAGGGAATATTTTCTGCATTTTCATTTTTCATGCATCAGACGCCCACCTGGATAACAAGGGAATACATTTCTGTATTTTTAATTTCCGTTCAGGTGCCCACCTGTATAATAAGGGAATACATTTCTGCAATTTAATTTCTGTTCAGGCGCCCACCTGTATAACAAGGGAATACATTTCTGCAATTTAATTTTTGTTCAGGCGCCCACCTGTATAACAAGGGAATACATTTCTGCATTTTTCATTTTGTTTTATCTAACATAAGTAACACCATGACACATATGGAAAACCCCACACTGGAGGCAAGAAACACAATTGAAGTCACACCAAAGGGAAGGATGCAGTATGTCAGAAACAAGAAAATAAAACAAAAATCAACAAAAACGAAGGATGAGTGGCATAAGATGTGGAAGAGCAAGGAAGAACAAGAAGACAAGGGATAGATAGGAATATTGAAATTCATAGGATCATAGCTTATAATAGCTTCTATATTTTTCATTTTTATCCCCGGTGTAATAAGGAGTTAGTCAGTAATTATAGCAAAAGTAGTAGCAGCGGCAAAGTTTTGGTAGTTTCAAACTACTAGACCTTCCCGAACTTCACAGACCTGATTCCTGTTTAGCCCAGGATATGTAGGCACCCTCTGAGGCAGGGTGCGGTGAAAAGGTTTTCAAAAATGCTTCTCACGGAATATGTCAGTGGGCAAAAATCTCTCATTACTGCTCACTTGTCTTTGCACTGAAACTCTTCGTGTTCCCGAGCAAAGAGGGGCAATTGTGAGCATGTGATTTTTGCCCTAAGCAAACAAATTCCAATATTAAAAATAAATAAGATTTTTGATATGCAATTATGTGCTTAATTGAATAAAGTGTGTGATTGTGATTGAAACAATGTGAAATTAAAAACTAAAAAAAGGAGGTAATTAGAAAATGTCACAAGAAATAAAGAAATTCAAGAAAATTAACAAAAAATACAAAAATATCGGAAAATTAAAGAAAATAGAAATAATGTCATAAAAATACCAGAAAAATTTAAAAAAATAAGAAAAATAAAAGAGAAGCAATAATTGAAAAGAATACAAAAAGAGAAAAATAAAATACAAAAAGGAAAATACAAATAATAATTAATTACAAAAGAAATACATGAAAATAGAATAGATTGGGCCAAAATTCAAGCCTAAAGTGTAATAGCCCAAAGAAATACACCGTCCGGTCCAAATGTTAAAAGAAACGACGGTGTATTGAAGAAATTAATTTTCAGCCGTTGAGATGTTGATCCAACGGACCAAGTGAGGCAGTCTAAGTGTAAAAGAAACGGCACCGTTTAATAGATTAAATCCTGGCCGTCTAAATCAAGTGATTTAACGGAGGCCAGACAATTCTTCATTAAACCAAACGACGGCGTCTAAGGACCATTGATCTTGGCCATTGATCAAAAATGATCCAAAGGCCAGGATCGCCTAGCCCCAAGGGAGTATATAAACTCCATCTCCCATTCAGAGATCAAGCGTTACAACCCTAGCCGCCTTCTCTTTTCTTCTTCATCGTCTCCTTCACCTTCTTCTTGGAGACTAGCCAGAATCCATGGCCGTCTCCGGCCACCTTCAACCCCAAACTTTTTTCTTTCTCTCCTTCTCACCGAAGACCACCCTAGAAACCTAGGAATAACCAGAAAATCCTTGTTCTTGAAAATCCGGTCACCGGAGTCTTTGTCGGTGACCTTCAACCTATGATTCCATCTCCAAAAATAACACCCTAGGACCACTACGAGGGGATTTTTCACCCTATGTAGTTGGTTTCCTTCAAATCATCATGGAAATGCTCAAATATTCAAAAGAAGTTCGCTGGAACCCTACCTCCGGCAAACACCCAAAAACAACCCACCCCCCAAATACACCCTTTAACACCTATAACACCCTTTTTACCACCAAAACCCAAAAATAGACTCATTTAAGAGAAATTTTAAAAATCAGACTTCAAATAGTCTTGAAGACTGGAAGAAAAAGAAAAGAAAAAGAAAAGAAAAAAGAAAAAGAAAGAAAGAAGGAAAATAAAGAAGAAATAAAGAGAACAGGAGACAAATACTGCGAGCTAAGTGCCTTTCATTTCAAGTTTTCTTTTTGCATGTTCTTTGTGTAGTTGTTTTTGTTTTCTGTAGTATATATTTTGTATGTTTTCTGTTTTAAGTTTCCTATATTTTGATCTTCTACATATCTTCTGTTCTAGCACTTCTGACTGTTTCATCTTCTGAGATTTCTATATATAATCCTTTGCATATTCTTGTTTGATAACTTCCAGAGGGTTTATATCATTAGCCTATCTCATCTATCATGTTCATTACGCGTAACTGATATGTTGAGCTTCTTAGGGTTTTCTATAAGTCAACATATGAATTTGATGTGAATATGCTTTTTATGTCTGATTTGTTAAATGTGCCTAAGTCTGAAATTATAAGTTAGTTAATCGGGATTCAACTATTATCAAATTTTTCCTCTGAGATCTGGTTAATTGATAAGTGATTTTTGATTGAGGCTATGTGTGAAAAATGACATAAATTGGCTGTATTTGTAACAGATTCATATGTTAGACTGTGTTAAATCTTACTATGGTTTGTGGTATTGGTTATAGCTATAATAGACAAGTCTGATTAGTAATCTAGCTATTATTGAAAGTGACCATAATCTGGCTATAAGTGAAATGATTTAAGATTGTGTGATTAATTTGGCCACTCTTGAAACATTGGAGTGGTTAATTCTGCAAATCTAAGTCTAGTCAATAAACAGACTAGTCCTGCAATCTATTCTGATTAGTTAAGTAAAAATAAAAAGGCTACATTTTAAATTAGTCCAAGACAATTAAGTAAGGTTAAAATTGAAAGACTGTTGAGTGTAAATCTAGCCAAGTCTTAAATAATTTAGAATATAATGGGCAGTTCTTAAATAATAGCTAAACTTAGGATACCCAGACCATTAACATGTCGGGTAAATAATACATAGTATTAAGGGTATAAAAGGAATAAGAAATGGTATAATTGTGGATTTAATAGAGCTTATAGGGACAAAATATACTTTTAGGACTAGTATTTCTGCAATTAGAAACAAAATAAAGGGTAAAACAGGTATAGTAAAAAGGCCTAACTGTTAAAATCCTTAGCAAGTGAAGGCACCATAGTAATATGCCCTTAGAAGAAGCAAACAGAATTCCCTAGAACCTTCCAACAAGGGCTAGAAGGCTTTTCAATTCTGAAATAAGGTACCAAATTGTAATTAATAAGAAAATTAAGGGGAGGGAACTTATAATAAGATTTTTTGAATTTCTCCCTCAAAATTTCACCCAAAACATCTATAAATAGGCTTCATTTAAGCCTGAAAATGGGCTAGATTCTAGAAATTCAGAGAAAACATTCTGAAATATAGAGTTATACCATAAATAGAGAGTAAAATTCTTGAGTATAAGTCGATTGCAATTCTGGAATTCAATTAGGGTCTTCTGCTGTTCTATACTATTAGATTCTATTGGATTTTCTTCAATCCTGTTCCTTGGTTTGCTTATCTGCTGGATTCGAGGATTATACTCGACTGTGTTGTTCTGCTGCTGTGATTTGTTCTCTATTGTTTTGCTGCTGTGATCGCTGACTATCCTTCATCTCATTTGCCTTATAGACTCATAAGTTTCTTTTTGCTGAATCAGGTACATATTTTCAATCCAAATATGTAACTGTGAGCTATTTGAAGAAATGAAAAATGCCATGAGTTGTTGCATGGAATCGAATCTTGTATTCTAAAGTTTTATGTTAATTATCTATTAGATTCTCTGTAATTTGATAGGAATAACTATAATAGCTAAGTATATATATGGGATTTGAACAATGTAATAGATAGAGTTGTATAGAATACCTATAGTCATAATCACCCCAAAATTAGTTTAAAAACATGGTTAACTCGTTAAATCAATTCACCTAGTTAAGAATAGTTTCGTAATCTGCATAATAACCACATTAGTCTTCATGAATTAGAATGCGATAATTAACTTAGTTTTAGTCTGTTTCTTCACTTAAATTAGTTAATAACAAGTTAGAATAGTGAAAGTTAGAGATCAATAACTAACGACAATTCAAATTTGTATAGTTAAGTTCCATATCATTATTCAAAACAGCGGAAATTAGTAGCTTATTATTTAAGTTTGGTTAGGAATTGATAATTATGGCCCATAACAACATGAGTTACAATTAGTGGTTAATAATGAGTCAATTCGCATAGTTAAATAGCGTATCATTGTTAAAGTAGATGAGACAGTAGTCTATTGTTCAAGTTTAATTAGTGATAGATAATGTAACGACCCGGCCAGTTGTTTTTGAAATTTATGCCCCGATCCCCAATTTAACTGTTTCCCCAAGTCCATTACTGCTATTGTAGCTTGTCGGGAGGTTCGGTTCTAGAATTTGGAGTGTTTTAGGACACTTAGTCCCTAAATGAGAGCTTTATAGTTGAAAAATGGCCCGTATTCGGAACAGTGTTAAGACAATGTCGGAATGGAAATCCAATGGTTTCATTAGCTCTGTTAGGTGATTTCGGGGTTGGGAGCGCATTCAGAATGTATTTTGGAGGTCTGTAGCTCAATTAGGCTTGAAATGCCGAAGTTTGAAATTTTTGGAAATCCGATCGATAGGTGAGTTTTTGATCCGAGAGTTGGAGTGGAATTCTGACAGTTGTAGTATCTTCGTTAGGTGATTTTGGATATGTTTGCAAATTTTTAGATCATTCGGACATCGTTTGGTCGGGTTTTTGATAGCATGTAGGTTTCGGAAGTTTTGGATGAAACTTAGGCTTGAATTCACTTTGATTTGGTGATTTTTGTGTTTATGGACGTGTATTTATGATGGGAACAAGTTCGTATGATATTTTAGAGTAGTTTGGTGTTTTTTGTTGAGGTCCCGGGGGCCTCGGAATATTTTCGGATGCCCAACGGGTCATTTTTGGAAGTTTTTGAACTGCTGTTATGGTATCTGGTATTGTTCTTCGCGTTCGCGAGGGTCCTATCACGTTCGCGAAGAAGAATTTGGCCTCTGAGACTTTTTTCTCCACGTTCGCGATAAGGGCATCGCGTTCGCGAAGAAGGGTTTTCCATCAGGGACTTTGTTCTTCGCGTCGCGAACAGTGCCTCGCGTTCGCGAAGAAGGATTTTTCTGTCGCACAGGTCCTACTTCGGAAGCCCATATCTTTTTAGCTACAAGGAATTTGAAGGTGATTCAAAAACAAAGGTTGTAGAGCTTCGAATTTAGTTACCAGAAACATATTATAATAGTCATTTGGAGTTGTGTGTAAAGTGTTATGACCATTGCAATAGAGGCTGTCCGAGCAAAGTTGGAAAATGTATTTTTGGCAGTTTGTTCTTCGCGAACGCAAGAGAAGGACCGCAAACGCGAAGAACAAATACCTAGGCAGCAGAATAAAGTCCAAACGTTTTCCCATTTGCCATTTTTGACAATTTGGAGCACGGGTAAGGCGATGTTTTGGGAGATTTTTGAAGAGATCAAAAGGGTAAGTACGTTTAACTCAATTTTGGTTGTATAAATCGAATCTATTGCAAGTTTTAGTGTTTAATTTGAGAATTTTTGTTGAAAAAGGTAGAAAACCCTCTTGGATAGAATCAAGGATTTGATGGGCCATTTGTGATCCGATTTGGGTGTTCTTAGTATGGTTAGACTCGTGTGGAGATAAGGAATCCGAAAATGTAACTTTCGTAATTTTTCGAGAAGCGTACCGAAAGTTGGGTTCTGGCAACTTTGTGGTTTTGGTGTAATACG
Source organism: Nicotiana noctiflora (assembly GCA_032618575.1). Lineage (NCBI taxonomy): Eukaryota > Viridiplantae > Streptophyta > Magnoliopsida > Solanales > Solanaceae > Nicotiana > Nicotiana noctiflora. Next base: position 87,129 of record JASVEL010004954.1, on the reverse strand, counting down.
AATTGTTTTGATTGGGTAATGCCTATTTGGCCCATTTTGATGTATTTCTATTGATTTTGATCAGATTCTACACATGGAGGCCGATACTCGTGGCAAGAGAGTTGTCTCTGAGCGGTTTCGTACTGGAATTGAGGTAAGTGGCTTGTCTAACCTCGCGCGGGGGGACCTTCTCTCCTAGGATATTATGTGTTAATTTAAATACCTTGTACGCGAGGTGACGGGCGTGTACATGCGCAGATTGTTGGAAACCACCTTACTTGAACTGTTCAAATTATGATAATTCTTGTTATTTAGTTGATTTAATTGTGATATCCGTTTGAGATTAGTTGGAAAAGCATGATTAGATACGATTACCTGTCTAAGTGACTACTTGTTTTACTTGAACTTCTTGAAACTTGTTGGTACTGGTTTTTAGTGTAATTGTGGTTATGTATTTCATATTTCTTTATGCTTTCCTCTTATTGTTTGTGTTGTGGACTGCAGGTTCAATTCCCGGAGATCCAAGGGCTGCGGGTTCGATTCGTGGAGATCCGGAGTTGTAGTGTTGGTAGACTGCGGGTTCAATTCCCGGAGATCCAAGGGCTGCGGTTTCGATTCCCAGAGACCCGGATTTTATTGAGATATTGAGATGCGGACTGCGGTTTGATTCCCGGAGATCCCGAGCTATTGAGACACGGACTGCGGGTTCAATACCCGGAGATCCTGACATATTGAGGTACAGATAGCGGGTTCAATTCTCGGAGATCCTAGGGCTGCGGTTCGATTCCCGGAGACCCAGAGGTACTGATGTAGGGACTGCGGGTTCAATTCCCGGATATCCTGAGTTGTTGGTTATACAGAGGGACTGCGGGTTCAATTCCCGTAGATCCTGGACTTGCTGATTTGAATTTATGTTGTGTTAGTTACTTGTTGTTAGCTTAATTGTAGACAGTTGCAGTAATTACTTTATTGTTGTTATTTCAGACTCATTCTTATTTAAACTGCTTATTTCTGTTATTATCATTATGTTATTGTCTCTCCGTAGGGCCATGACCTTCCTCGTCACAACTCCATCGAGGTTAGGCTTGGCACTTACTGAGTACCACCGTTGTGTACTCATGCTACTCTTCTGCACACTTTTGTTGTGCAGATCCAGGTATATCAGATCATGCACTTTTCAGGTGATCTAGCAGCTCTTCAGGAGACTCGAGGCATGATCTGCTACGTTCGCGGATCCTGGGAGTCCCTTTCCATTCTCACTAGTGATAGCAGTTATTTCCCTTACTCTCGTTCTATAGACATTCTTGATGTATAGAGCCACAGTTGTACTCTTTTTTAGTCTGTGTTGCTTGTGGGTTTTCGGGTCTTGGTAGTATGTTGCTAGTGTGTTTTGGCGAAGTGTATGTGCCGAGCGGCACTTATTACATTTCATTTACATTATTCCGCTGTTATCATATCTTCTGTTCATGAAATTGTATATTCCGCATCGTGTTAGGCTTACCTATTCGCGAAGGCTGGGTGACATCATGACAGGTTCACGATTGGTAAACTAGGGCCGTGACAAGTTGGTATCAGAGCTCTAGATTCATAGGATTCACGGGACACAGACCGGTTATTTAGAGTCTCGCTGATCGATACAGAGACGTCTGTATTTATCTACGAGAGGCTATGTAACCGTTAGGAAAATTCCACTTCATTTTATTCCTTATCATGTGTCATTTATTTAGTTGGAGCCTATATCATATGTTCTTTTGCATCCACTCGTGTTTTGAAGTTGGGCACTCGGTATCAAGTATGTGCCGACGGTTCTTGATGTTATAGAGGGATTATAATGGAGCCAAGAATTTACTCAACCATTGATACTGCGTGTCATCCATATCGATAATGTAAAGTATTGAGAGATCTATTCAATTGTGCACAAGGGGGTGCACTAGGTTCTGACATTCGGTTGATAAGTATGGTCTTAAGAAGGTTTACTGAACTGCCTAATCATTGCAGAAATGGCAGAGTCACAAGATGGATGTAGATCTAAAGATAGTTGGTGGTAATAAAGACTATATAGTTCGTATGATATGTCTGTTTAGAAACTAGCAACAGAGATACTAGAGGAAGTGAGTTTAACTATCATAAGAAGGACATGTACCAAACGAATGTCTTGGGTTGTCTTATGATGATGACGTACAAATGATAAAGGTTAGTATCATGGATTAACAGGATGTATCTTATGGCTTCATGCCAAGTGAAAGGATTTCACTATCAACGATCAAATTATGTGTCATGTGTCATATAAGATTTGGCCTGCAATGTATTTAAGTGCTATTCAAAAGTTCTTTGAAACTTGCTGATGAGTAAGAGTTGAGATTTGTATGGTATGACGTTGGGACTTTTAATGTTCCTATGTCCATAATAATTCTACATTTCATTAACAGCAGGGAAAACTTCGACAAAGGCTACATGGTGCTTCATAGATGTGTGAGAATCACAGTATGTCTTAAGCTGTCATTGGTAAAGAATGCTTGGTGCATGGAGCGGGAAGATGTTTGATTGTATTGGAATGAGTTCATACCCTATGGTGTCAGACTGCTAATAGGGCACATGTGGTTATGTTCGTTGGATCAAGTGAATTGCAGTTGAATAAGAGCAAATGACTTGAGAGAATGGTTCTAATGTGTTCGAGAGTCGTGTAATAGTGTCTTTGAGATAAGTGGGAGAGTGCCACCGCTTACGATTGGTTCGCATGGTTAATTACCTGCGTGAATTCTGGGTATTAGTGTATTAATGGGTTATTGCAGCTACGGAAAAGGACCAAGAGTGGTAATTTGAGTATATGAATTGTTGAATGCATGTTATGGTTAGCCTTACTGGCTCATGTTCAAACTTGAGGGAAGATTCATGATTTATGCCTCGTATAGGTGCGGCTTCGAGGGAAGTGATCCCGCTGGGTGCTTTATCGAGAGGGTACTCATATGTTATAAAATTCAGTAGAGTTGGTTGCATACTGGGACGAGCCAGAGCCGGATGGCTCTTAATAGCGGTCCTAGTGAATTCAAGAGGTGAAGTGTGGTGCCTGATAATTCTAAGTCTATAAGTACAGTTGAGAGTCAAGCTTTTGAAGCAACTTATGAAGAAAGGGACAAAATGTTCTATGATGTTTTGACTTGTGGTGTAGTATTTGAGAGACATGTAATGGTCGTCATTCTTGAGATAGCATGGCCTCATGATTTAAGGTCACTCGGGGTGAGTGTGGTTGGAATAAGTTAGGTATTGAAGGGAGACATTAACATTTCTAAGGCAATCAAGGATAAACTGGAAGGAAGTAGATTGATTAGCCATAGTTGAGTTGGCATATTGGTGTCAATGATCGGTTCATGCAACGTGATCGAGTTATGCATGTGATTTGTGGTGGTGCATTTGAGGCTTGTCGGCCACAGGGATTGATGTTATTCTGAAGTATTCTTCTATTAGAGGCCTGTTATGAGTAGACAGATCTCGGGAAGGGTTATGGTGGCTTGGACCACTACTTAGAGATCGGCTTATTCAATGGTTATGAGAATTCGCTTGTGTGTTGCTATATCTCTCCTGAAGTGATTTAAATGGAAAGTCTTATGTGATGAAGTATTAGCCTATCGTCAGTTCTAGATATGTGATGGAAATCGTGTCTATCGTATATCAGCACGTGAGATGCAGTGAGTGGTATGGAATTTGAAGTAAGGACCAAAGTTGCAGTTTGGTCAATGGGTGTAATATAAAGAGCTCGGATGAGCAGGAAAGGGGTTTTAGTGTTTTGAGTAAGATGGGTATTAACGTCAGTATCACTTGAGATCGATGTCCTATGAGAAAGGCCTTGCATCCCGGTTAGGGACTCCTGTTCACTTTTCAGTGTTAGTGCACCCGGTGGTTTGAATGTGCAGGCCCGTTAATTATTCGGAAGATGGTGGGAGCTTGTCCCACAAGAAAATTGCATAGGTGTGACATGTAGTCACTTGATTGGTTAGAAATTTAAGCCAAGTATGAGGATTTTGGTGATATCATCCATTCAAGAATTTATGCCTGGAGGGCACTCTACTTATTGGTTTATATACCTGTGAAATATTATTGGCTTAGCTTGGCATGACCAGGATAGACTTAAGGTCGGTGGATAGATTTAAATGTGGAAGTGAGCCTTGCATCAGGCCTGTTGTGTTTCTTCCAGCAATGCGCCCCTTTTAGAGGGGTAGTCGTGGTCTTATTTCATGGTTAGTTAAATCATGTAAAGATATATTGCACCGTATGAGTTGTGAGATGGCTTGATAAATTCCTTATGTGTTGATGTTCCGCTCAGCGGTGATGTTATATGAGCATGATGGCTCTTGAGACTTAGATTATGTATCGCACCTCAGTTGTGCTTGAGTTTATAGCCTATAGCGCTATATGTTTCCTTGTGAATGATATTATGCACCTTAGTGTGATTATGATCGATATTCAGTATTTTGATGTGATGAGCTATTCAGCTCGACGTATGGCTCCTTGTGTGAGTTTTATATTTGGATCGGGTGGCACGCCACCATGGTTATATTGTTTGGATCGGGTGGCACGCCGCCATGGGTATACTGTTTGGATCGGGTGGCACGCCGCCATGGGCTATATTGTTGGGATCGGGTTGCACGCCGCAATAGTGTGATGTTTATTTCAGTGTCCATATTTGCTTTTATGTGTTTTGTTTCCTATTTTACTGAGGAAGTCCATGCTAGTGTGACAGTTTAATAGTTCTCTCTAGTGTTCCGCTTCCATTTGTATCAGTACGGATTAGTGGCCTACTGACATATTGTGTCATCTTGTAGGACTTTTGATTATGTCTAAGGCGGCATGTCGCTTGAGCAGTTCGTACTGGGTGAGATGAGGTTATAAGATTTGGGGTCAGTGCAAACTGATTATATGAAGTATATATTATAGAGAAAAAGATCATTCTTTGGGTTTGGACAAGGTAATGGATCTTGTCAGGAGTATGGACCCAATGTATTGTTGGCTCAGTAGTTGGTTATGAATATCGGCACATCTCATCCGTCGTGTCAGTATTGTAAAAGTTAGGACGAGAACTATGTAGATCATGAGGTGCAATGAGAGCATCTGATTCGTTAAATTTTGGCTGATTTGGTCATAAAAGAAAATATTATCGTGGTCCTGTGGATTTTGAGTTGCAAGGTAAGAATCCAGCAAGGTTATGCAGTCATGGTTGAGGACGGTGTGTAGGGAATAATGGAGTGATCTCTTCAAAAAAACAGGCCTGACATAGAATTCCAGATGTTGGAATTAGGCTCTAAGACTTATTTGTTTGAACAAAAGGGAATATCTTCAGATTATATCAGGCTAATGTGCTCAGGTGAGTTCGAGATTCATTGGCCCTTTTGAGATTTGGAGGCGTGTTGGGGAAGTTTCTTATGAGCTGGCCTGACCTCCCAGCCTAGCCGGAGCCCATCCCGTAGTTCATGTCTCTATGCTCCGGAGATAGCATGGTGAACCGCCGCACGTGTTGGATTTCTCTTCCGTTCAGCTAGACGAGGATCTGTCTTATGTTGAGGAGCTAGTGGACATTCTGGACAGGCAAATCAGGAAGCTAAGGTCAAAGAACATCGCTTCACTAAAGGTCCAGTGGCGGGGTCAGCCGGCAGAGGAGGCTACTTGGGAGACCGAGCAGGATGTGCGCAGCCAGTACCCTCATCTCTTCACCACTCCAGGTATATTTTCTATGCTCGTGCGAGGACGAACGAATCTTTTAAGTGTGGGAATATGTAACAACCCGTCCGGTTGTTTTTGAAATTTATGCCCCGATCCCCAATTTAACTGTTCCCCTAAGTCCATTACTGCTATTATAGTTTGCCGGGAGGTTCGGTTCTAGAATTTGGAGTGTTTTAGGACACTTAGTCCCTAAATGAGAGCTTTATTGTTGAAAAATAGCCCGTATTTGGAATAGTGTTAAGACGACCTCGGAACGGAAATCTGATGGGTTCATTAGCTCCGTTAGGTGATTTCAGGGTTGAGAGCGCGTTCGAAATGTATTTTGGAGGTGTGTAGCTCATTAGGCTTGAAATGCCGAAGTTTGAAATTTTTGAAAATCTGATCGATAGGTGAGTTTTTGATCCGGGAGTCAGAGTAGAATTCCGATATGTTGTAGTAGCTTCGTTAGGTGATTTTGGATATGTCTGCAAATTTTCAGGTCATTCGGACATCGTTTGGTCGGGTTTTTGATAGCATGTATGCTTCAGAAGTTTTGGATGAAACTTAGGCTTGAATTCGCTTTGATTTGGTGATTTTCGTGTTTATGGATGTGTTTTTATGATGGGAACAAGTTTGAATGATGTTTTGGAGTAGGTTGGTGTTTTTCGTTGAGGTCCCGGGGGCCTCGGGATGTTTTCAGATGCCCAACGGGTCATTTTTGGAAGTTTTTGAACTGTTGTTATGGTATCTGGTATTGTTCTTCGCGTTCGCGAGGGTCCTATCGCGTACGCGAAGAAGAATTTGACCTCTGATACTTTGTTCTTTTCGTTCGCGATGAGGGCATTGCGTTCGCGAAAAAGGATTTTCCATCAGGGACTTTGTTCTTCGCGTTCGCGAACAGTGCCTCGCGTTCGCGAAGAAGGATTTTTCTGTCGCACAGGTCCTACTTCGGAAGCTCATATCTTTTTATCTACAAGGAACTTTGAGGTGTTTCAAAAACAATGGTTGTAGCTCTTTGAATCTAGTTTCCAGAAATGTATTAGAATAGTCATTTGGAGTTGTGTGTAAAAATTTACGGCCATTTCAATAGAGGCTGTCCGAGCAAATTTGGAAAATGTATTTTTGGCAGTTCGTTCTTCGCGAACGCGAAGAACAAATACCTGGGCAGCAGAATAAAGTCAAACTTTATCCCAATTTGCCATTTTTGATGATTTGGAGCACGGGTAAGGCGATTTTTTGGGAGATATTTTGGGAGATATTTTGGGAGATTTTTGGAGAGATCAAAAGGGTAAGTACTCTTAAGTCAATTTTGGTTGTATAACTCGAATCTATTGCAAGTTTTAGTGTTTAATTTGGGAATTTTTGTTGAAAATGGTAGAAAACCCTCTTGGATAGAATCAAGGATTTGATGGGCCATTTGCGATCCGATTTGTGTGTTCTTGGTACGGTTAGACTCGTGTTGAGATAAGGAATCCAAAAATGTAACTTTCGTAATTTTTCGAGAAGCGTACTGAAAGTCGAGTTTTGGCAACTTTGTGGTTTTGGTGTAATTCGAATTGTTTTGATTGGGTAATGCCTATTTGGCCTATTTTGATGTATTTCTATTGATTTTGATCAGATTCTACACATGTGGAGGCCGATACTCGTGGCAAGAGAGTTGTCTCTTAGCGGTTTCGTACCGAAATTGAGGTAAATGGCTTGTCTAACCTCGCGTGGGGGAACCTTCTCTCCTAGAATATTTTGTGTTAATTTAAATGCCTTGTACGCGAGGTGACGTGCGTGTACATGCACAGATTGTTGGAAACCACCTTACTTGTAATCTGAAGATAAAGGTTTTGCACCAACTATTATGTTGTTAAGATAAAGCTATGAAAAGAGTATCCTTACACTTACCTTAAAATCTAGGTTTAAGTGTTATCCAAAGTAGATGCTTATGCATGGTAACAATCATACAAGTGATAAGGTATGTTATCCTTACATTGACAATTGCAAAATATAAGGTTGACCGCTTTTTAAACGCCGAAAATCATCCTTTATCAAAATCCTGAATCATGAAACTCATGAAACATTAAGTATCCGTGGTTTAATCATGAAACTCATGAACCATCTAAGGATCTAGTGAGCTTTCATATGATAAATTGCTATAGAGTTATTCTTTAAGCCATGTTGACTGTGAGCTTGTACAAGTATTTGCTACTAGTAAAGAGGACATGCGTGATTATTATGACGCTTGTGATCAAGTACTCTTTCATAAACCTATGCATGAATCATTGTGTAATAGCCTGAGTAATTATTTAGGATACATTGATGTTGCAAATATTATTGGGGAAAATTGTAATCATGAGTATGAATGTATTGAAACTTTTATTTTGGGAATTATGGGTTCTTCTAACCTTCTTGAGGATATATGTGCTTCTTTGAATAGCTTATATATTGAAGAATCTATGAAATTTGTAATTAATAATTGGCTATATAATAAATGTGTCTTATTTGATACATGTAGCAGAGATACTTGTTTTAAATAGACACATGATCAATCTTTTGTAATTTCATTGCCATGCATATTTTTTGACTACCTTAAGAGAGGTATTTATGGGACAATTCTAAGTAGTTATAAATTTTATTAGTATGATGATGTCCACATACTGTATAAAGGAGTATTTACACCTATTAGGCTTAATTGGGTTAAGTGGAGACATGGTCACTATCTTGTTTTATTCTTACTATTTTTTAGTGGATGCCATTTTTTTGTGCCTGTCTTTGTTTTCTTGCGAGGTGAAAATTTGAGGACGAATTTTCTTCAAGAAGAGGGGAATGATAGCATCCTAGGAAGGCCAAATCTATTTAAGGATAAGTATGAAGTTTTGGAATTGCAAATAGGGTCTTTAACAAGATCTCAAGTTAAAAAGTTACAAAATAAGGCCATTTGACCAATTTTGCACCTAAATGTGCTCAAAACTTGCAGCCCATGAAGTCTTGCATAAAACCACGTTTTAAGCATATAAATGACTTACTTGATGTCCAATAAAGGTACAATAGGCGTGCTAGATGTTGAGTGCAAGTTGGTGCCAAGTTGCTTGCAAATTACAAATTCAAGATTTTAAAGATTTCCAAGATTTTCAAGATTCTATCCAAGATTGGTTTGGGACTTATTTCCATATATTATGGGACTATATTTATTGCTTTCCTAGTTAGTTAAAATTAATATTTTCTTTTTCCTAAGATTAATAGAATTATTTTCCAAGATTGACTTGATTTTAGTTTCCTAGAGTTTTACCTTTTCCTATTTTAGTTGGACTTGTTGTCCAAAGTAGTTTAGGACTTTATTTCCTAATATTTAAGGATAATTTCGTGATAACCCTCTATATAAAGGGTTATCTTCTTTGTTTTTAGGTAGATTATTCAGAATATTATCAATAAAATTTGTGAGATTTTTCTTTCACTCTTGTGTGGCTACTCTTCGATTTATTCTTCAACCTTTAAGACTGAACTTACGGTGGTAAGAATTAAACCCCTTTCGAAAAATTAGATCACTTCTAGGTATTCAAGAAAGGTGATATGTTTAGGCTTATTGTTGTTCTTGTTATTCTAAAGGGCCGGGTTTCACAATCTATTTCTTGTTATTAATTTCTATCAAAAGCGATTAGTTCTTTGTTAGCTAATTGTTGTTGTTAGGATTCAACTTCAAGAATAGACTTCTTGAATTCAAGAAACTCTTTCTTGAATTCAATCTATCTTTAATTTTTGTATTTTATTCGTTTCTTTACTTTCTTTTAGCTTCCGCATGATTCTTATTTTTCTTTAGTAATTCTTGAATCCCTATCGTGTTGCTATCAAGTGGTATCAGAGCTTAGGCTAATCAAAATTTCAATCTTGATAATCTTGGGAGGTTCTTGATTAAAAAAAGAAAAAAATGAAATAAAAATAAAAAGAAATTCAGCCCCCAAATAAAGTGTTCTTATTCATTATTACTTTTATAATTCAAGTATTTTTTTGGTTTTCAAGTCAAGAAAGGAAACAACAAGAAGAGATCCTAGTTCTTGAAGATTAAGGAAATATCTTTCCTTATTCTTGTGGGTTTGGGTTTCTTAAATTCTTTCATTTTTTTTCATCAACCAACGCCTATTCTTTCTAGGTTTGGTCTCTCACTTTCTTTTTTCTTTTTGTAACTCCTCATTCTTATCACTACGGGTTGTGACTTGTTAGATTGATTAATAAATCTAAAGATTAACAACCAATAGTTGCTTTGAGTGGAAAAAGGTAAGAGAGGTGAAAACATTAGAAGAAAAAAAGCCAAATATTCAATACACTTATTTCTTTTAATTTGTTCAAGATGTTTCAAAGAGGTAGTTATGAAGAAACGAGGTGAGCTATGACATAACAATTTGAAAGGTCAAACTTACAACATGCTGAAGCTAAGGAGGACAATGGTAAATTTATTTTTCAAACAATAGCTAAAGTGATGTCTCATATTTATGCCCTTAGAATTGACAAAGAGTTTGGGTATAACTCAATTAGCACTTATATGGTTGAGAAATTGAACTTGCATTATCTCGAGCATATTGAACCCTAAATGTTTGGAGGAGTAAAGCTAGATAAGAGAGTCTTATTACTATTCTCAATTGGAAGGTATGAGGATGCGGTCTGGTGTGATGTGATTCCCACGAATAATCATCATGTCTTGTTGGGAAAACCATGGTATGTCTATAGTATAGCTTCATATAACATGGAAAAAAATAGACACTTTTTTGAGGTTAATGAGAAGAAACACATTATTGGACCTTTGACTCTCTCACAAATTCATGAAGATGAAAAGATTGTTAAAGAGAATATGGAAAAATATGAGAGAGAAAATAATGAGAGGAGTAACGGAGTGCATATTGACATCCCAAGAAAGGAAAAAGGAGAGGATATGTTGAGTAAAGATAGTGTGATGTCAAGAAATGAAAAGAGTGAGCTGGAGAGGAAAGAAAAGAGAGAAGGCCATGAGATACAAAAAGGCTTTGAGGTAGAGAGAGAGAAGGATGGTTTGAGAGATGAAAAAGAAGAAAACTTTAGTGAGAGAAAAGAGGCAAATGGTGTTGAAAAAGTTAGTCTTGAGGTAAAAGCCAAAGAGAGTGTAAATAAGAAAATATGTTCTTTACTTCTTAACCCATTAACTCTTTCTTGTTTTAGTTCTTGTGTTTTTGTGCAGCCACATGTTGAAAGATCTTCTAAAATGATAGGTGAGGTGAAAGCGATGGTGGCAAAAGATCCTAGTGGATTCCAACATGAATTTGGCGAAATCAATTACTGTTCGATGGTGGAAGATAAAAGCTTGGTTTATGACACAAAGTTCCTTAAAGCCATTGCTAAGCTGGAATCACTGCAAAAAAGAATACAAGGTGATGTTGTTCCATTATTAAATAAGTCCAAGTATGGTATGTATAATTGGTCTATTCGAATTCTTGGCCTTTCTAGGACATCTAAGGTATGCTTGAAGTTAATGAACTATACTCTAATTTCTTATGTTGATGACTCTATAATGGTTAAGGATGATGGTCTTTTGATGCATATCAAGTCATTAATAGTAATATCTAAGTTCAAGTGCAAGAGTAATTTTCTTATTTTTGAAATTGAGTTCGACGTGGATGATTATGAATTCCAACTTGGTAGAATGAGGCTTGCGAATGATTTATATATTTCTTCTTCTCTTATTCAGGTGTCTAGTGAGCTTTCATATTATAAATTTGTAGAGAGTTATTCTTTATGCCATGTTGACTGTGAGCTTGTACAAGTATTTGCTTGTAAAGAGGATATGCATGATTATTGTGACGCTTGTGATCAAGCACTCTTTCATAAACCTATGCATGACTCTTTGTGTAATAGCTTGAGTAATTATTTATGATCCATTGATGTTGCAAATATTATTGGGGAAAGTTGTAATCATGAGTTTGAATGTATTGAAACTTTTATTTTGGGAATTATGGGTTGTTCTAACCTTCTTGAGGATATATGCGCTTCTTTGAATAGCTTATATGTTGAAGAATCTATGAAATTTGTAATTGATACTTGGCTATATCAAAAATGTGTCTTATTTGATACATGCATCAGAGATACTTATTTTAAATGGACACATGATCAATCTTTTGTAATTTCATTGCCATGCACATTTTTGGACTACCTTAAGAGAGGTATTTATGGGACAATTCTAAGTAGGTATAAATGTTATTGGGATGATGATGTCCATATGTTGTATAAAGGAGTATTTACACCTATTAAGCTTAATTGTATGTGACGACTCGACCCGTCGTCATGGTAATTACCGTCCTATTACCCGTTCATTTACGTGTTTCATGTTTCTATATATGTGTTAGAGTCTATCGGGTTAATTGGGAGCGATTCTTGTTGAAAATGAGGCATATAGCCTTTTGAAATTAAGCTTGTTTATGAAAAGTCAACCTGGAGTTGACTATATGGGTACATGGCTCAGAATCGAATTCTGATGATTTAGTTAGTTCCGAGAGGTGATTTGTGACTTAGGGGATCGATCAGAATCGAATTTTGAGGTCCGGTATAGAATTAGGCTTGAATTGGCTAAGTTGGAATTTTGGCGGAATCCGATCCATAGGTGAGATTTTGATTTGTGAGTCGAAATGGAATTCCGATAGTTGCAATAGCTTTGTTAGGTGTTTTTTGATATGTCTGCAAAATTACAAGTCATTCGGATATCGCTTGGTCGGGTTTTTGATAGAATGTAAGTTTCAGAAGTTTGAGTTGAATCCTAGGCTTGAACAGGCCTTAATTTGATGATTCGTATGTTTGGAGGTGTGTTTTTTTTATTGGAACATGTTTGTATGATGATTTAGAGTAGAATTGTATTTTTGGTTGAGGTCCCGGGGGTCTCGGGTTATTTTCGGAAGGCGAAACGTAGGATTTTGGAGTTTGCAGTAGGTCTGATAAGCCTGACTGCTGCTATATACACTCCTGCGGAAAGGAAGACGTGGAGGTGAGTCCGTCTGAGGCCTAATAGAAGTTGTGAGCACGTGATTTTTGCCCTAAGCAAACAAATTCCAATATAAATATGAAAATAGATTTTTGATGTGCAATTGTGTTTATTTTTATTTGAAATAATTGTGTGTTTGTTGTTAGAATAAGTTTGGAATTAAAACTAAAAAAAATCAATTAGAAAATGTCACAAAAATATGAAAAGTTAGAAAAATCAACAAAAAATAAAAAATATCGGAAAAACAAAAGAAAATGGCAAAATATCATAAAATACCAGAAAAATCAGGAAAATAAAAGAAATATAACAATTGGAAATAAATATAAATAGAGAAAATGAAATACAAAATAAAAATACCAAGAAAATAATTAAAATACAAGAAAAATACAAAAATACAATAATAATTGGGCTGAAGCACAAAATACACAAGCCCAAGTGTAATAAGGCCCAAGAGACCAGCCGGCCAGTCTAGGCTTTCAACCAAACGACGACGTATAAGGGCCAATTAATCTTAACCGTTGATGAAATCAATCCAACGGATCTCATAAGGCGGCCTAATAGAAAATTAAACGATGTCGTATAGAAAGTTAATCCTGGCCGTCCAAAGAAATGATCAAACGGATGATTTTGAGTCTCATTAAAGATTAAACGATGTAGCATTATGAACTAATCCTGGCCATCCATGTTTGAGCATCTAACGGACACAAGGAGGCCTCTCATTTAATGGAACGATGCCGTTTTAAGGGGATAAATCCTGGCCATTGATCTCAGCTAATCTAAGGGTCAGGATCACACGAGATCAAAGGGGTATATAAACACCCATCTCTCGTTCAAATCGATACATACACATATACACATTTCAGACCTGAAACCCTAGCCGCCTTCTTCATCGTCTTCAACCCTTCGTCTCTCATGGAGATTGGCTGGACTGACCTGAAACCCTTGCTGTTTCCGGCTCAAACAACAACCCAACATCTTATCTCTCATCCCCATACAATACAACCAGCATAAAACCTTTGGAAAACCAAAAGCCCTTCTTTCTTGAAAGTCCGGTCGCCAAAACCCTAGCCGGCGACCTCTAACCTATGAACCAAGCTTCCATCTTTACACCATAAGACCACCTCAAAGAGACCTTTCACCTCATCTCGGTGGTTGGTCTCGAATCAGGCCGGAATTGTTCGAATATAGCAAAGAAGCTTGCCAGAACCCTACTCCAGCGAGCACCCAAAACAAACCCCACCCCCAAAACCTCTCAAACAACACACAGACCACCTCTTACCCACCAAAAGTTCAAAATAAGCCCCATCGGAAAGATATGATAGTCAGAAGACTTCAAGTTTTCAAGAACTTCTAAAGTCTGGAAATAACAAAAGAAAGAGAAAGAAGAAATAAAGAAGAAGGAAAGAAAGAAAAGAAAGAAAGAAATCCTGAAAACTAAGTTCTTTCAACTCTTCTTCTTCCTTGCCTGTTTGCCTTCCATAAAGGTTTTGGATGTTCTTGTTAGCCTGTGTTTGTTGCATGCTTAAGATCTATTCTATTTCTTTACACATGCCTAGTCTGTTTTAGCATTTTTAGTGTTTTTAATGACTATCACACATGAATCATGGTTAAATAGACTTCTTTATGTGATTTGTTCATCATGCCCTGTCTGAAATGATGCTTTCATTAATTGGGATTCAACCACTATCAAAATTTCTCTCTGAGTTCTAGTTGATTGGTAATTGATTTTACGATTAAGGCTATGTGTGCAATATAACATGAATTGGCTATATTTGTAATCTGATTCATTTGTTAGACCATTTTGAATCTTATAATGTTTTTATGATTTGGTTATAGCTGTATAGATCTAGGGTTAGTTTCTGAAAGCTAAGGTAGATATGGCTATTCTTGAAATGATTAAATCTATTTGTTAAGGTAGCTATTCCTGAAATGATATGAATTGGTTAAATTGTTAAGTGGTTAGTTACTTAATGTTAATAAGGGGTTACATTTTAAATAAGTTTGGGTCTATTAAAAATGGTTAAACTTGAAAGAGGTTTAGGGTTTAAATCTGGCTAAGTCTTAAATAGCTATAAGGCAGTGGCTATTAAGTAAATAGTTATTAAACCTAGTCTGCCTAGACCTTAGTAGGTCAGGTAAATAAAGAGAAACAATGAGGGTATAATAGGGAACAATAAATGGCATTATTGAGGATTTAATAGAGCCTATAGGGATAGAAGAGACTTTATTGACTAGTATTCTTGTGATTAACTACAAAATAAATGGTAGAATAGGCATAGTAAAAAGGCAGTTGTGAGCACGTGGTTTTTGCCCTATATGAGACTTACTCCCAAAAAATTCGAAATAAAATAGTTTTGTGTTGTGTGTGATTTTTTGTGTTTTTCGTGTTATTTTTCTCTTATTATTTGCATTTATGTATGCATGTTTATTTATTTAAATTAATATAAAATACAAAAATGTTTGAATTTGCATATAAATTCATGTTTATAATTTAGAGTAATTAAGTTTGTTTTACGAAAAATGAAAAATAACAAAAATAATGTATCTTTGGCATTTTACCATTTATTGTCCAATTGTGTGATTTTATCTTATTTTTTGGTATTTAATTATGTGTGTTTACTTGTTACATGAATCAAAAATACAAAATATGTATCGTAGGCGTGTAGGAATCAATTTTGAGTTCATAGGAATTAATTAACCGTAAAGCGGTTAAAAAGAAAATTACAAAAAAACGCGCATCTTTATTCTTTGCCTTTAGGCGATTTTAGTTAAATGGGTAATTCATGTTAATGGTTTGTGTATTAATTAATAGGCGTGTGATTTTATTTCTTTCAATTTGGTTAAGAGTGGCTTTAATTTCAATATGGTTAGTAAAGGAAAGAGGGAAAGAGGCTATTTTTGCAAACAATCCCGGCCCAAAAAGGGCTGTCTTTGCCCTGTTCAAATTGATCAGCACCTTTAGAAATCTAAGCGACGTCGTCGAGCTTGACTCAATCCAGGCCGTTGATCCAGCGAGATCAAACGATCCAGTATGTCTCATAGGCGTCCAAACGGCATCGTTTCAAGGCATTCAATCCTGTTCATCAATCCATCTCAGATCCAGTGGTTGAGATCACCTCGCCCTCACCCATTCCGAATAGCCCGATCCATGCCCGGACCGACCCAGTCCCCCGCTTAACCAAACGACGCCGTTATTAATTAAGTAAATGATCCCGACCGTTGATATCGTTTGATCAAACGGCCAGGATTAAATCCCAGCCCCACTATATATGCCTAATTCCCTACCCCCGCCACCTAGACCCCCCCCCCCCCTTTCGTCTCTCTCAGAAGCGATGAGAAAACCTCCGCCCTTCTCCGCCTTCAACCGCCGACCGGAAATCGCCTCCGCTGGCGGCCGGTGGCCAAACCCAACCAAATTAACACCATAGAACCTCCCAAGCCCCCTCTACACGAATCTGGCAATCGTTAGTCTCGAATCTTTCTCGAACGCTTCGAATATTAGATCGAAGTTCACCGGAACTTGAAGTTTTACCCCAAACCACCTCAAATTCACACCAATTACTCCCCATTCCTCCCTCATACCCCGTATAACTTTGATTCCCTTCGAATCGAGTCCAAATAACTCGAACCCCAAATCAAGCTTTCAAGAACCCTAAAAATTGGAAAGTTGAAATACATCGGTTCAATTGAAGTATTGGGGTCCAATAGAATTTAATTGAGGTGTTCTCAATCGAGAACACTCCAATTAAACTCTATTCAACCTCAAATGGTCGGGTCCAAGCACAAGCGGGTAAACTAAGGTTTTTGTTTTCTGGTTTGTTTTCTTTATTCTATTTTATCCCGTTTTGATTCTTTGTTAACATTTCTCTTTTCTTCTTCATCAGACCTTTTATTTGGTCAATATTCATTCTGTTTTGTTTCGTAAATGGTTATTTTGATTAAGTTGTGTGTTTAGTCATCAGGCAGTTAGTTTACATTTTTGATCTCCCTGTTTTGTCCGAAACCTTGAATAACTGGCTTATTTGGCGTTTGCTTGTTCGTGATTATATGTGTTGTGATCAATTAAGTAAATATAATTGATTAGTTGTACGAGTTTTCCTGTTAGAACACTAGATAGTGATTAATGCTGTTAATTTGATCCGAAATCACTATCAGGTTGAGTTTTTTTTTTGAATTGTTAGGGATAAATTGGATATAGCTGTTTAAGATTTTAGTGTTATGATTATAGGCAGTAATTAGATAAGCTGTTTCAGTTTAAATTTCATGAATTCATTTGTCATCTTTGGCATCCTTTAATTACCGAATTTAAAAGTTTGTAGCCATGTGATTGTCAAAGCACGCCTGAATTTAATATTCAGGCTGCCCCAAACCCATTTGTTTAATAAAAAGGGACAGTAGTGGTCTTCAGAAGATGGGTTTCTTAATTAATTACAATGCTCCTAAGAACTGGAAAGGGAAAATCACAAACAGAGAAGGGTTTAAAGGGGTGCTCATGGGGGATTGATTTCTTAATTCAAGAAGTGCTCTTAAGAGCTGGAAGGAAATAAAAAATGGGCTGCAGGTTTTGGTTTTGGGCTATAAAAGGGAGAGAATACTGATTCAAAAGGACACGGAGAAAACACTGGAGAGAAAGGAGAAAAACAGGGAGAGATACAATTCTGAAAAAAACAGAGAGGGACACACATAAGGATAGGGATTTGAGAGTTTTCTTTGAGAGGAGAAAAAGAGCCAAAAACCTGAGAAAAGATATTGTTTCATTGATATTCTTGGGGTGTTTTACTTGTTTGATGTCGGAGAATCTGGTTTGGTTTATTGTTTCATTGATTGCATTTTCGAGTCTTAAGAGTTGTTTTATTGGTGATACTAGAATTGATCTAGTTGTCTAGATTCATTCTAAATTGGTTTGGCTTCGATTTCTTTCCGATTTTCTTCCCTTTACTGCTGCATTTTGGTCAAGGTCTATACTGGATTTTGAAAAGGGGAAATAACATTGTTACATTGCGGTCAAAATCTATTCTTAAGTTGGATTTCTGAGTCGTCCTGGGTTCAAGTTGTTACTATTGCTACTTCGTTGCTGCTGCACTGTTATTCCTTGCTATTGACCACCTCTCCTTCACTGTTGTGATTTCCAGGTACTTATTTGATCCACCATGACTTAGGAGCTAAGGAATTTGTAGCTGAAATTGCGATTGGAAATAGTAGACTGATTTATGGGCTCGATATGCCTATGTTGTTTATTTGCTCATGTACATTTGTTATGTTTTGCATGTGAATGTATTAGTCTTCATGTTAGGTCGTGTAGTAGAAATACTTAGAACTTGACAGAATGGAACTTTTGATGTTTGGTATAACTGGGCTATATAATAGGACGGTATTATATTGGCTATGAACTCTCGGTCACATGAGCATTTAACATTTAGTTATTATAGTTGAAGCATTCCATTTACTGTAGCATTTAAGATGATGTGCAACATTTAGCTGTGTTATTATAGTTACTAGTGCAATTAGATTTTAGATGGAGTTCTAATACAAAGGCAGAGTAGAATCTAGGGTCATCGGATTTAGAAGTAACTCGCATAAATTTAAATGGAGTGTTGGAATTAGGCCTGAAACCATTGTTTAATATGCGGATTCATGGCCAAGTTAAAAAAAAAAAGAAAGAATGAATTCAAAATCAGTTTGGTGGTTTAAACTATTCTATAGTGTCTTAAACTATTCTAAGTTTAATCAATAGTCTAATATGATCTCACCTTGGCTCTCGAAAATCTCAAACTGGTTTGGTAGTCTAAAAATTTCAATGTTCATTTGTTGATCATCAGATTACTCCCTTCGTTATTTTATAGGAGCTACATAAGATAATTTTCTTGCTTTACAAACAAAAATGCAAATTAATTAGGCCCATTTTAGAGACAAAAGAAAAAAATAATTTAGCTTGCCATAGGATTGGCCTTCAATAAATAATAGGATTGCACATGAGTTATAACATGTATTAAAATCAGATAAATAAGCCAAATACGACAGTTGAGCGACCGTGGTAGAACCACAGAACTCGGGAATGCCTAACACCTTCTCCCGGATTAACAGAATTCCTTATCCGGATTTCTGGTTCGCGGACTGTTAAATAGAGTCAAACATTTCTTCAATTCGGGATTCAAACCGGTGACTTGGGACACCATAAATCTCCCAAGTGGCGACTCTAAATCTCTTAATAAATGAAACCCATTTTGATTGTCCTTTAATTGGAAAAACTACTTTTACCACGCCCTTCGCGGGGTGCGGTAGCGCTGAAAGGAGGTGTGACAGCTCTGGCAACTCTGCTGGGGACTATGAAAACCTAGAACCACTGGTTCAGGGTTTAAGAATTCGAGCTTGGAATAATTGTTGTATTTGGCTTATTTATTATCCGATTTTATTATATGTTTGTATTAATGTGCTAAATATTGTTTTTACTGTTTTGATATTTTGTGAATTGTATATAAATTGTGCCGATACCCATTTTCTTCTTCTGAGTCTCTTTGAAATATAATCTTAGGAATTTGCTGGACATAGCCCATTTTTCTCAAGATAGTTGTGGTGCTTGGCACCCGGTGAAGGATTTGTAGTCACACGTGTTTAGGCGGGGAGCATTGTCAATTAAGCCGGAAAGCCATGCTACCGGTGCACTGACACTCCTCGACTCGAGTTCTCCGCTCGAGTTAAAGCCAGTCTTGATACCTTTTCCAACAGGATGATGACCTAGAATAACAAAACCCTCTGCCGGATTCCCGATAAGGAACGTCTATTTGCATCATGTGCATATTGACTTAGGAGGCTCAACACAGGGGTTGGGCTTGTCTAGGACAGGTGTATCTGAAACAAAAGACCAACTTGATGCATCTTTGTCTGTGCATTTAGTTCGATCTTACATGCCGACCGGTTTGTCATTAGAAAAAGAGAGGATAAAAGTGGAAAATGTCAGGTTGATAAAGTCAAAATAATTTTATGAAAATAGTCTGTTTTTTTAGAAAATAAGTTTTTTTTGAAAGAAATGAAAAAAAGAAAGAAAAATATCCCCAAATAAATTTTGTTAATTTTAAATAGTTAGTTTCTTTGAAAATCAATTTTGAAAAATACAAAAAAAGAGATCCAAATAAATTTTCTTAATTTTTACAAGAAAAAATAGTTTAGTTTCTTTGAAAATAATTTTTGAAAAATTCAAAAAAAAAAAAAAATTCCCATAAATTTTGTTGATTTTATGAAAGATAAGTTAGTTTCTCTTAAAATAATTTGTTTCAGAAATGCTGCTAAAAATAGTTTGTTCTCTTAAAATGATTTAGTTCTTATATTTTCGAACTACGCAAGTTTGATTCTCACCAAGCGCGAGATACGTAGGCAACCCATATCGGGCTCAACTAATACTACTTTTTCAAAACAAAAAAATTTTTAAAAAAATAATAATAATAGTAAAATTAGGAGTTTCTGTCCTTAGTTAAGATTTAGGAAATTTTTCGAAAATAGCCAAACGCTTCAAAAGGGGCGCCGAAGGACTAATTTCGCAAAAATGAAACATAGACATCATGCTGGTATCCTGTTATTACAGCCTTCAGATCTTCTTCAAGTGCTGAAAGGCCGTAATAAAAAGATTCGTTTTTTTAAAAAAAAAAAATTTGAAAAATCTTAAGATTTATTTTATCTTTTCTAGGATCAGCATGACTTCATCACAAAGAATCGGCCAGAAAAGGGCGAGAGATGAAATGCCACCCATGTTCATGGTTCAAGACAAAACCCGGGATCAATTTTGTAAATGGCGGGCCAGCTTTTCGGCTTGGGAAAGAAATCAAGTCCACAAGCACCTCAAGTTTCTTCCGGACATTATGATGATAAAACCGGACAAAAATTTGATCAGAGCTTTAGTGAGTTATTGGGACTCAACATGTAATGTTTTCAGATTTCGAGACTGCGAAATGACGCCCACTTTAGAGGAATTGGGCGGACTCACAGGGCTTGGGAAAGATTTGCACAAGAAGATACCCGCAGCTCCTAGGCAAATGGGTGTGAATAATTTTTTGAAGAAGTTGTGTCTCCGACGAGTTCCAATGGGTTGTTTGGATAATGGTTGGGTGCCGCTGGATTATCTCTATAACAGATTTGGTGATAAGAAAGGGTTCGAGAAGTTCTCAAACACTGAATTTGTTAACCAGTTGAACTATGACGCCTAGGGAGATCTAAGAATCTACGCTTTCATGATCGCTTTTTTGGGAACCATGATTTTTCCCGAACGTGGCGGACACATCAGAATCCGTTTGGCTACAGTGGTCTCGTATTTGCAGAGTAGTGAGAAGAACACTATTCTTCCTATGATCTTAGGAGACATCTTTCGGGCCTTAACTCGGCGCCAAGAAGGGCAAGATTATTTTGAAGGTTGCAACATTTTATTACAAATGTGTTTTGTAGAGAATCTCTATCATCACCCAATTGTGATAGATTTCACGTGGACTGGCTAAATTTACATTCGTTGTCATATGAACAAAGCTGCCCGTTGTAACCTTCCAAATGACCTAAGGACTTGGCAAGAACTTCTCAACTCTTTGAGAGCAGACCGACTCACCTGGAATTATTATTGGTTCCCTTCCGCTAAAATCATGCACATGTCGACATATCGCCCATTCTACATACTAATGGGTTTCAGGGGTTTCCAACCATATGCCCCGCTACGTGTTATGCAGCAGTTGGGTAGAGAACAGAAAAGGCCTCCGATTGAAGATATGTGATCATTTACATGGGAATTCACAATGGAAGAGCTCCCAAGAGAGAATTATGCGCAAATGGTGTGGTTTGGTAGTCGATTCTCCGACATCGACGAAATGGTTGCCGATCGAGAACGAGGAAAAGTGAGCCTCGCATATCTTGAATGGTTCCACAACCAATCAATGCCCGAGCAAAGAGCAGAAAAGTCGGTAAAATATGCCGTCAATTGGGAGAAAGAGATCGAAACCAGAGTTAGGGAGATTAGACGTGAAACGGCGCAAGATTTCCAATCTTGCATTAACACCTTAAAAGAGGACAAGGGAATTCTGGAAGCCGCCATGGACATACAACAGGCTGATTTTGATCAGGAAAGGGCCGGCTGAGAGAAGGAAAGAGAAACACTCCGAACTCAAATTCAGGAGATGCAATTCACCGCAGAAAGGTCGAAGAGAAGTCGGAACGATGAAATGCTTATAAGCAACTTGGAAAGGAAAACCTTTGAGCACCAAAAAGACTTGGAAAGGGAAGAAGCAGCTTTAGTCGCAATCCGGGAAAAATGGAGAAGAGCAGCCCACCAAGAAGCACTCCGTCTACAACATATAGAGAAAGATTATGGGGCGATCATCGCTGATTTAAGAGAAGCAAATGCCGCTTTTAGAGAGCAAATTCTTAGGCAAGCCCGGGATGCCAAAGCAGATAGAGACCGTTGCCACGAATTAATGGCACGGATGGAAAGACAAATAGATAGGCTTTTGGATCAAGTCTCCGGAAACGCTCAAGTATTGGGGACAAAGAACCGACACATAGGGCAGCTTCTTCGAGAAAAAGATATGATCAGGGCCAGGATCAATGAAATCGGGCACTATATCACTATAATATGCTTGACCTGCGAACAAGCACCCCGACCCACCCTCTTCTCTTCAATCATGGAATGTGTCCACCATGTCATGGCAGAGTTGGGGAATCTACAGAGAGATCTCACGCCAAGAGCCGCAGCAAGGCCAAACAACGCCTCACGGACGCAAAGATTCAAAGCGTTGGAGCATGCTTAGAAGAGTCTGTTATTTTTCATTTATTATAGAGTTTGTTTGTCCTTTTAAAAATTTTCCTCCATTGTCGTCTTTTTGCAAAGTGTTTCAAGTGGAAGTTTGTGAAATAAAATTCAAATATATATATATTTCATTCGTATATTATGTTTCATTTGTCAGAACTACGCTCGGTCTGATTCACGCAGGGACGTGATACGTA
Organism: Nicotiana noctiflora; assembly: GCA_032618575.1. Taxonomy (NCBI): domain Eukaryota; kingdom Viridiplantae; phylum Streptophyta; class Magnoliopsida; order Solanales; family Solanaceae; genus Nicotiana; species Nicotiana noctiflora. Next base: position 64,496 of record JASVEL010004954.1, on the reverse strand, counting down.
GGCAATCCACATAAGATTCGATCACCACTAAAAAAATAAAAATAAAAAAAAGAAAGAAAAAAGAAAAAAAGGAGAGAAAAAGGGAGGTTAATAACAAGCGAGGTTTTCAAGGATAATTGAAAAGAGAAAATCTGGAATGACGCATGCGGTGAATACATATAGAAATGGTTAATTGATTAGGTTCATTGCATCCAACGTGCGATAACATATCTGTTAAACTCAGTGAGCTAACAAGTTTGTTGCATTTCCAGAGAAGTTTAGTTGTTACTTGACAGAATATACTAGCCAATCACCATTACCGTACTAGATCAAAAGGTCCAATTTCAGCAAGCATGTCTAGTTCCGGCAAAAGTCTCGATGGAGAGAAAGCAGAGATACAGATCATAAAAGAGGAGGTGGATCGATTGAGATAGCAAATAGCAGAGATGCACCTAGCCTGGTCTAGGGGACAGTCATCACCAAACCTTCCTACTCTTACACCAGCACCAGAGCGACCAGGGTTTGGGTCGTGACAGCACCGATCTATCCATATTATCAAGGGAAAAACCCTTATACATCCCAAGTTCCACCAGCTAGACAAAATACTCCTCCTCCGGTCACCCCTATTTTTGTGGCACCTCCACCTACTACTTTACAGAAGTCGTCCAGTGAACCGCTTTTCCAAATACATGACAATAATTGTTATGCTCCCGAACCTACCTTTAAGGCTCCTGAACCGCATTCACACACCCCTCACTGGGATAACCCGGCAGAATCAGAAAAGCACTTCAAAAGTTTGGAGCATGAGGAAGTTATTTGGAAAGTTAAAAGCCTGGAGCAATCCTTCAGGAATATGCACGGTTTAGGCAACCAAGTCAGTGTTGCTTACAAATATTTGTGCCGCCCATTTCCAGATGTCCAGTTGCCCGCTGGGTTAGAAATTGCCAAGTTTGATCTATACGAGGGGCATGGTGACCCAGTAGCCCATCTTCGATGTTTCTGCAGCAAAATGCAAGGAGCTGGAGGGCGAGATGAAATTCTGATAGCTCACTTCGGTCAGAGCTTGGGAGGGTCTGCACTAGAGTGGTACACCAGGCAGGATCCCAGCAGATGGTTTACATGGGATGACCTAGCCCAAGCATTCATTAGCCAGTTTCGGTACAATCTTGAAATAATCCACGATCACTTATCATTGCTAAAATTAGAGAAGAAATCCGCAGAAAGTTTTAGAGAATTTGGGTTCCGCTGGAGGGAACAAGCAGCAAGGGTAGATCCACCGATGAGAGAAAATGAAATGGTAGATTACTTCTTGCAGACACTGGAGCCAACATACTTCGGGCATTTGGTAACGTCCATAGGAAAGTCATTTACCGAAGTAATAAAGATGGGATCCATGATTGAGGAAGGTTTAAAAGCTAACAAAATCATGAGCTATTCTGCTCTAAAGGCAACCACTCAAGCCATTCAAAGTGGCACTGGAGGAGTGCTTGGGAAGAAGAGGAAAGAAGAAGTTGCAGCGGTTGATTCGGGAGCCTGGTTCCGAGCCAGAGGCCCCGCACCCCAGTACAATCCACCACAAACCCACCAACAAAATTACTCTCACAATCCATATAGCCATCCGCAACACTACTACCCAACACCAGATGCTCACTTTACCGTCCATCATGCCCAATCATATGCCCCACCACCCGTCCAGGCACCATTGTGTGCACCAACTCCACAGAATAATTACCCACCCCCAAGAGCTTATAGAAACCCCACGAGTGCTGGTTTTCGTCCGAATCAAGCCTTCAAGAATGACAAAGCACCAAGGACGAAGACTTTTACTCCCTTGGGAGAGTCTTACACCAGTTTGTTCCACCGATTGAAGCAAGTAGGGTTGTTGAATCCAGTCGAGGCTAAGCAGCCAAACCCTCCTCCGAGAAATCTGGATCACTCTGTAAATTATGCGTATTGCTCAGGATGCCCAGGGCACGACACAGAAAAATGTTGGAAATTGAAAATGGCTATCCAAAAACTTATCGACACTCGTCGAATTGAGGTCCAGACTCCAGCGGAACCCAACATTAACCAGAATCCACTCCCAACCCATCATGAGACCAACATGATCGAGTTGGTACGGGTAGAAGAGGGACATGAGAAAACCTCTTAGACTGTGATGATGATCAGATACAGTAGGGTTGGAATGAAAAAGGGGCCAAGCCCTGACGAGTCACTCATCCGTGAGAAGGAAGCACCTGATGCGTCGGAAGCAGAAAAGGGGAGTGCAAACAAAGTGCCTGTGAGGCCAGAGGGAGTAAAAATAGTCGTACCAGGGGCAGCAACCAAACCTGTCATAATTATAGCGGGTGTTCGAATAGATCCTTTCATCGTCAAGCCAGCAATACAGTTGCCGATAGTTGATAGTAAAGCCATTCCATGGAACTATGACCGGGTCACGGTGACTTACAAAGGAAAAGAAGTCAGGGAGAAAGTCTGCAAAGCGCAAGGTTTGACTCGTTCGGGGAGATGTTTTGTGCCCGCAGAATTGAGAAAGACTAATCCGGCAACACTAAAAAAGACGGTAACCGACGAAGAAGCAGAGGAGTTCCTGAAAAAGATGAAGCTGCATGATTATTCTATCTTAGAACAACTGAAGAAAACCCTTGCTCAAATATCGTTGCTGTCCTTATTGATACATTCTGAAGAGCATCGGCAAGCCTTGATGAAAGTTTTGAATGAGGCCCATGTACCCGATGAAATCTCTATTAGTCACTTGGAAAAGATCACCAATAGGATCTTCGTAGCAAATCGGGTCACCTTCACCGATGATGAGTTGCCTGAGGAAGGCACCGAGCACAACAAGGCTTTATATCTCACGGTAAAGTGTGAAGACTCTGTGGTTACCAGGGTTCTAGTCGACAATGGGTCCAGTACGAACATTTGTCCCCTCTCTACGTTAAACAAGTTGAAAGTGGATATCAACAGGGTGCGCAAGAATCGCATTTGTGTCCGGGGGTTCGACGGAGGAGGCAAGGAATCGGTCAGGGATATAGTGTTGGTATTGACAATCGGACCTGTGGAATTCACCATGGAATTTCAAGTGTTGGACATGGTGGTCTCATATAACCTTTTGATAGGACGACCGTGGATCCATGCTGCAAAAGCGGTTCCGTCTAGTCTACACCAGCTGTCAAGTTCGAGTGGGATCGACAAGAGATTGTGGTCCATAGAGAAAATGATCTACAGATCAACACCATCGTTCCCTTTGTTGAGGTAGAAGAGGACGTCGGGCCATGGGTATATCAGATTTGTGATACGGTGTCCATTAACAGAGTTCCAGAGGGGGAATACATTCCTGACGACAAAGTGATCTCTGCAGACATCATGGTGGCTTATGAAATGTTGGGAAATGGTTTCGTGCCCGGCAAAGGTTTGGGTGCATCTCTGCAAGGTATTGTACAGCCGGTCTCCATACCTGAAAATGTAGGGACATTCGGTTTGGGATTTGAACCGACACCAGAGGACATTGTGCAAGCTAAGAGACTCAAACGGAAGGCATGGGTACTACCAAATCCCGTTCCGCGCCTCTCCCAATCCTTTGTCAAGTCCGGAACCGAAAGACATCTACAAGGCATTCCGGCCTTTGGTCAAACCAGATAAAGAATTCCTGGGAAAGTTCGAGGATCTATTCTCAGATGTGTGCATGTTAGAAGATGGTGAAGGACCCAGCCGTGCTGAGATACAATTTGTGGGACCACAGACAAAATTAAATAATTGGGATGCTATTCCTCTTCCTACCCGAAGGGAGTCTTGGTAGTATGCTTTATGTTTATCTTTGAAGTTTTGTGTGGGACTATCCCAGGGTTGTAGTCCATTTCATTTTTTCTTCCCCGTTTGGGGTCAGAGTGTGAAAGCCTTGTTATCTTGTACTTTTCTATCAATGAAATTTTGCTCCCTTTTCTTCTAATTTTGTTTATTTTTCCTTTTATTTTATTTCCAGCTTTCTTTCAACTGATCTTAATGATGTGGCGTGCTTAAAGAATAATTGACCTAGTCTAGAAAGTCAATTTGGTTCAGAAATAATAATAAGAAATGATGAGTGTGAATCAGAATACGACGAGGATGAAGCCTTAGAAGAAATCGGCGAGGAACTGAGTCAATTTGAGGAAAAGCCCAAACCCAATCTAAATGATATAGAGGCTGTTAATCTTGGGGATATATATGATGTTAAAGAAACCAAAATAAGTGTCCATCTCGAACCCAACCTAAGAGAAGAATTAGTCAAGACACTCGTGGAATTCAAAGATGTCTTCACATGGTTGTACGACGACATGCCAGGACTCAGCACCGATCTAGTGGTTCACAAATTACCCACAGACCCGGCATGTCCTCCTGTCAAGAAAAACCTGCGGAAGTTTAAGACGGATATGAGTGTAAAGATTAAGGAGGAAGTGACCAAGAAACTACAAGCGAAAGTCATTCGTGTCACTTGGTACCCCGATTGGTTGGCTAACGTAGTACCGGTGCCAAAGAAAGACGGGAAGATCAGAGTATGTGTTGACTACCGCAATCTCAACAAGGCAAGTCCTAAGGATAATTTTCCGCTTCCCAATATCCATATCTTAATTGATAATTGCGCCGGGCATGAGATCAGATCCTTTGTGGACTGCTATGCGGGATATCATCAAATTTTAATGGATGAAGAAGACGTGGAAAAGACGGCTTTTATCACACCATGGGGAACTTATTGCTACCGGGTAATGCCGTTCGGCCTGAAGAACGCAGGGGCAACATACATAAGGGCGATGACTATGGTGTTCCATGACATGATACACAAAGAAATTGAAGTGTACGTAAATGATGTGATCATAAAATCTAGACGTCAAGAAGACCACATAGCCGACCTCAGGAAGTTTTTCCAAAGACTTCGAAGATATGATATCAAGCTCAATCCGGCCAAATGTGCGTTCGGGGTTCCGTCAGGGAAGTTGCTAGGATTCATCGTCAGCCGACGGGGCATTGAATTGGACCCATCAAAAATCAAGTCAATCCAAGAGTTACCCCCGCCAAGGAACAAAACAGAGGTAATGAGTTTGTTGGGAAGATTAAATTGCATCATTAGGTTTATTGCTCAGCTTACAGGAACATGTTAACCCATATTCCGTCTGTTGAAGAAAGACGCTGCGATAGAATGGACGACAAAATGTCAGGAAGCGTTTGACCAAATCAAAGGATATTTGTCAAACCCACTCGTACTAGTTCCGCCTGAACCTGGTAGACCCCTGTTTCTTTATCTAACGGTCTTGGAGAATTTGTTCGGCTGCGTACTGGGGCAACATCATCTTACTGGCAGAAAGGAACGGGCCATTTACTACCTCAGTAAAAAATTCACGGTCTATGAGGTTAAATACACTCATTTGGAGAAGACATGTTGTGCCTTAACTTATGTAGCCCAAAAGCTTAAACATTATTTGTCTTCTTACACTACTTACCTCATTTCACGTTTGGATCCATTGAAGTATATTTTCCAGAAGCCTATGCCTACAGGGAGGTTAGCAAAATGGCAAATATTACTTACAGAATTCGACATCATATATGTGACGAGGACGGCTATGGAAGCTTAAGCCCTAGCCGATCACTTAGCTGAGAATCCTTTAGATGACGGATACGAACCTTTGAGGACGTATTTTCCAAACGAAGAAGTGTTGCAAATTGATGGGTTAGAATTAACCGAGGATCCAGGGTGGAAGCTTTTCTTCGACGGAGCGGCGAACGCAAAAGGAGTCGGAGTAGGGGCTGTGCGTATCTCTGAAACATGACATCATTATCCTGTTACTACTCAACTACGTTTTCATTGTACCAACAATGTGGCTGAGTACAAGGCATGCATCTTAGGGTTGCGATTAACGGTGGACATGGATGTACAGGACGTCTTGGTCTTGGGGGACTCGAACCTTCTGGTACATCAGATTCAGGGAGAATGGGAAACCAGAGATTTGAAGCTTATCCCGTATCGTCAATGCTTGCATGATCTAACTAAGCGTTTCTGGTCAGTAGAATTCAGACATATCCCAAGGATGCATAATGAGGTCGACGATGCTCTAGCTACTTTGGCATCTATGTTACATCACCCGGACAAGATTCATGTTGATCCGTTACATATTCAGGTTCGGAATCAACATGCTTACTGCAATATGATAGAAGAAGAAATGGATGGTGAGCCATGGTTTCATGATGTCAAAGAATACGTCAGGTTAGGAATATACCCAGAGCAGGCAACTGGAGATCAAAAGAGAGCTATTCAGCGATTGGCAAATAGATTTTTCCTTAGTGGAGGGGTGCTGTACAAAAGAACCCCGGATTTGGGATTGTTGAGATGTATAGATGCAAGTCAAGCCACAATAGTGATGACAGAGATACACGTCGGAGTTTGTGGGCCACATATGAGCGGATATGTTTTGGCAAAGAAGATTCTTCGAGCGGGATATTATTGGATCACTATGGAGCGTGATTGCATAAGTTTCATGCGAAGATGCCATCAATGTCAGATACACGGAGATCTGATTCATTCTCTGTCGACTGAATTGCATACATTGTCAGCGCCGTGGCCGTTTATTGCATAGGGTATAGATGTTATCGGACCTATAGAACCTGCGGCTTCCAATGGTCATAGGTTCATTCTGGTAACGATCGATTATTTTACCAAGTGGGTGGAGGCTAAAACCTTCAAATCTGTGACCAAGAAGGCGGTGGTGGACTTCGTACATTCCCACATCATCTGCAGGTTTGGAATCCCAAAGATAATCATCTCGGATAACGGTTCCAATCTTAGCAGCGGATTGATGAAGGAGGTATGTCAACAGTTCAAGATTACACACCGAAACTCCACACCATATCGTCCCAAAGCAAATGGTGCGGTTGAGGCAGCAAACAAGAATATAAAGAAGATATTGAGGAAGATGGTAGAAGGGTCTAGGCAATGACATGAAAAGTTACCATTTGCACTATTGGGTTATCGTACTACCGTTTGAACTTCGGTAGGTGCAACTCCTTACCTGTTGGTGTACGGAACTGAAGCAGTAATACTAGTAGAAGTTGAGATCCCATCCCTCCGAATTGTCGCTGAAGCTGAGATTGACGATGATGAGTGGGTCAAAGCCCGATTGGAGTAATTGAGCTTGATCGATGAAAAGAGATTGACAGTAGTATGTCATGGCCAATTGTATCAAAAGAGAATAGCGAGAGCATATAACAAAAAGGTACGTCCCAGAAAATTTGAAGTGGGACAGCAAGTGCTGAAGAGAGTTCTACCACACAAGGCCGAAGCAAAAGGCAAGTTCGCTCCAAATTGGCAAGGACCATTTGTTGTGACTAGAGTATTATCCAACGACGCTCTATGTCTAACTGATATTGAAGGAAGATGCACCGATATGGCTATTAATTCTGATGCAGTCAAGAGATATCATGTGTAATTCTTTAATGTATTTGTCAACGTATGGTTTCGTTTGTTTGTATTTGGCATTTTTCGGAGAATGAAATGACAGATTTTTCTACTACCCAAACAATTTCACCCTTGTTTTCCCCTTCGTGCCTTAATTATTCTTTCATATACCCTCTTTTGGAATCCTCAAGGAAGATTTATAACAAAATAAAAAAAGAAACAAAGAAAAGACACAAGAAAAAGTGAACTACGTTCGACCTGATTCCTCAAGAAGGATACGTAGGCGCCACATGGCTCGGTCATAATAAGATAAAAATCAAAGATTCCCCAAGCAACAAAATTGGGGCAGAAGTCATGTTTCGTTTGAAAAGATAGTACAGATTCCAAAAGTTGTAATGAGCTACCCGTTGAGGTTAAATCCCTTTTCTATAGCCTCGCACACAAAAACCACATTAATGACCAAAAAAGACCTCTCGATCAGTATTTGATAAATGCCAAGTCATGCAAATGAAAGCCAAGAATGACACTCTGATCCTCGACTGAATCCAGGATTCACAAGTTGAAAATGGATAGCCCTTTAGAGGGAATTTCATAGATAATACCCCAACCCATCGCAGGGAAAGAAAGCAAAATGAGAGAGTCTTAACGGTGAAAACCCTCACGGGCACCTTAAGGCGAAGAAAGCTGAGAGAAATAAAATGAGAGAGTCTTACGGTGAAAACCTTTACAGGCATCCTAAGGCGACGGGAGGACGAGAGAAATGAGAGAATCTCATTAGTGAAAACCCTATGAAGGGCACTATGAGGTGACAAGGTGAGATGGTTGCAAGGTGTCTGCATGAGACGAGGTTGGGACATTCGTTTACTTCTAGCAAAACGAAGCCGTCAGGGTCAGTATTCTTTATTTCATTTTTATCTATCATTTTTCTCTCTTTTTAAAGATTTAATGTTTATGTCGACAATTGACTTTTCAAAGCTTACTACCAAGTCTCCCAAAGCAGTACAATGAAGATTAATAGGCGTGGAACAAGGCAATAAGTCAGAAAACATTCCGATATTAGGATTGGAATGACATGTGAATTGGAAGGTTTAGAGGAATTACAGAGTAGGGCGGACACATATTACACATCCAGAAGATAGTTTCTCACAATAGATCGTCGACTAAGAGGGTCGGACCACACTGAAGTTTGGAATAAAAGGAGAGATGAGAGATCATCTGTGGAAAGAGCACCATCCCCAGCAAGTATCAACGTCATCCCCGAAGATCGAGGAAGGCAAAGCAGCTAAAAGAGAAAAGGAAAATTGCCCCAGCAAGAGCGGCACGACCACTTACTGCGTTTTGAAACTAACAATTTTTCTTTGATTTAAAGCAGGAAAAGAGGGTTCGTTGGCGGAAAAGCATGCAACATATAAGGTTATCAAACTCGGGTAGAAAATTTTCTCCCATTGCGAAAATTTTCTTGAAAACAAATACCTAGTGGATAAGGATAGAAAGCAACACAAGATTCTGGAAGAAGCAAAATACCAGCTTCGAGCGGAATAGTTTTGAAAGAGGCCAGACAACACGAGGAAGTGATCTTTGACTGCTGGGACGATGCAGGAAGAAGAAAATGGTACAGAAAGCAAAGGAAGGCGATTTAGTTTTGAAGTTGTAGTTGAAGTCAGGGAGCCCGCCTGAAGAATGGAGTGGCGATTTAGTTCTAAAGTTATAGTTGAAGTCAGGGGAGCCCGCCTGAAGAATGGAGTGGCGATTTAGTTTTGAAGTTGTAGTTGAAGTCAGGGAGCCCGCCTGAAGAATGGAATGGCGATTTAGTTTTGAAGTTGTAGTTGAAGTCAGGGAGCCCGCCTGAAGAATGGAGTGGCGATTTATTTTGAATTTGTAGTTGAAGGAAGGGAGCCCGCCTGAAGAATGGAGTGGCGATTTAGTTTTGAGTTGTAGTTGAAGTCAGGGAGCCCGCCTGAAGAATCGAGTGGCGATTTAGTTTTGAACTTATAGTTGAAGTCAAGGAGCCCGCCTGAAGAATGGAGTGGCGATTAAGTTTTGAGTTGTAGTTGAAGTCAGGGAGCCCGCCTGAAGAATGGAGTGGCGATTTAGTTTTGAAGTTGTAGTTGAAGTCGGGGAGCCCGCCTGAAGAATGGAGTGGCGATTTTATTTTGAAGTTGTAGTTGAAGTCAGGGAGAGCCCGCCTGAAGAATGGAGTGGCGATTTATTTTGAAGTGGCAGTTGAAGTCAGGGAGCCCGCCCGAAGAATGGAGTGGCGATTTAGTTTTGAAGTTATAGTTGAAGTTAGGGAGCCCGCCTGAAAAATGGAGTGGCGATTTATTTTCGAAGTTTGTTGTTGAAGTCAGGAAGCCCGCCTGAAGAATGGAGTGGCGATGTATTTTGAAGTTGTAGTTGAAGTCAGGGAGCCTGCCTGAAGAATGGAGTGGCGATTTAGTTTTGAAGTTGAAGTTGAAGTCAGGTGCCCGCCTGAAGAATGGAGTGGCGATTTATTTTCGAAAGTTGTAATGGAAGTCAGGTACCCGTCTGAAGAATGGAATGGCGATTTATGATTAGAATTTGTCGATAAATCAGAAGCTCGCCAGAAGAGCAGAACGATGTCTCAGTTTCTAAGATTTGATAAGGATAGTGAACAATCGGAAAGGGACAGAGGGTAACAGAAATCCCCGGCATAAATCCAAGTTCATAATCAGAAGGAAGGCAACAAGGGTCAGAAAAGATAGATTCAGACTTCGGAGCAAAATAGTTTGAAGATCACAAGGAATGGACCAATGGTCGGAGTTCGACAATAAAGACAGGCCGAAATAACAATTGTCAGAACAGAAAAAGCATGTGAAGAAACATCAAAGCCAACAGGATCGCAAGAAGCATGGCAAGATCAAGTTGAAAAGATAGATAAGAATTTGCAATACTGTAACTTAGTTTAGCTTCTTATTTTTCGTTTAGCATGGTGTAATAAGGAGATCAGTGAAGCAGTAGCATCAGCAGCAATAGCAGTAACAACAAGATCACAATAGTCATGGTAGTCCCAGCTACCAAAACTTCCCGAACTACATTGACCTGATTCCCTTTTAGCCAGGGATATGTAGGAGACCTTCTGAAGCGAAGGTTCGGTCAAACTCTTCCAACAAAAAATGCTTCATACGGAGTGCTCAAACAGGCAAAAACCGCTCGTATCCGCTCACTTATCTTTGCACAAAAACTCTTCTTGTTTCCGCGCAAAGAGGGGCAGCTGTGAGCACGTGATTTTTGCCATATATGAGACTTACTCCCAAAAAATTCAAAATAAAATAGTTTTGCGTTGTGTGTGATTTTTTGTGATTTTCGTGTTAGTTTTCTCTTATTATTTGCATTTATGTATGCATGTTTATTTATTTAAATTAATATAAAATACAAAAATGTTTGCATTTGCATATAAATTCATGTTTATAATTTAGAGTAATTAAGTTTGTTTTACGAAAATGAAAAATAACAAAATTATGTATCTTTGGCATTTTACCATTTATTGTCCAATTGTGTGATTTTATCTTATTTTTTGGTATTTAATTATATGTGTTTACTTGTTACATTAATCAAAAATACAAAATATGTATCGTAGGCGTGTAGAAATCAATTTTGAGTTCATAGGAATTAATTAACCGTAAAGTGGTTAAAAAGAAAATTACAAAAAAACGTGCATCTTTATTCATTGCCTTTAGGCGATTTTAGTTAAATGGGTAATTCGTGTTAATGGTTTGTGTTTTAATTAATAGGCGTGTGATTTTATTTCTTTCAATTTGTTTAAGAGTGGCTTTAATTTCAATATGGTTAGTAAAGGAAAGAGGGAAAGAGGCTATTTTTGCAAATAATTCCGGCCCCAAAACGGCTGTCTTTGCCCTGTTCAAATTGATCAGCACCATTAGACATCTAAGCGACGCCGTCGAGCTTGACTCAATCTAGGCCGTTGATCCAGCGAGATCAAACGGTCCAGTATGTCTCATAGGCGTCCAAACGACATCGTTTCAAGGAATTCAATCCTGTTCGTCAATCCATCTCTGATCCAATGGTTGAGATCACCTCTCCCTCACCCATTCCGAATAACTCGATCCATGCTCGGACTGGCCCAGTCCCCCGCTTAACCAAACGACGCCGTTAGTAATTAAGTAAATGATCCCGACCGTTGATATCGTTTGATCAAACGACCAGGATTAAATCCCAGCCCCGCTATATATGCCTAATTCCCTACCGCGCCTCCTAGAACCCCCCCCCCCCTTTCGTCTCTCTCATAAGCGATGAAAAAACCTCCGCCCTTCTCCGCCTTCGACCGCCGACCGGAAATCGCCTCCGCCGGCGGCCGGTGGCCAAACCCAACCAAATTAACACCATAGAACCTCCCAAGCCCCCTCTACACGAATCTGGCAATCGTTAGTCTCGAATCGTTCTCGAACGCTTCGAATATTAGATCGAAGTTCACCGAAACTTGAAGTTTTACCCCAAACCACCTCAAATTCACACCAATTACTCCCCAGACCTCCCTCATACCCCGTATAACTTTGATTCCCTTCAAATTGAGTCCAAATCACTCGAACCCCAAATCAAGCTTTCAAGAACCCTAAAAATTGGAAAGTTGAAATACATCAGATCAATTGAAGTATTGGGGTCCAATAGAATTTAATTGAGGTGTTCTCAATTGAGAACACTCCAATTAAACTCTATTCAACCCCAAATGGTCGGGTCCAAGCACAAGCGGGTCAACTAAGGTATTTGTTTTCTGGTTTGTTTTCTTTATTCTGTTTTATCCCATTTCGATTCTTTGTTAACATTTCTCTTTTCTTCTTCATCAGACCTTTTATTTTGTCAAGATTCCTTCTGTTTTGTTTCGTAAATGGTTATTTTGATTAAGTTGTGTGTTTAGTCATCAGGCAGTTAGTTTACATTTTTGATCTCCCTGTTTTGTCTGAAACCTTGAATCACTGGCTTATTTGGCATTTGCTTGTTCGTGATTATATGTGTTGTGATCAATTAAGTAAATATCATTGATTAATTGTACGAGTTTTCCTGTTAGAACATTCGATAGTGATTAATGCTGTTAATTTGATCCGAAATCGCTACCAGGTTGAGTTTTTTTTTTCAATTGTTAGGGATAAATTGGATATAGTTGTTTAAGAGTTTAGTGTTATGATTATAGGCAGTAATTAGATAAGCTGTTTCAGTTTAAATTTCATGAATTCATTTGTCATCTTTGGCATCCTTTAATTACCGAATTTAAAAGTTTGTAGCCATGTGATTGTCAAAGCACGCCTGAATTTAATATTCAGGCTGCCCCATTCCCATTTGTTTAATAAAAAGGGACAGTAGTGGTCTTCAGGAGATGTGTTTCTTAATTAATAACAATGCTCCTAAGAGTTGGAAAGGGAAAATAGCAAACAGAGAAGGGTTTAAAGGGGTGCACACGGGGGATTGATTTCTTAATTCAAGAAATGCTCTTAAGAGCTGGAAGGAAATAAAAAATGGGCTGCTAGTTTTTGTTTTCGGCTATAAAAGGGAGAGAATACTAATTCAAAAGTACACGGAGAAAACACTGGAGAGAAAGGAGAAAAACAGGGAGAGATACAATTCTGAAAAAAACAGAGAGGGACACACATAAGGATAAGGATTTGAGAGTTTTCTTTGAGAGGAGAAAAATAGCCAAAAACCTAAGAAAAGATATTTTTTCATTGATATTCTTGGGGTGTTTTACTGGTTTGATCTCGGAGAATCTGTTCTGGTTTATTGTTTCATTGATTGTATTTTCGAGTCTTAAGAGTTATTTTACTGGTGATACTAGAATTGGTCTAGTTGTCTAGATTCATTCTAAATTGGTTTGGCTTCGATTTATTTCGGATTTTCTTCCCTTTACTGCTGCATTTTGGTCAAGGTCTATACTGGATTTGAAAAGGGGAAATAACATTGTCACATTGCGGTCAAAATCTATTCTTAAGTTAGATTTCTGAGTCGTCCTGGGTTCAAGTTGTTACTATTGCTACTTCATTGCTGCTGCAATGTTGTTCCTTGTTGTTGACCACCTCTCCTTCACTGTTGTGATTTCCAGGTACTTATTTGATCCACCATGACTTAGGAGCTAAGGAATTTGTAGCTGAAATTGCGATTGGAAATAGTAGACTGATTTATGGGCTCGAAATGCCTATGTTGTTTATTTGCTCATGTACATTTGTTATGTTTTGCATGTGAATGTATTAGTCTTCATGTTAGGTCGTGTAGTAGAAATACTTAGAACTTGACAGAATGGAACTTTTGATGTTTGGTATAACTGGGCTATATAATAGGACGGAATTATATTGGCTATGAACTATCGGTCACATGAGCATGTAACATTAAGTTATTATAGTTGAAGCATTCCAGTTAGTGTAGCATTTAAGATGATGTGCAACACTTAGCTGTGTTATTATAGTTACTAGTGCAATTATATTTTAGATGGTGTTCTAATTCAAAGGCAGAGTTGAATCCAGGGTCATCAGATTTAGACGTAACTCGCATAAATTTAAATGGAGTGTTGGAATTAGTCCTGAAACCATTGTTTAATATGCAGATTCATGGCCAAGTTAAAAAAAAAGAATGAATTCAAAATCAGTTTGGTGGTTTAAACTATTCTATAGTGTCTTAAACTGTTCTAAGTTTAATCAATAGTCTAATATGATCTCACCTTGGATCTCGAAAATATCAAACTGGTTTAGTAGTCTAAAAATTTCAATGTTCATTTGTTAATCATCATATTACTCCCTTCGTTATTTTATAGGTGCTACATAAGATAATTTTCTTGCTTTACAAAAAAAATGCAAATTAATTAGGCCCATTTTAGAGACAAAAGAAAAAAAAATTAGCTTGACTTAGGATTGGCCTTTAATAAATAATAGGATTGCACATGAGTAATAACATGTATTACAATCAGATAAATAAGCCAAATACGATAGTTGAGCGACCGTGCTAGAACCACGGAACTCGGGAATGCCTAACACCTTCTCCCGGGTTAACAGAATTCCTTATCCGGATTTCTGGTTCGCGGACTGTTAAATAGAGTCAAACATTTCCTCAATTCGGGATTCAAACCGGTGACTTGGGACACCATAAATCTCCCAAGTGGTGACTCTAAATCTCTTAATAAATGAAACCCATTTTGATTGTCCTTTAATTGGAAAAACTCCTTTTACCACGCCCTTCGCGGGGTGAGGTAGCGCTGAAAGGAGGTGTGACAGCAGTATTGCAATTAAACTTAGCAAGTTAGGGCAGCTTAGTAAAACACCCCTAATAGAACACAAAAGAATTACCTAGAACCTTCCAGCAAGGGCTAGAAGGCATTTCGACACCCAATTCAGGGAATCAAACTATAAATCATTAAAATTACAGGGGAGGGGATTAGAAATAAGTTATTTGAATTCCTCCCTCAAATTTCACCCCAAATCAGTCTATAAATACACAGTTAATTAGCCTGAAAAAGGGTCAAGATTTTGAAAGTAATAAAAAAAGGGTTCCAGATTTTGGAATTTAAAGGGTTACAACTTACAGGTTGGAGTTGTAATATCTGAAAAGAGGTTCTAAGCTTTAGATACTGAAATTCCAGTTAACTTCTTTGGGGATTAATCTGGAGTTCTGTTAGAGTCTGTTGTTCTTCAATTTTGCTGGATTCTACTTGAGCTCTTCGATTATACTTGTTGATTTGCTGGACTATTGGATTTGCTGCTCTATTTGATGCTTTGTCTGCTACTTTATTGCTGCTTTGTTGATGCTATCTCTGTTGACTATTCTTCGTCCCCAACCTAGTCTCATAAGATTATTTTGGTGAATCACGTACACTCTCTTTTCCTGGAGATGTAATTACAAATTGATTGAGGAAATGAGAATCTCATGAGATGTTTGGACGATTCTGCTGCTGTTTTCTTTTAGCTTTATAATTACCATGTCTTAGAATTCCTGTAATTCATTAGGATGTTTGTAATAACTAATACTTGTATGCATTCGAAATAAAATAAGTAGATAGTGTAGTAGTAGTAGTATATACGTAAATACAGCTATCATTTAATCTTAGGTTGAAACAGGTTAACCTATGAATCTAGTTCGCCTAGTAAAATTGGTATAAGACATGAAATGGTAATCAACTAACCTCACTAATTAGAACCTGATAATTAGTCAATAAAAGGAAATGAGTAGATGAGTTAAAACTATTTTGTCATTCAAACTCGTTTAACAATAATTTACAATAATATAGGTTAGAATCATGTAATTAATAATAGTCCAAACCTGTTCTGTTAGTATTATCATCACTGATTAAGTACTTGAAATAAAAGTATTATTACTTTGGTCCTGTTAATGTTTAATTAGTGATTAGATTTCACAATTAGTATTGATAAACATGTATTCCAGAACTTTATGAAATGAAAATGAATTTTGTTGATCTATTCTATTGTCTAATGAATGTCTGTTTAATTTTTATTAAACTTCAATTATGCTCTATTTTATCCTTCTGTTCTGGGCCTTATCGAAAACATAGGCCTAGATTCAATTGAATTCGCTTCAGGGCCTCTGAATAATGACATTTGTGTATACTGGGTTTCAGAAGCCCAATTGTGCATAATGGACTGTTAATACAGTCCACAAGTCTAGGCCTGGAAATGGATAGTTGGCGTGGACGTAATAATAGCGAAATTCTGAAAAATACAAAAAACCTATAACATAATTAGGAGGAGAAAACAAAAATAGCAAATATAGTATTTGATTGGTTTGGACTTATAAAATAATGGGATAAGCCTCGTAAAAAATGAAAAAACACGCGGGGCCCCAATATAAACTTTAATAAGAATGTTAGACCCGGGAAGACCGTTTAGCAAATTTCACGGTCTTTCCTAAAGATAATAAGGCATAGACGTTATAGGCACGATTAAAATATACATTCCTAAATGCGAGTGCACATTTATGTGACTCAAATCTCAAATCCCGGCGAAGCTGAAACGTATTAAAGTCGTAGGTGTAATGGTTGCGGTGTGACTCGAAATGCGTTTTCGCAACGTCGCAAGTCGTTAAAAATATCAAAATGGAACATTCACATTTACAAAAGCATATAAAAAAACCAAATAAGACAAGAACAACAGTTGAGAGACCGTGCTGAAACCACGGAACTCGGGAGTGCCTAACACCTTCTCCCGGGTTAACAGTATTCCTTATCCGGATTTCTAGTTTCACGGACTGTTAAAACAGATTCATATTTCCTTGGATTCAGGATTAAACTGGTGACTTGGGACACCATTATCTTTCCCAAGTGGAGACTCTGAAATCTAAAAAAATCCCGTTCCGATTGTCCTTAAAGTGGAAAAACTCCTTCCTTATTGTTATTATTATATCCTATCCCGGGGTGTATTAGTAATTAACGGGGTTTACTTTCTTCTTCATAAAAGGTAGTAAAAAGGGAGGTGTGATAGCTCGGACGACTCTACTAGGGATTTTTCTTAAAATGGCCGCTTTGAAGTCATTTCTTTTCCTTTTTAAAATTAAAGCCTTGAAGTTTTTAAATATGGAAAGGCTAATTCTTTCAAAATAATGAAAAATTATCTTTGAAAAAAAAAATCTTTTTGAATAAAATCGCCTTAAATAAATGTGCAGGATGAGCACAATACAAAATAAACCCTTTGCACTAATGAACAAAATCCTTTTGTAGTTGCGGTTATGGTGGAACGATCTAGGCCAAGAGGGACAGGTTTGGGACAACATATATCTGAAAGATCTTACTGGGTTGATGGACATAATACCTCGGGGTGATATTATTCGGGCCCTCATCGCTTGTTGGGATCCTGCACATAATGTGATCCACTTCTCAGATTTTGAGCTCACTCCTACATTAGAAGAAATTTCTTATTACATCGGGAAAGGAGAGGTTCCCCTAAAAGACAAATATCCGGTGGCTCTAAGGGCAATTACAGTGCATATATTCATCGATTCCCTAAAGATCGCCAGAAATGTTCACAATGAAGACTTGGCTCACGGGTTTTGTACTATGAGTTTCATCTACCGCATATATGGTCATATTGGGGGATTTAACGACCCAACGAACAAACTCTACAGTAAGTCAAACCGTGTTAAGTGGGAGGAACATCGGCGCTTCTCCTTTATGGTGGCCTTTTTGGGATTGGTCATATTCCCGAGGAAAGATGGAAATATTGATATAAGAGTTGCTGGAATTGCCAGTACTCTCCTCGTGCAAGACAATAGCACACTGGCACCGATGATAGTGGCTGATATCTTTCGTGCCCTCACATCCTCTAGAGCAGGACATGACTTCTTCGAGGGATGCAATTTACTGCTCTAGATGTGGATGATAGAACATTTGTGCCATCACCCTCAGTTCTCGAGCTACGGATCGTTTAAAAAGACGTGAAATGAAGATTTTTATATGAGAACAAAAGAAGTTAAGTTGCCCGAAGGATCAAAAGGTTGGATCACATACTTGCAATCGTTGTGTGCTAGCCAAATCTATTGGGTATACGAATCGTTGCCCCTCAACAATGTGATATACATGCTAAAAGAAGGTTCGCATTTTCTGATAATGGGTCTTAAAAGCATCCAGCCTTATGTACTATACCTGGTATTAAAGCAACTCGGGAGACATCAGATTATACCAAAAGATGGGGACCTCAGCCTGCAAGCCATAGAAATCAGTCCTGACGGACAATTCCTGGAAGCAAAGATTTGACAAATCTGGAATGAATGCCAATGCCTGAGAATACACACTTGTGTGTGAAACCGAGCTCGAGGAGAAGTATCAGCATGGTATGCCACATGGTATCACCGGGATATTGAGCATGAGAGACCGATGAAGAGGCCTCACATTCAAGAGTTGCCGAGCAGTCTAAGGAACAAAAAGATTGGATGGCCAAAGTACCGAGCCAGAATCAATTTGTTGGAAAAACAATTCCAAAACCTCAAATTCAAAACATCTTACAAGCGCCATCCGATGAGGGTGAAAAGAAACAGCTGAGGAAAGAGAATGAAATCCTGAACGCTCAAATTGCAATGATGAAAACGATAGCCGAAATCCCAGTTAAACTTGCCCGAGATGAGAAGTTAATTGAAAATCTTCGGCGCAAAGTGAATGATTATAGCTTTGATCTAGATAAAGCTGAAAAGGAATTAGTTGGGGTTCGGGAACAACTGGCCAGGAATGCGGAAGAAAGAGTTCGAATGGTTCAGCGGTTACAAGATAAAGATAATGTTGAGGTAGTCCGATTGAGAAAGAAGATCATTATAGCCGAAGTCAAAAGTAGCAAAAAAATCAAAGAGTTTGAAGTAGAGAGAGAATATTGCTACATGGCTATGGCTCGGTTAGAATTGGAGCTACAACAACTATAAAAGAAGAACCAGCAAACCATAGATGCTCGTGCCGAACAAATTGGTAGGTTGCTTCAGGAAAAAGGGGTCATCAGGAAAAAATTGTCAACATTGCTCGGTACATCACAAGGAAATGCCAATTGTGCGAAGATATGTCTCAGTCAACATTCACATCAGTATTAATGTTATTTGTAAAGCAAGTAATGACCGACCTGGACAAACTCCAAAGTGGATTAGCATATAGGCCCGCAGCAAGACCGAACGATGTCTCGCGGGCACTAGGAGCTTTAATGTACTCATAGGGCATGCATTTTGTATTGGTATTTTTCTTTCTACATTTGTAGTACAACATCATTTGTAACTAACGTTTGAGTATCAATTAAAATTCAAAAGAAGTTGCCATTATTTTTTCTCTTTTATATGCAAATTGCTTGGGCGATAGGCAAACATATAGGAACAAAAAACAAAAAAAAAGAAAAAGAAAAATAGTGGAAAAGTGTAAAATTAAATAAACAGAAAGCAATGAAGAAAACAAAAGTGAAAAAAGAAAGCTGGTGGTTCAAAGACGAATAATGTCGGTATGATGAATAATGACTAGGCAAAAGTTGTGATTTTTAGAACTTTTGATGTTTATCCCTTATGAGCTAACTATTAACAAGTTTTGTTGTTGATGAGAATCATATTTTTAGTTGGCAACTGGCATTCTGGCACATCACAGCTACAATACACGTTCAAAAGTCATGACCAAAGCAGTAACTCAGGAAATCGAGCCTACTATTATGGATTCGGTACAAGAGGAAGAAGTTATGGACGTATCCAGTATGAAAGAATAGATGTACAAATTAAAATAGTAGATGTCAGAGATGTACCAGGCCTGGTCGAGGGGTCAACCCGTGCCTTCCTACCCAGCCAACCCAGCATACATTCCTCCTGCGAACCCAAATCCTGAACCAGCTACTATGAACTCGTCCTCCACATATCCAACTTACCCCAATTACTATGTTACAACATCAGAAGCACCTCCACCTTTGTCTAAACAAGCTCCACCACCACCACCTCAGATCGCTCCAGTATACGTGGCACCGCCACCAGCTGCTTTACACAAATCTTCCAGCGAACCTATGTTCCATTTCCAGGACACCCATTATTATCTGCCAGAACCCACTTTCAGGCAACACGATTCTTACACCGATGGCCCGCAAGATGAAAAGTCTTGAGCAGTCATTTCGTAACATGCAAGGGATGGGAGGCCAAGTGAGTGTTGCATACAAAGACTTATGCTTGTTTCTGGCGGTACAACTACCTGCCGGGTTTAAATTGCCCATGTTTGATATGTATGACGGTAACGGAGATCCAGTAGCCCATCTTAGGGGTTACTGCAGTAAAATGCACGGAGCAGGAGAAGGGATGAGTTACTCATGGATTATTTCAGCCAAAGCTTAAGTGGTTCAGCATTGGAATTGTATACTCGACAAGATCATACCAGATGGTTCACATGGGATGAC
This sequence comes from Nicotiana noctiflora, assembly GCA_032618575.1. Classification (NCBI taxonomy): domain Eukaryota; kingdom Viridiplantae; phylum Streptophyta; class Magnoliopsida; order Solanales; family Solanaceae; genus Nicotiana; species Nicotiana noctiflora. The sequence goes on along the minus strand of JASVEL010004954.1, from coordinate 44,237 downwards.
TTAGCTCAATCGTTTGCAAACCATTTCCAATACAATCTAGAAATTATCCCTGACAGGTTGTCGTTGACTAAGATGGAGAAGAAACCCAAAGAAAGATTTCGGGAATACGGACTCAGGTGGAGGGAGCAGGCTGCACGTGTAGACCTACCATTGAAAGAAGGAGAAATGGTAGATTGATTCTTACAGGCTTTAGAGCTAACATATTATGGCCACTTAGTGTCTACATTTGGAAAAATCTTTAACGAGGTAGTAATGATGGAAAGCTTTGTAGAAGAAGGGCTAAAAACAAATAAGATCATGAGCTACTCGGGCATCAAGGCCACAAACCAAGCAATACAGACTGGAATCGGAGGGTCGATTAGCAAGAAGAATAAGGAAGAAGTTGCGGTCATTGAAGGTAGATCATGGTCCCGGGGCCCCAACCCATATCATCATTAACCTCGCCCATATCAACCATATCCACCAGCTCCATATAATCCACCTCCATCATATAATCCTCCAACCAGTCCACAGTTTTCTGTCCAACATGCTCAACCTTACCCACCGCCTCCACATTCATGGCATACCCCAGCTCCACAAAATGTCTACCACGCACAAAATTCCTATCCGCCTTCCAAAACATACAAAAATCCAAATTGACCTAACTTCCATCCAAATCTAGAAGTAAAAGGTGATAGGGCCCAAAGGAAGAGAACATTCGCTTCTTTGGGGGAATCATATACCCGTCTTTTTCACCGTTTGAGAGAACTAGGGATGTTGAGCCCTATTTAAGCAAAAATTCCCAACCCTCCACCCAGAAATCTAGACCAATCAGTACATTGTGAGTACTGTTATGAGGCACCGGGACTTGATACAGAAAAGTGTTGGCATTTAAATTCCGCAATAGAGGAACTTATTGATACCAAGAGAATTGAGGTGCAAGCTCCTGAAACTCCCAATATCACGCAGAATCCTTTGTCAGCACATCACGAGACACATATGATAGAGTTGGAGTAGGGAGAGAGCTGTAGAAAACCTTCTCAGTCAGTGATTATGATTAAAGCGAATAACAAGGTGGAAGGGGAAGTTGAAAAGGAGAAAGTGCCAATTGAGTTACCTACAAAACATCCATCGATGATTGAGGCCGTAAAAATAGTAGTACCTGGAGTAAATCCTTTGCTGACCATGAATGGAGCTTATGTGAAGCCTGTGGTTATCAAACCAGTGGTGCAGACGCCAGTTGTGAATAATAGGGCCATACCATGGAACTATGATAGGGTGACAGTGATGTATAAAGGGAAGGAGGTTAAAGGAGAAATTAATGAAACTCGTGGTTTAACTCGCTCCGGGCGATGCTTTGCCCCAGAAAAACTGAGAAAGACAAAGGTAGTGAAAGAAAACCTGGCTCATGTGAAGAAGGCAGTTACTGAAGAGGAAGCGGAGGAATTCTTGAAGAATATGAAGGCTCAGGACCATGCGATAGTGGAACAATTGAGAAAGACGCCCGCGCATATTTTGTTGTTATGATTTCTAATTTATTCTGAGTATAAATGAGGCCCATGTGCCCGAGAAGATTTGAGTATGTCATATAGAGAAAATCACAAACAATATCTTTGAGACAAATAAGATAACATTTTGAGATAGTGAGTTGCCACTGGAAGGAACGGAGCATAATAAAGCACTATACCTCATGGTTATGTGTGAAGAATCTGTAGTAACCCGTGTTTTGGTGGACAATGGGTCAAGTGCCAATATCTGTCCACTATCAACCTTGGGAAAGTTGAAGGTCAATCATGAAAGAATTCATCAGAACAGTGTATGTGTAAGGGGTTTTGATGGAGGTGGAAAGAACACTATAGGGGATATCATACTAGCGATTACTATCGGACCGGTGGATTTCACTATGGAGTTTCAGGTGCTAGATGTTGTTGTATCATACAACATTTTATTGGGACGTCCGTGGATCCACGCAGCGAAAGTTGTACCATCCTCTTTGCATCAAATGATAAAATTTTAATGGGAGCAGCAGGAAATAATAGTGCATGGAGAAGACGACGTTTGCAATGCTATTACACCATTTGAGGAAGCTGAAGGAGATAAAGGTCCGTGGGTGTACCAAGTCATGGACACCGTGGTGGTGAACAAAATATCTGAAGGATAAAACATGCCAGTACCCACAGTGGCCCCTGTAGCAGTGATGGTCGCTAAAGAGATGATAAAGAATAGGTTTTCTCCGGGAAAAGGCTGACTTTACAAGGTATAACACAGTCGATCCACCTTTTGGGCAGTACTGACACTTTCGGTTTGGGTTTCGAGCCAACCATTGCCGATATCCAGAGAGCTAAGAAAATGAAGAAGAAAGGGTGGTCCCTCCCAAAACCTATCCCAAACTATCCAACTCTTTTGTCAAGCCTGGTACACAGAGACGTCTGGCGACTTTTATGCCAAACTGTGCTGAGATAAAACCGGATGAAGAACTTCTAGAAAGATTTGAGAGGCTATTTGAAGATGTGAATGTGTTGGAGACGCGTGAAGGAACAAGCAAAATGGATGTTCAATTCGTGGGACCCTACACTATGCTAAATATTTGGGAAGCTAGTCCTCTTCCGATCAGGAGGGAGTTATGGTTGTTAGATTTAAATATTTCATTCCCCAAAATTGTCTTGTTTTTTAAATTGTAATCCCACATCTCGTTAAATCAGATGTATCCAACTCTTGAAAATTCAATGAAATGCAATTTCTTTTCTTCCTCCATTTTTGCCTTATTCTATTTTTCTTTTTTTGTACAGTTCATATTTATTGTTTCCAATGATATGTCATGCATGAAGGATTCACGGTCCAGTCTTGATAATATAATAGTTATACAGGAAATGGAAAGTGAACATGAAATGTAATATAAGGATGAGGAAGTACTGGAGGAAATTAGTAAATATTTGAGTCATTATGAGGAAAAACCCAAACCAAACTTAAATGAGACGGAGTCTGTTAATCTGGGAAGTGAGGAGAATGTCCGAGAAACAATCATTAGTGTGCATTTAGAGGCTTCCTTCAGAGAATATTTAATCCAGTTGTTACATGAGTACAAAGACATATTTGCTTGGTCCTATGATGACATGCCCGGGCTTAGTACTGATTTGGTGGTACATAAATTGCCCATTTATCCAGAATGCCGGTCAGTAAAATAGAAGTTAAGGAAATTTAAAATGGACATCAGTGTTAAAATAAAAGAAGAAGTTAACAAGCAATTCGAGGCGAAGGTCATACGGGTCACTAAATATCATACCTGGTTAGGTAATATTGTGCTAGTTCCGAAAAAGGATGGAAAAACCAGGGTGTGTGTTGATTATCGGGACCTCAATAAAGCTAGTCCAAAGGATGATTTTCCATTGCCAAATATCCATATATTGATCGACAATTGCGCCAAGCATGAAATTAGTTCTTTTGTAGATTGTTATGCGGGTTATCGTCAGATCTTAATGGACGAAGAAGATGCAGAAAAGATGGCCTTTATTATACCTTGGGGAACATGTTCCTACAGGGTGATGCCGTTTGGGTGTAAAAATTGCCGGGGCTACATATATGAGGGCAATGACTACTATGTTTCATGATATGATACACCGAGAGATTGAAGTATATGTGGACGATGTCATTATCAAGTCCAAAAAGTAATGTGACCATGTCAAGGACTTAAGAAAGTTTTTCCAGGGGCTCCGAAGATATAATCTCAAGCTCAATCCAGCAAAGTGTGCTTTCGGGTTGCCGTCAGGAAAGTTATTGGGATTCATAGTAACCCAGAATGGTATTGAATTAGATCCATCAAAGATAAAAGCAATCCAGAATTTGCCTCCGCCGAGAAACAAGAAAGAAGTGATGAGTTTATTGGGCAGGTTGAATTATATCAGTAGATATATTGCTCAATTAACGTCGACTTATGAGCCCATTTTCAAATTGTTAAAGAAAAATGCTGCAGTGAATTGGACTGATGAATGTCAAGAAGCATTTGACAAAATTAAGGAATATCTGGTTAATCCTCCTGTATTGGCTCCTCCAGAACTGGGAAGACCTTTGATCCTGTATCTGACAATATTCGATAATTCTTTTGGCTGTGTACTAGGGTAGCACGATGAAACAGGGAAGAAAGAGCAAGCAATATATTATCTCAGTACAAAGTTTACATCTTACGAGGTAAAATATACTCAGTTGGAGAGAATGTGTTGTGCTTTAACATGGCTTGCACAGAAATTGAAACATTACTTGTCGGTTTATACCACTTATCTGATATCTCGATTGGATCCACTGAAGTATATATTCCATAAGCCTATGCCCAAAGGAAGGCTCGCTAAAAGGCAGATTCTACTTACAGAGTTTGACATCATTTATGTAACTCGTACGGTAATAAAGGCACAAGCAGTTGCTGACCAGTTATCTGAAAATCCAGTTGATGATGAGTATGAACCATTAAAGACATATTTTCCTGATGAGGAGACAATGAACATTGAAGAAGTAGAGTAGGATGATAAGCCAGGCTGGAGAATGTACTTTGATGGGGCCGTTAATAGCAAGGGAGTCGGAATTGGAGCAATGCTCATTTCAGAAACGGGTCAGCATTATCTCGTTACCGCTCAGCTTCGATTTTTCTGTACTAATAACATGGCCGAGTATGAAGAATGCATATTGGGATTGAGAATGACAATAGACATGGGTGTTCAAGAGATTTTGGTCATGGGTGTCTGAGATCTCTTGATACATCAGATTCAAGGAGAATGGGAGACAAGGGATTTGAAGCTAATACCTTATTGAGAGTGTCTGCATGAACTGTCTCAGAGATTTCAATCCATAGACTTCAAGCACATCCCAAGAATGCACAACGAAGTAGCGGATGCTCTAGCCACATTATCCTCCATGTTGCACCATCCAGATAGAGCTTACACAGATCCATTACAGATACAAGTTTGTGATCAAAATGCTTATTGTTTCACTATGGAAGAAGAACTTGATGGCAAGCCGTGGTATCATGATATCAAAGAATATTTGAGGACATGAGTTTACCCAGAACAGGCCACAGGGGACCATAAAAGGGCTATAAGGCGATTAGCAAATGGATTTTTCCTCAGTGGAGGAGTTGTATACAAAAGAACACCGGATTTGGGTCTATTGAGATGCATAGATACACAGCTAGCTGACACAATTATGGCTGAAGTACATGCAGGAGCATGTGGACCTCATATGAGCGGATACATTCTGGCTAAGAAAATGCTAAGAGCAGGATATTATTAACTCACCATGGAGCGTGATTGCATTGGATATGTGCGGAAGTGCCATCAATGTCCGATACATGGAGATTTGATTCACTCCCTACCCTATGAGTTGCATACAATATCAACACCGTGGCCATTCGTTGCCCGGGGCATGGATGTCATCGGACCAATAGAGACCGCAGCATCTAATGGGCACAGATTTATCTTGGTAGCAATTGATTATTTCACTAAATGGGTGGAGGCAAAGACATTTAAAGCAGTGACAAAGAAGGCGATAGTAGATTTCGTGCACACAAATATCATTTATCGCTTTGGAATTCCTAAGGTGATTATCACAAATAATGGAGCAAATTTGAACAGTCACCTCATGGCAGAAGCATGTCAAAAGTTCAAAATCCTGCACCATAACTCTACACCTTATAGGCCTAAAGCGAATGGAGCAGTAGCGGCTGCGAATAAGAATATTAAGAAGATTCTCAGAAAGATGGCGGAAGAGTCAAGACAGTGGCATGAAAAACTACCATTTGCTCTCATGGGTTATCGTACAACTGTACGTACTTCAATCGACGCAACACCTTACTCATTGGTGTACGGAACAGAGGCAGTCATACCAGTAGAAATTGAAATACCTTCTATTCGGATCATAACTGAGGATGAAATTTATGATGATGATTGGGTAAAAGCTCGTCTAGAACAATTGAGCTTGATTGACCAGAATAGTTTAGCAGCAATTTGCCACAGACAGTTATATCAGCGGAGAATGGCTAGGGCATACAATAGGAAAGTACGTCCGTGGAAATTCGAAGTTGGACCGAAGCAAAAGGAAAGTTTGCACCGAATTGGCAAGAGCCATTCATGGTGTCACGAGTATTGTCCAACGGAGCTTTATAGTTGACAGATGTTGAAGGAAAATATATAGAGACTGCTATCAACTCAGATGCAGTCAAGAGATATTATGTATGATTCCTTCTTCATATGTACAATTGTATTTGTCATAATTTTGAAATTGAAATGATGAAGGCATTTTATTCTCTATCCAAACACTTTATCCATTGATACCCATGTTGAGCCTTATCGCATTATTCTTTTTATATCCCTCTCTCGGAATCAATTGTGGACAAGAAAAGAAACAAAAAGAAAAAAAATGAAAATGAAGTAAAATGAAAAAATGAAAAAAAAGAATGCATACAAAAGAAGAAAATCGGGAGAACTCAAAATCACAAAGCGATCATATGATCCGAACTACGTTTTGACTTGATTCTGAAAGGGCACGTAGGTGGCCTCACTGAGGTTAAATCATGATATAAATAAAATCCAAGATTCCCCAAATATCGAAAATGGGGCAGAATTTATGTTTATGATTCCGAGAGTTGTAAATATTTTTGGACCATCGTATAAATTTTGAGCCTTTATACTCTTCTTTCTGAACCCATCCAAAAGCCACGTTATAGTCCACAGAAAGACCTTCTAATTAATTTCATGAAAATGATGATACAATAAGAATAAGGAGAAACATGGCATGGACAATACCCGGAGGTTTGAAAAAAAAATAAAGAAATAAAAATGAGAGAGTCTTATTGGTGAAAACCCTAACGGGCACCATAAGGCGATTGTGAGATGAGAGAAAATAAAAATGACAGAGTCTTATTGGTGAAAACCATAACGGGTACCATAAGACGAATGTGAGATGCGAGAAAATAAAAATCAGAGAGTCTTATTGGTGAAAACCTTAACAGGCACCATAAGGCAAAAATGAGGAATATTTTGATGAAATAAAAAAAATAGCAAAAATAAGAAAGGTTTGGGTTTAAGGAAAATATGAAATCAAGACAACAACGATTTGATTGGACAGACTGGGTCGGAATTTAAATACATTGCATGGTCAGAGAAATCAGCCGTCATACCCAGATAAGTTCTGTTTTTACTCCGAAATACCCTTAACCCTTCAAATTCATATTTCTGCATTTCATTGATCAAAACCAGTTGCTCGTTGAAAGCTAACTACCAGCTTCTCATGTAAAGAGGCGTAATAACACTGGATCAAAAACAAAATAAAAAGAAAGAGGATGGCAATCAAGGCCAAATGAAAAATGAAAAGAAATGAAACAAAAAAGGGAAAAGCAAAAGAGGATTACAAGAGAAAGTTGAAGAAAATCTGGGAGTAGACTGTAAAGCGAGATGAAACAAGAAGAGGCAGACAATGGAAGCAGGGCCAACAAGAATGCCTGTTGATAACCATCATTTTATACCTAATAAGATTGTTCATTGATTTAGACAGGGACAAAAGATTCAAATTCTCACTAATCCCTTTAAAGTGAATGTGACCAATGTGGGAGGAAAATATCAAAAAGAAAAACCCGACTTTTGGTATGCTTCTCGAAAAATTACGAAAGTTACATATTCGGAAGCCTCGTCTCAATACGAGTCTAAGCATATAAAATTTACCAAATTCGGACTCCATTTGCCCATTCAAATCCTTGATTTTCTAAAATTCAAGCCTAGGGTGAAAACCCCCATGATATACCCCAAATTCCTCCAATTTCATGATATAATTGCATAATTTATCAATATAAAACCATAATTTGAGTCCATAGTTGATTAATTGAAGAATCCCCTTGAATTTCCGTTCAAAATTGCCCAAATCGCCTCTTAAGCCGAGCCCTAAATGTTTTAGAATATTCTGAAATTTCTAACTTCTAATATTATTAAATCCTTCTGCGATTTCCACTTCTGCAGACAAATTCCGCCTCCGCGAGACCGTATCCATGACCACCAGGTCGCTTCTGTGAATCCCAGGCCTAGCTGGCCTCTTCCGCTTCTTCAAGTACAAGACCGCTTCCGTGTGTCCGCTTCCGCGATTGAACCACTGCTCCTACAAAAAATCCAGCTCCTGCACACCAGGGTCCGTTTCTACGGACGCGCATAGGCGATCAAACATCCGCTTCTGAGGATCTTCCCAAATCCGCCTCTTGAGCACCTCAACGGTCTCTCCCTCGCACCCGTGATGCCGCCTCAGCGGACCAAGTTCTGCTTCTATGCGACCAAACGCTTCTGCGCCCTACCGTCCGCTCCTGCGGGCTCGCCTCTGCGCTCCATTTTCCGCAGGAGCGAAAACATTAGAATCAGACTTGCCCAAATCAAAATCTCACCTATCGTTTAGATTCGCCAAAATTTCAAACTTCGGCATTTCAAGCCTAATTGAGCTACAGACCTCCAAAATACATTCCGAAGGCGCTCCCAACCCCGAAATCACCTCACGGAGCTAATGGAACCATCATATTTACATTCCGAGGTCGTCTTAACACTATTCCGAATACGGGTCATTTCCCAACTATAAAGCTCTCATTTAGGGACTAATTGTCCCAAAACACTCTAGATTCCAGAACCGACCTTCCCGGCAAACCACAAAAGCAGAAATAAACTTAGGGAAATAGTTAAATTGGGGATCGGGACGTAAATTTCAAAAATAACCGGTTGGGTCGTTACATCTTCCCACACTTAAAAGATTTGTTCGTCCTCGAACGAGCATAAAGAACATACCTGGAGTGGTGAAGAGATGAGGGTACTGGTTGCGCATATCCTGCTCGGTCTCCCAAGTCGCCTCATCGGCCGGCTGACCCCGCCACTGGACCTTTACTGAAGCGATGTTCTTTGACCTTAGCTTCCTGATTTGCCTATCTAGAATGGCCACTGGCTCCTCAACATAAGACAGATCCTCGTTTAGCTGAACAGAAGTGAAATCCAACACATGCGACGGGTCACCATGGTATCTCCGGAGCATAGAGACATGAAATACAGGATGGACTCCGGCTAGGCTGGGAGGCAAGGCCAACTCATACGCAACCTCCCCAACACGCCTCAAAATCTCAAAAGGACCAAATAATCTAGGACTCAGCTTCCCCTTCTTCCCAAACTTCATGACGCCCTTCATGGGGTAGACTCGAAGCAGCACCCGCTCGCCAACCATAAAAGCCACATCGCGGACCTTCTTGTCCGCATAACTCTTCTATCTAGACTGGGCTGCATGAAGTCTGTCCTGAATCACCTTGACCTTGTCCATTGCATCCTGAACCATCTTAGTACCTAGCAGCCTGGCGTCGCCCGGCTCGAACCAACCTACGGGAGACCTGCACCTCCTACCATATAGAGCCTCATACGGTGCCATCTGAATACTGGACTGGTAGCTGTTGTTATAAGAAAACTCCACCAGTGGCAAGAAACGATCCCACGAGCCTCCAAACTCAATCACGCACGCACGGAGCATATCCTCCAAAATTTGAATAGTGCGCTCGGACAGACCATCAATCTGGGGATGAAACGCTGTGCTCAGCTCTATCCGAGTGCCTAACTCTTGCTGTACGGCTCTCCAAAACCGTGAAGTGAACTGAGCGCCTCTGTCTGAAATAATGGAAACTGGAATACCATGCAGTCGAACTATCTCCCTGATGTAGATCTCCGCCAGTCACTCTGATGAATAAGTAGTTCTCATGGGTATGAAATGGGCGAACTTGGTCAACTGATCCACAATGACCCAAATGGAGTCAAACTTCCTAACAGTCCGTGGAAGCCCAGACACAAAGTCCATGGTGATGCACTCCCATTTCCACTCTGGAATCTCAATCTGCTGCATTAACCCACCCGAACGCTGATGCTCATACTTTACCTGCTGGCAGTTGAGGCACCTAGAAACATAATAAACTATATCCCTCTTCATCCGCCTCCACCAGTAATGCTGTCTCAAGTCCTGATACATCTTCGCAGCACCCGGATGGATGGAATACCACGAGCTATGGGCCTCTGCTAGAATCAGCTCTCGACGATCATCTACATTGGGCATACAAATACGCCCATGCATACTCATAACTCCATCATCCCCAATGGTAACATCTCGAGCATCACCATGCCGAACTCTATCCTGGAGGACAAGCAAATGAGGGTCATCGAACTGACGCTCCCTGATGCGGTCAAATAGAGAAGACCGAGAAACCACACAAGCTAGAACCCGGCTGGGCTCCGAAAGATCCAGTCTAACAAACTGTCTGGCTAAAGTCTAAACATCCATAGCCATAGGCCTCTCGAAGCTGATAGGTATACCAGACTCCCCAAACTCTCTGCCCGGCGACACAAGGCGTCGACAACTACATTAGCCTTGCCCGGATGATAGAGAATAGTAATATCATAGTCCTTCAGTAGCTCCAACCATCTCCTCTGACGCATGTTCAGGTCCTTCTGCTTAAGCAAGTGCTGCAAGCTCCGGTGATCAGTGTAGATCTCACAAGGAACCCCATACAAGTAATGACGCCAAATCTTCAAGGCGTGAACAATGGCATCTAGCTCCAGATCATGAACATGGTAGTTCTTCTCATGTACCTTCAGCTGTCTGGACTCGTAGGCAATCACCCTACCGTCCTGCATCAATACTGCACCGAGTCCAATTCGTGAGGCATCACAATATACTGTATATGACCTCGAACCTGTAGGCAATATCAAGATAGGGGCCGAAGTCAAAGCTGTCTTGAGATTCTGAAAGCTCGCCTCAGACTTATCTGTCTACTAAAAAGGGGCACCCTTTTGGGCCAATCTGGTCATAAGTGTTGCGATCGAAGAGAACCCCTCCACGAAACGATGGTAATAACCCGCCCGGCAAAGTAAACTGCGAATCTCAGTAGCTGAGGAGGGCCTGGGCCAACTCTGTACGGCCTCCACCTTCCTCGGATCCACTCGAATACCATCGCTCGACACCACGTGGCCTAGAAATGCCACCGAACTCAGCCAGAATTCACATTTAGAGAACTTGGCATATAACTGCTTCTCCCTCAGAGTCTGAAGCACTATCCTCAGAGGCTGCTCGTGCTCTTCCCGACTCTGGGAATATACTAGAATATCATCAATGAAAACAATCACGAACGAGTCCAGATATGGCCTGAACACAATGTGCATCAAATGCATAAAGGCTGCAGGGGCATTAGTGAGCCCAAAAGACATCACGAGGAACTCGTACTGACTATACTGAATCCTGAAGGCAGTCTTCGGGATATCTGGCTCCCGAATCTTCAGCTCATGATAACCAGAGCGCAAATCAATCTTAGAGAACACCTGTGCACCCTGTAGCTAGTCAAACAAATCATCAATACGTGGCAAAGGATATCGGTTCTTCACTGTAACTTTGTTCAACTGGCGATAGTCAATACACATACGCATAGAACCATCCTTTTTCTTCACAAACAACACAGAAGCACCCCAAGGCGAAACACTGCATCGAATGAAACCCTTACCCAATAACTCCTGTAACTGATCCTTCAACTCCTGCAACTCAAGAGGAGCCATACGGTACGGTGGAATAGAAATGGGCTGAGTGCCCGGCAATAAATTAATAGCAAAATCAATATCTCTATCGGGCGGCATGCCCGGGAGATCAGCTGGAAATACATCAGCGAAATCACATACCACTGGAACGGAATCAATAGAAGGAGTGTCAATACTGACATCCCACACATAAACTAGATAAGCAGCACACCCCTTCTCAACCATATGCTGAGCTTTGAGAAAGGAAATAACACGGCTGGGGGTGTGATCTAGAGTACCACTCCACTTAATACGTGGAATGCCTGGCATAGCCAGCATCACGGTCTTGGAGTGATAATCAAGAATAGCATAATGGGGCGACAACCAGTCCATGCCCAGAATAATATCAAAATCAACCATCCCGACCAACAATAGATCCGCTCTGGTCTTAAAACCACAAATGGTAACCAAACACAACTGATACACACGGTCCACAACCAAGGAATCTCCCACCGGAGTGGAAACATAAATGGGGGCACTCAAAGAATCCCAAGGCATACCCAGATGTGAAGCAAAATAAGAGGACACATACGAAAAAGTGGAACCGGGATCGAATAGAATCGATGCCTCTCTATGACTAACCAAAATAATACCTATGATAACAGAATCAGATGCAACAACTGCAGCTCGCTCAGGAATAGCATAAAATCTGGCCTGACCCCTCTCTCGAGGACGGCCTCTGGCACCCTGATCCCTGCCCCTGGCTGGCTGGGCAGGTGGAGTGGCAGTTGGGGCTGGAATGATGGCCTGCTGACCCTATGAACCCCGCTAAGGCTGCGAAGACTGTGGAGGTGCTCCTCTCCTACGCCAGGGGCATTCCCTAACCAGATGGAGAGTGTCCCAAAACTCAAAACAAGCTCTAGGAGGACACGGTGGCTGTGACTGTCCGGCCTCACTCCCACTAATCTGACCCGTAGAGGTACCCAGCATGGGAGGTGCACTGGAAACTTGGGGAGCATAATAGGGCTGCTGAAGTGCTGGAAGAGCTGGAGTACTACCGGCTGCTGGTAATGCTGAATGAACTGGACGATCGGAATAACCTTATCCAAAATGACCGGCTGCCGAAGTGCGGGCACTAGAGAAATGGCCCGACTCACGAGACCTCTTGTCCTCCCTCTCTCCCCGCTAACTATGGAGCATACTCTCTATCGTCCTGGCAATGCTCACCACTTGCTGACAAGGTATATCCATCTCCAACTCCCTGGCCATGCTAGACCGAATCAGTGGAATAAGGCCCTCAATAAATCTCCGCACTCTCTCCCGGACCGTGGCTACCAAGGCCGGTGCATTCCTGGCTAGACGGGTGAAACTAATAGCATACTCTGATACTGTCATGGAGCCCTGTCGCAACCGCTCAAACTCCAATCGCCAAGAATCCCTAAGGCTCTTGGGAACAAACTCCCTCAATAATGGATCAGAAAACTACGTCCAGGTCAATGAAGCAGACTCATCTAGACTATCCAACTCATACGTGCGCCACTAATCATAAGCGGCCCCACGAAGCTGAAAAGCAGTGAAGGAAACTCCGCTTGTCTCCACTATCCCCATGGTAAGAAGAATAGGATGACACTCCTCCAGAAAACCCAATGCATCATCTGTAGCCAAACCACTGAACACTAGATGATCATATTTCTTGAACCTCTTCAATCTACGATGCTCGTCCTCGGAGGCAGCTGGCCCACCTCCAGACTGTGCTGGGGCGGCAGGAGCCATAAAAATAATCTCTGGAACCTGTCCCACTGGCACTCGCTGCTCAGGTGTAGCGGCTGCAGGAGTCTAGGCACCTCCCTCGGCTTGAGATGTAGCTGCAGTGAGAGAAAGTGACCCTGCCTGAGCTAAAATAGTATATATACTCATGAACTGGGCCAGGGTCTCCTGGAGTGCTGGAGTAGTAGCAGCTATAGTCGGTGTACCAGGTGCCTGCGCTCCAACCTGATCCACTGGTGGCACCTCAGCGGCAGCGCGCGCGGGTGTTGTGGTTGCACCTCGGGCGCATCCTCGTCCTCTACCACGGCCCCAGCCTCTAGCGGCGGCAGCAGGGGGCGCGTGTGCCTGATCCTCACCATCTATGATAGAATAGAAAGCAAAAATTTAGATTTGGTGCCAAAAATGTCGCACGACAAGGAATCCAAAAGAAATGAATAGATTCCAATACAGTTACATAGCCTCCCATAGATAAATTCAGATGTCTCCGTATCGATCAGCGAGACTCTAAGTAATCGGTCTGTGTCCCGTGACTCCTATGAACCTAGAGCTCTGATACCAACTTGTCACGACACTAGTTCACCAATCATGAACCTGTCATGACGGCACCCAGTCCCCGCGACTAGGTAAGCCTAACAAGATGCAGAATATACAAGTTTATGAGCATTAAATAAGAAAATAGCAGAAAATGATATAAAAGGAATGTAATCAGTACTGCTTGGCACATACACTCGTCAACCACACTATATAACATATCACCAAGACCCGGAATCCCACGGGTAACATAGACTAAAAAGGGAAAGTACAATTGTGGCTCTATACATCAAGAGTATCTAAAAACAACGAAATGAGGAAAAATAACCATTATCACTATCAGAATAGAAGGAGGGCTTCCGGATCCGCGGATGTAGCAGATCATAGCTCGAGGTCTCCGAATGTGCTGCTGAATTACCTAGTATGAGCTTGTCCTGATGTACCTGGATCTGCACAACAGAAGTGTGCGGAAGAGTAGCATGAGTACACCATGGCGGTACTCAGTGAGTGCCAAGCCTAACCTCGATGGAGTAGTGACGAGAAAAGTCAAGGCCCTACCGAGAGAACAATAACATAACGATCATAATAGTAATAAGCAGGAATAAGTAAGAATGAATTTGAAATAACAATAATAAAGTAATTACTACAACTGACTACTAATAGCTAACTACAGGTAACCAACATAACATAAACTCAAACCAGCAAGTCCAGGAGCTTTGGGAATTGAACCTACAGTCACACTCTATAATCCACAACACAGGAGCTACAGGAATTTAACCCGTAGTCCCAATATCAGTAACTCTAGGTGTCCTGGACTCGAACCCGCAGCCCGTGTCTCAATAGCTCAGGATGTGTCTTAATATCTCAGGATCTCCGGGAATCGAACTCGTAGTCCATATCTCAATAATATATCAATAAACTCCGGGTCTCCGAGAATAGAACCTGCAGCCCTTGGATCTCTGGGAATCCAACCCGCAGTCCACAAAAAATACCACTCCGGGTCTTTGAGAATCGAACCAATAGCCCTAGGATCTCCGGGAATCGAACCTGCAGTCCACCAACACAATAAATAAGGAACGCACCGAGAAAATATAATATGCTTAACTACAACTTCACCAAAAACTAGTGCCATTAATTATCAAGTAGTACAAGTAAGACAATTAGGCAATTAGACAGATAAATCCTATCTAATCATGCTTTCTTAACGAATACGAGGTAAAAATCACAATTTAATCAACTAAGAATAGGAATATAACGAATTGGACAATTCAAGTAAAGTGAGTTACAACGACCAGCGCATGTACACGCCCGTCACCTCGCGTACAAGGCATTTAAACTATCACATAATATCCTAGGGGTGAATGTTCTCCCACACGAGGTTAGACAAGCCACTTGCCTCAACTCCGGTACAAAACTGCTAAGAGACAACTTCCTTGCCGCAAATATCGGCCTCGACAGGTGTAGTATATGATAAAATCAATAGAAATACATCAAAATAGGCCAATTGGGCATTACCCAATCGAAACAATTCAAAATACACCAAAACCCACAAGTTTCCAAAACCCGACTTTCGGTACGCTTCTCGAAAAATTACTGTATTTACATATTCGGAACCCTCGTCTCAATACGAGTCTAAGCATATAAAATTTACCAAATTCGGACTCCATTTGCCCATTCAAATCCTTGATTTTCTAAAATTCAAGCCTACGGTGAAAACCCCCATGATATACCCCAAATTCCTCCAATTTCATGACATAATTGCACAATTTATCAATACAAAACCATAATTTGAGTCCATAGTTGTTTACCTGAAGAATCCCTTTGAATTTCCCTTCAAAATCGCCCAAATCGCCTGTTAAGCCAAGCCCTAAATGTTTTAGAATGTTCTGAAATTTCTAACTTCTGATATTATAAAATCCTTCAGCGATTTCCGCTTCTGCGGAAAAATTCCGCCTCCGCGAGACCGTATCTGCGACCAACTGGTCGCTTATGCTAATCCCAGGGCTAGCTGGCGACTTCCGCTTCTGCGAGCACAGGACCGCTTCTGCGCGTTCACTTCCGCGATTGAACCACCGCTCCTATGAAAAATCCTGCTCCTGCGCACCAGGGTCCGCTTCTGCAGACTCGCAAAGGCGATCAAACATCCGCTTCTGCGGATCTTCTCAAATCCACCTCTTGACCGCCTCTGCGGTCTCTCCCTCGCACCTGCGATGCTGCCTCAGTGGACAAATTTCCGCTTCTACGCGACCAAGCACTTCTGCGCCCCACCGTCTGCTCCTGCGTGCTCGTCTCTTTGCTCCGTTTTCTGCAGGAGCGAAAACAACAGAACCAGACTTTCCCAACCTACATGTTTCCATGATTTCTTCCATTTAACAACCCGAAAACACCCCGAGGCCACCGAGACCTCATCCAATCACAGCAATACATCCTAATACCTCATTCGAACTTGCTCCAACCCTCAAAACATGTCTAATAACACCAAAACTCACCATTCACATCGGATTCAAGCCTAATTTCCTTAAAACTTTCCGAATTACACATTCGATCAAAAACCCAACCAAACGACGTCCGAATGAACTGAAAATTTACAGACACATCCAAAATCACATGACAAAGCTACTGAAATTGTCGGAATTCCATTCAGACCCTCGGATTAAAATATCACCTATCGTTCTTATTCGCCAAAATTTTAAACTTTGGCATTTCAAGCCTAATTGAGCTATAGACCTCCAAAATACATTCCGAATGCGCTCCCAACCCCGAAATCACCTAACAGAGCTAATAGAACCATCAGATTTCCATTCCAAGGTCACCTTAACACTGTTCCGAATACGGGTCGTTTCCCAAATATAAAGCTCTCATTTAGGGACTAATTGTTCCAAAACACTCCAGATTCTAGAACCGACCCTCCCGACAAACCACAATAGCAGAAATGAACTTAGGGAAACAGTTAAATTAGGGATCGGGACGTAAATTTAAAAAATGACCGACCGGGTCATTACACTCTGCTTGCTGCTTTGTCTGCTACTCTATTGCTGCTCTATTGCTGCTACTTTTCTGACTATTCTTCATCCTCAACCTAGACTCATAAGCTATTTTTGGTGAATCAGATACAATCTCTTTTCTGGAAATGTAATTACAAAATTGATTGAAGAAATGAAAGTCTCATGAGCTATTTGGACGATTCTGCTGCTATTTTCTTTTAGCTATATAATCATCATGTCTTAGAATCCTTGTAATTTAGTAGGATGGTTTGTAATAATTAATACTTGTATGCATTCAAAACAAAGTAAGTAGATAGAATAGTGGTAGTATATAAGTAAATACAGCTATCATTTAGTCTTAGGTTAAAACAGGTTAACATATGAATCTAATTCGCCTAGTGCAACTAGTATAACATATGATATGGTAATCAACTAATCTCGCTAATTAGAATCTGATTATTAGTCCATAGAAGGAAAGAAATAGATGAGTTAAAATTGTTTTGTCATCCAAACTT
Source organism: Nicotiana noctiflora (assembly GCA_032618575.1). Classification (NCBI taxonomy): domain Eukaryota; kingdom Viridiplantae; phylum Streptophyta; class Magnoliopsida; order Solanales; family Solanaceae; genus Nicotiana; species Nicotiana noctiflora. The sequence continues at coordinate 26,918 of JASVEL010004954.1, read as the reverse complement.
GTTTAACAATGATTTGCAATAATATAAGTTAACATCCGGTAATTAATAATAGTTCAAACCCATTTTGTTAGTATTATCATCACTGTTTAATGTTAATGTTTAATTAGTGATTAGAGTCCACAATTATTATTGATAAACATGTATTCCAGAACTTTATGAAATGAAAATGACTTTTGTTGATCTATTCTATTATCTAATGAATGTCTATTTAATTTTTATGAAACTTCAATTTTGCTCTATATTTTATCCGTATGTTCTGGGCCTGATCGGAAACATAGGCCCAGATTAAATTGGATTCGCTTCTGGGCCTCTAAATAATGACACTTGTATATACAAGGTTTCAGAAGCCCAATTGTACATAATGGACTGTTAATACAGTCCAGAAGTCCAGGTCTGGTAACAAATAGTTGGCCTAGACATAATAACAATAGATCCTGAAAATACCAAAAACTGTAATACGATTAGGAGAAAAAACAAAAAATAGCAAATATAGTATTTGATTGGTTTGGACTTGTAAAATAACGAGATGAGCCTCGTATAAAATGAAAACACACGGTGCCCCGATATGAACTTTAATAAGAATGTTAGACTCGAGAAGACCGTTTAGCGAATTTCACGGATTTTCCAAAAGATATTAATGTGTAGATGTTACAGTCACGATTAAAATATACATTCCTAAATACGAGTGCACATTTATGTGACTCAAATCTCAAATCCCAGCGAAGCTGAGACGTATTAAAGTCACAGGCGTACTGGTTGCGATGTGACTCGAAATGTGTCTTTGCAACGTCGCAAGTCGTTAAAGTAACAAAACAGATCATTCGCATTTATATAAGCATAAAGAGAAATCAAATAAGTCAAGAACAACAATTGAGCGACCATGCTAGAACCACGAAATCCTTGAGTGCCTAACACTTTCTCCCGGGTTAACAGAATTACTTATCCAGATTTCTAGTTTCGCAGACTGTAAAAACAGAGTCGTATTTTCTCGGATTCGGGATTAAACTGGTGACTTGGGACATTATTATCTACCCAAGTGGCGACTCTGAAATCTAAATAAATCCCATTTCGATTGTCCTTAAAGTGGAGAAACTCCTTCCCTATTGTTATTATTATATCCTACCCCGGGGTGTATTAATAATTAACGTGGTATACTTTATTCTTCGAAAAAAGGTAGTAAAAAAAGAGGTATGACAGTCCGCAAAAGTGAACTTTCTTGCGCAGAAGCGCTTGGAGGCTGGACGTTGGAGTTCCGCAGAAGCGGACCTCATTCCGCTGTAGCAGCATCGCGGGTGCGAACAAAGGGTCGCAGAAGCGGAAATTGATATTTGGGTGATCTTCGCAGAAGTGAAGCAGTGGTCGCTTAAGTGGTCTCGCAGTGCGAGACCTGGACTGCAGAAGCGACAAAATTGTCGCATAAGCGGACTTGCAGAAGCGACAAAATAGTCGCAGAAGCGCACATGCTTATGCGAGTCCAAGTCCGTAGAAGCGGAAAACGTATCTGTGATATAGAAACCAGAAGGTTAAAATTTCAGAATGTTATATCACGCAAGGGCTTGAACTAAGAGGCGATTTGGGGCAATTTTAAGAAGAAATCCAAGGGATTCTTTAGGTAATCATTCATGAACCTAATTTATGTCATTATCTTGCTAAATAATGGAGTTTATACCTAAAATTTGAAGAACTAGAGGTGTATTAATGGAGGTTTTTGCTCTAAGACTAGGTTAAGGTAAATCATCGATTTGAATGGGCAAACGGAGTCCGATTTTGATAAACTTTATATGGATGGACTCATGCTCAGATAAGGATTCCGAAAATATAACTTTTGTAATTTTTCGAGAAGTGTACTGAAAGTCGGGTTTTGGCAACTTTGTGGTTTTTAATTCGAGTTATTTCGAATGGGTAATGTCCCTTTAGCCTATTTTGATCCATTTCAATTGATTTTGATCAGATTCTACACCTGTGGAGGCCGATTCTCGTGTCAAGGGCATTGCGGACTAGTCTTCAAGCCGAGTCGAGGTGAGTAATAGGTGTGGGTGATGATTAGCAGGTTCGAAACCCTGGTATATCACTATGTGACGCTGTATTGATGCGAGACACGTACTCTCCTGTAAGTGCGGGGTCGAGTGTGATTGGGGACTCTGACTTAGTCCGACCTGTTGATACTATACTGTGTTATTGGCTAGTATTGAGCTGGTGAACCTCCTACTTGGATGGTTGTGGATATCATTGAGCTATGAGCCAGATATTTGGATCCCCCGAGGATCGTTGTTATTGTTTCTGTGATATTGACATGCTATTTTGATACTAGTCCCGAGCTATTACTGTCTAAAATGGTTTTCCAAACTGTGGAATTTCTGAAACACTATTTTTACTGAAAATGATAAAAAAAGATTTCAAATATTATTTTCTGAGCATGTGAGGCTGCATTGCATTATAGCTGACTGATAGTGGATCGGTCTGCACGCCGCATTATATCATGATATTGTGCTTGGGCTGTAGGAGCCCCTCCGGAGTCTAAAACCCCATAGTGATAATGGGTACCCAAATGGATCGGGCTACGCATCGTAGCGGTCATATTCATGCATTGCATTGCATTTAGCTACACATGTTATTCTTGTTGCTGATATTGCTGGTTCAGATATTGCTTATGTTGATAATTGATACAGGATATTCTGTATAGCTTTACTTAGTGTTGTATTGGGTTTTCTTACCTTCACTGTCTTACCCCTGCTTGTTACCACAGAGTTAAAAGTACTCACACTACTCCCTACACCTTGTATGTAGATCCAGGTACATCGTAGGAGAGTTGATTCTATAGCTGCTCGGGAGTTGCATTGGACAGTCGAGGTAGCTGCCAGCGTCCGCAAGACCAGACTCTCCAGTTTATCTTTAATTTTTTAGTTTATTCCACACTGGTGCACAGTTGTATACACTATCACAGCTTATAAATTCTGGTAGAGGCTCATGACTTGTGACTCCTAATCCGTTGGGCGGTTATACTGGTTTGGGACGTCTAATCACAGCGTGTTGGATATTATGTTTATTATTCTATCATTGTTTTTGCTTAAAAAGGGTAAAGTGTAAGCTGGTAGCTTTGTTTTTCACTTGATTGGTCGGGCTGGCCTAGCAATGTGCTGGGTGCCATCACGATCGGGTTTTGGGGTCGTGAGAAGTTGGTATCAGAGCCTAGGTTACTAGGCCTCACGAGTCTTGAGCCGGTTGGTAGTCTTGTGGATCGGTACAAGGACGCCAGTACTTATCCTCGGGAGGCTACAAACCTTTAGGAAACACTCCAAATTTCTTGAACTCTATCGTACGATTTTTGTTGTTCCGAGAACTGAGCTTCTGTATTCTATTCTCTTGCAAATGGCGAGAACTCGAGCTTCAGGTCGAGGTGGACGACCACCATTGCCACCTACTAGAGGCATTGGGCGCGGCCGTGGTCGAGGTAAAGGTTGGGCAGCTAAGGCATTGCCAGTGACCCACCCATTGTACCTATTCAAGAGCAGCCCCCAGTGGTTGATGCTCCAACATCACCAGCTCAGGTACAGACGGTGTCTATTGCCATTCCCGATCTTAAGGAGACTCTGGCCCAGATATTATCAGTATGTTATGGATTGGCTCAGTTAGTATCAGCTACCGCTACAGCGGCGACATCCCAGACAGGGGGTGGTCAGCAGACCCCCGCAGCTCGCACACCTGAGCAGGTGGTACAGGGACTTCAGACACCAGAGGCGGTCCTAGCTCAGGCAGTTGTACCAGTTATTCCAGCTGTACCAGCTCTAGAGCATGTGGTACAGGTTATGCCTGATGACGAGCAGCATCGCCTAGAGAGATTTAGTAGACTACAACCACCCCATTTCAGTGTTACTGAGGGCGAGGATGCCCAGGGTTTCTTAGATAAGTGCAGAAGGATGCTACGTACAGCTGGGATTCTTGAGTCCAGCGGGGCTTCTTTGACTACTTTCTAGTTTACTGGTCCAACGTTCGATTGGTAGGAGGAGTTTGAGAGGCATAGGCCGGCGGGAGCACCACCTCTTACCTGGCAACAATTTTCTAATCTCTTCTTAGAGAAGTATGTGCCTCACTCCCGTCGCGAGGAGCTTCGTCGCCAGTTTGAGTGGTTATTACAGGGCGACATGTCAGTAACCCGGTATGAGCTGAGACATACCCAATTTTCTAGGCATGCCATATGGATGATCCCGATAGATCGGGAGAGGATTAGGAGGTTCATTGATGGCCTCAACTATTCCATTCGCATTCTGAAGACCAGAGAGAGGGTACTATCATCATCATTTGAGTAGGTTGTGGATATGTCACACTCCATTGAGGCGGATCGCCGCTGTGAGCGGGAGGAGCGAGAGGCCAAGAGGCCTTGAGGTTCTGGTAGATTCAGTATTGCTCCATCTAGAGGGCAGTTTCAGTAGGGCAGAGGTCGCTCATCTATAATAAACATTTTATTATAGATCACCATGTTTATGACAATGGTAAGATTTCAAGCATATTTTTTAATAGTATAGGAGAATATTCCAAGTGATGTTTCAATTTATCACTTGTCACATATAGGCCATATTATATGAGGATACCTTGTCACATATAGGCCATATTAAACCACGGATACTAACAAATTATGTAGGATCCTTAGATGGTTCATGAGTTTCATGTTTCGGGATTTTGAGAATACCTAAGGATAATCTCACGTTGCTTGATCCACACTATTTTTAATATATTGCGATATTTTAATAATCTCGCGATATTTAGTATAGGTGCGCTATTTGATCTACTAAATAGGTGGTGGTCCTTAACCCATAATTCATCTAAAATATTAGGATATAACTTAAAAATGACAGATTATCCTTAATTAACATAGGTAACATTTTAGACGTTCATTAGGTTACATAAGTATGGATTGACTGGTATTTTGCAAAAAGTTATGTTTCTCAAACTAGTTGACATCAAGTACCCTCATATAGCAACTTGATGGACATCGTAACCTAATGAACATTGATGTCGATTACTGTTACATCTCCTTTAGGTTGAAAATTCCAAGTAAGCGGTAAATTTGTACTTGACCAACAAGTCGCACCAGCTCAGGCAAGTACAAATTGTCACTTATAATGCGGTCAACTTTACATGGTATGGAATCTGGTACTTTATTAGTTGTTGCGACAGGATTATAGTCAGAGGGACTATTTCGAGGGTTAAGGTAATACTTTAAGGCATAGTATGGAAACCTTAAGAGTTGCTAATGGGGTTATAGCTAACCAATAGTCGCGATATAGATAATACAATGATATAGGAATTCAAAAAGCTAGACAAGTGTTAAATAGAAATATAATATGATACCGTGATAATACAATGATATAGGAATTCAAATTAATGGCACAATGTGGGTAATTAACCTCGAAAGTCATCCTAATTATATATACTTTCGGGGTATAATTAACTTCATACCCGGGTTAATAATTTTACTATGTTACCTTGTCACATATTTATCTAATATAGTGTTATTCATATCTTACCCATATCTTACTATGTTACCTTGTCACATATTTATCTAATATAGTTGAGTTTTAATATCAACTATTCCTAGACATCTATTATTCATATCTTACCCATGTGTTCTGTTACTTAACGTTCATTGAATTCCTATTTACCTAAGGTTAATTACCCACACTATTTTTAAGGATTCACCTCCAAATTGATTAAAAAGTACCACTATATTATCAATTCATGGTGTTAATTTGATATATTCTTCTGGTAAGATTTCATATATTTAATATATTCTGCTATATTCAGGATTTTCCATATTCTTAATGCCCCATATCAAGTAAATAATTAGTAAATAGTCTTATGAACATTACATATCCACAAGAAAAAAAGTGATAGCATCCTAGGAAGCTCTAATCTATTTAAGTATAAGTATGAAGCTTTGGAATCGCAAAGAGGGCCTTTAACATGATCTCAAGTTAAAAAGTTGCAAAACAAGGTCATTTGTCCAATTTCGCACCTAAATGTGCTCAAAACTTGCAGCCCAAGTTTTGAGTGCAAGTTGGTTCCAAGTTGCTTGCAAATTACAAATTCAAGATTTTCAAGATTTGCAAGATTTTCAAGATTCTATCCAAGATTGGTTTGGGACTTATTTCCATATATTATGGGACTATATTTAACTCATCGGAGCTTTTAGCGATGATCTTTATTCGGAAGATTGTCAGATTGCATGGGGTGCCAGTGTCTATCATATCTGACAGAGGCACTCAGTTCACTTCTCAGTTCTGGAGAGCATTTCAGCGGGAGCTGGGTACGCGGGTTGAGTTGAGCACCGCATTTCATCCTCAGATAGACCGAGAGTCTGAGTGCACTATTCAGATCCTTGAGGATATGTTGCATGCATGTGTGATTGATTTTGGGGGTTTATGGGATGAGTTCTTGCCACTTGCAGAGTTTGCCTACAACAACAGTTATCAGTCGAGTATTCAGATGGCCTTGTATGCGGCGTTGTATGGTAGATGGTGTAGATCTCCCGTGGGATGGTTTGAGCCTGGTGAGTATAGATTGATAGAAACTGAGTTAGTTTAGAATGCCTTGGATAGAGTGAAGTTGATTCAGGAGAGGCTCCGCACAGTACAATCACGCCAGAAGAGTTATACGGACCGTAGGGTTCGAGAGTTGTCTTTCATGGTTGGTGATAGAGTATTGCTGAAGGTATCACCCATGAAGGGTGTTATACGGTTTGGGAAGAAGGGGACACTGAGTCCCAGGTTCATTGGTCCTTTTGAGATACTTAGAAGGATTGGGGAGGTGGAATATGAGTTGCCCTTGCCACCCAGTTTGTCCAGTGTTCATCCAGTATTCCATGTGTCTATGCTTAGGAAGTATGTCGGGGATCCATCTCATGTGTTGGAATTCAGTACGATTCAGCTTGATGGTGATCTATCTTATAATGTTGAGCCAATGGCTATTCTGGGTAGACAGGTTCGAAAGTTGAGGTCCAAGGACATTGCTTCAGTCAAGGTGCAGTGGAGAGGCTGATAACTAGGAATTTTTCATGCTTTTAGACCCCTTCTTGCCCTATCTTTGTGCAAAAAATATATTAAACAGGCCTTGATTTGCTTACAAGTGCGCTATTTTGCAGGTTTGAGCGACAAAAGGATGAATACCGTCAAATCGGCTAAAAAAGGAGTGAAATCGGCTAAGCGTCAAATGAAGAGTAGAAGGACACAAAAGGAACCTGTGCGGACCACACTGTTCTGATATGCGGCCGCACAAGGATATTTAGAGAGCAGACTAGGAAAACCTTCAGCTGCGCGGTCCACACTGATTTGGTGTGCGGCCGCAAGGGAAAGTTCAGAGAGGCCAAAGATTCAAAAGCAATCCATGCGGACCGTGCCCATATTCACGTGGTCCGCAACGATGAAGATCAGAGAAGAGCAAATTCAAGGCAAAGTCCCACGCAGCCGCGTGACAAATCAGTGTGGCCCGCGTGGGTGAGGATTCAGAGAGGTTGCAACCGGAGTAATTACACAGTGCGGCCGCATTCCATTTCTACGCGGTCCACATTGCTAAACCTACGCGGCTGCGTGACAAAGTACACGGTCCGCATGACATGCTCCAGTGCCAGTTCATCTGAAGATCAAATGCCCTACGCGGCCGCACGTCAAAAGTGTGCGGTCCGCGTGAGACCCTCAGGGGTATTTTTGTCTAGAAATTACTGTACAGTATAAATAGCTTCTTTTACTTTTTTAGGTTATGTCAGATATTAGATACGAACATCTGAGCTCGTGAGCAAATATTTACGCCTATTTTGGGAAATTTGCTATGTCTTTTCTCATTGAAACTTCAAGATTTAATTTGTAATCAATTATTATGTCAATTTCATCTTTAATTTCTTCATTTTCTTCATTGTTCATGGCTAGCTAAACCCATATCTAGGGTTGTAGCTCAACCCTAATGTGGGTAATTAATGGGTTAGATTATTTAATGCTTAGATGATTATGGGTGTTAGGATTTGGGTTGATTGAATGTTTTTCATTTGGATTTTGTGGTTGCAAACACTAAATCTAGTTTTGTGGGTTTGGGATCTTCTTGAGAAAGAGAGTCTAAAATCTCTCAATCAATTCCAACAAAGATTTGGGATGGACCAATGAGAGTAGTCCCATGTAACGGGTAAAAACCTCGAGAGAGTAATTACCCAACTTAAGCATAAAGTTGCTTGGGCAAATTAGCCTACCCAATTGGTCTCGAGAGAGTCAATAGGGCAAAATTATTATCTCTACCAAGAGGTGTGAGAATGAATGCATAGAGCAACGGTTATCCAATAATCCCATCATATCATCTTTGCATTGAATTTCATTACCCGTTAGTTATCCACCTAGGTAAATGCTACTACCCTAGTCCTTTTTCAGACTTGCATTACACTTTAGAATCAACCTTAGCATAATTTAGATTTCATACTAGTAGTTGATGAATTAGTTGTTAAAAAGAAAATACAAATATGTTTCAAGATAAATTAGAAGCTAATTCACAATTCTAGTTCATTGCAATTTCTCACTCCAAATTCCAACTCCCTGTGGATTGACCCTGAACCACTATTCGGGTAAAAGTTAGTTGTGCCCGATCTTTCTTCGGGTTGAGTTTGCAATAAGATTCACTTTTTGGTGCCGTTGCCATGGAGTTGACGGTGTTTATTAATTGCGTTGCTAGTGTTGTGTTTTGCTTCTTCTTTCCTTCTTTTACTAATTTTCTTGACTCAATCTAACAGGTACAAATGGCTCTTAATCCAAATGCTAATGTTCCCCTTGGCGATGCCATGGCGGGGGAGGAGGTAGAGGACATTGAGCAGGATGAATTCTTGGTACAACATGTACCACGGAGGGCCCGAAATGCCAATGCAAATCAACAGGACTAAATCCCAGACCCTCCTCCGCCACCGCCAAGGGTTGCGCCAAGAGCAATAACAAATCAAGGTTACACAAGTGCCATTGTTCCTCCCCGAATTCGGGCGGGGAACTTTAAAATTACAAATGTGATGCTGACACTATTGGAGCAAAGAGGGTATTTTACGGGCGCCTCCAATCAAAATGCCTACAAGCACTTGAAAGGGTTCGTAGATACTTGTTGGGGAAGCAAACAAACCAATGTGCCCGAAGATGCTTTGGGATTGTGGCTTTTCCCTTTCTCATTGAGGGGTAAGGCGCTTGATTGGTTGGAGCGGTTGCCGAATCACTCAATCACTACATGGGACGAATTGGCGGATAAGTTCATTGCTAAGTTATTTTCCCTAACTCATATGGCGGCCCTGAGAGATGAGATTATAGCCTTCAAACAAGAGCCAACAGAGCCGTTACATGAAATTTGGGAGAGGTACTGGACTACGGTGAAAGAGTGCCCCAACAATGACATGACCGATGCTATGGTTCAACAAACTTTCTTTAGGGGGATCAACACGGCTAACCAATGCATTCTGAACCAATTGGCAGGAGGCAATTTCATGAAGTTATCTTTGGAGGAAGCATGTGATGTTATGGACCAAATGGCCGACACTCCTTCGGCATGGCAAAGTCGGGCAAATGTGCCTCAAGGTGACCCAAATGTTATTCATCTACACAAAGAGTTGCATGACCACGACCAAGCTATTGCCGAGCTCACTACAACCATGAATCAATTGGCAAAAGCTCAACTTCAACAAGTGCAAAATCCATGCCAAGTGAATTCCATGGAAAGTGTCTCGATGTTGAAAAGAAGGAATAGAGGGCAACAAGCACAACAAGGTCAATGTGATCAAAATGAGAACAACAATGATAATGGAGGATTTTCTAATGATGCCTTTGATGGTCAAGATGTAGATTGCCAATACGTGAATAATATTCAAGGCAATAGAGGGAATCGAAATAATCAACAATGGAATTCCCAAGGCAATTGGGGGAACCAAGAAGGGAGAGGAAATTGGAACAATAATAATAATGGGAACAACTGTGGAGATTGGAACAACCAAGGAAACAATTGGAACAATCAAGGCAACAATTGGAACAATCAAGGAAATAGTGGTGGCAATTAGAGTGGTAATAATAGAAATTGGGGGAACAATAACAATCAAGGCAGTTGGAACAATGGAGGAAATCAAAACAATCGGGGGCAAGGTTTTCAAAGAGCTCCCATGTATCAACAACCCAACAATCCACCCCCTTTCCACTCACAAGGATCAAGCTCTTCGGGCAATGATATGGGTCCAATTGAAGTCATGCTTGAACAAATGATGAAAAAGAATCAATATTCGGATGCCCAACTAGCTTCTCACAATACTTAAATCCAGAATTTGGAAGTTCAAATCGGCCTACTTTTTCAATCTTTGAACTCCCGACCTAAGGGTGCACTACCAAGTGACATGGTGGTAAACCCGAAGGGAGAGAACAATCACGTCATGGCCATGACAAAAAGTAGTGGAAGAGGTGGTAATGTGAATGCCTCAAATGATAATCGAGTTGTGGATGCGGAAGTATATTTGAATGATGATGACATGCCGATGAACGATGACAATGTGGTTGAACCTATTGAAACAAATGATGTGTGGATTGACATTGAGGATGAGGCCGGGATTGAGTCTCAAGATAGCGTGAACCCGTCTAGGGAGCACATCATTGATATTCCCAAGCCGGCTATTCCAAAGGCCAAGGCACCCTTGCCAAGGCCTTCTCCACCTTATCTGCAAAGATTGGCAAAGCAAAAGGGAGATAATCAATTTAAGAAGTTCATAGAGATGATGAAGAGCTGGACCATTAATGTGCCTTTGGTGGAGGCACTCGAGCAAATGCCAGGTTATGCTAAATTCATGAAGGACATGGTTACGAAGAAAAGGTCGATTGATTGTCATACGATAATGATAACTCACCAAGTGAGTGCGATAGTTCATTCCATGGTTCCTAAGCTAGAAGACCCCAGTGCTTTCACCATTCCTTGTACAATTGGAAGTGCTAATTTTGCTAAAGCACTTTGTGATTTGTGTTCTAGTATCAATATCATGCCATATTCTGTGTTTAAGACCTTGGGTATTGGACAACCCCGTCCAACTTCAATGAGGCTCCAAATGGCGGATCGGTCTATGAAGAGACCTTTGGGAATCATCAACGATGTTCTAGTGCAAGTTGTCAAGTTTATCTTGCCGGCTGATTTTGTCATTCTTGATTGTGAAGTGAACTTCGAAGTCCCAATCATTCTTGGTAGGCCATTCTTAGCCACCAAGAAAGCATTAGATGATGTTGAAGCGGGAGAATTGACTTTTAGGGTCGGTGATGAAAAAGTGGTGTTTCACGTGTGCAAATCCATGCGCCAACCAAATAGCACCGAGTTGGGCTCGTTTGTTGACATTGTCATGGCGGTGATAGTGGATGACACAAGCGCTATGATCAATGTTGAAGATCCACTTGAAGCGGTCCTTTTGAACATGGAGGTTAATAATGATGTCGATCGTGTTGAATGTGTAAATGCTTTGCATGGTATGGGCTCTTACCCTTATGAGCCGAGGAAGCTATCTTTGGACCTTGAAAGTCGCAAGACTCATCCAACTAAGCCATCTATTGAGGAGCCACCGGTGTTGGGATTGAAACCACTTCCTCCTCACCTCAGGTATGAATACTTGGGTCCTAATTTCACTTTGCCAGTTATACTTTCCTCTTGCTTAACTAACATGCAGGTTGATGCCACTTTGGCGGTCTTACAAAAGCGCAAGCGAGCAATTGGATGGACCTTGGCAGATATTCGGGGTATAAGCCCCGCTTTTTGCATGCACAAGATCATATTGGATGAGAATTCTAGGCCATCACTTGAGCAACAAAGAAGATTAAATGAGGCCATGTAAGAGGTAGTCAAAAAGGAAATCATCAAATGGTTGGATGTCGAGGTGGTCTACCCCATTTCGGATAGTTTTTGGACCTCTCCGGTCCAATGTGTTCCAAAGAAGGGTGGCATGACGGTTGTCACCAATGCAAAAAATTAATTGATTCCTACTCGTACGGTCACGGGTTGGAGAGTGTGCATGGACTATAGGAAGCTCAACAAGGTGACACAGAAGGACCATTTTCCATTACCTTTCTTGGATCAAATGTTGGATCGACTTGTGAGGAGAGCCTATTATTGCTTCCTTGATGGCTATTCAGGGTACAATAAAATACTCATCGCCCCGGAGGATCAGGAAAAGACAACATTTATATGTCCTTATGGCACATTCACCTTCTCTCGAATGCCATTTGGATTATGTAATGCCCCAGCTACATTTCAGAGGTGCATGATGGCGATCTTCACCGACATGGTGGAGGACATTCTTGAGATATTTATGGATGGCTTCAGTGTGGTAGGGGATTCATTTGATGATCGTTTGGCAAATTTGGATTGTGTGTTGTCAAGATGTGAAGATACAAACCTTGTGCTTAATTGGGAGAAGTGTCACTTTATGGTGCAAGAAGGAATTGTATTGGGCCACAAAGTTTCGAAGAACGGCATTGAAGTTGACAAAGCAAAGATAGAGGTTATTTCGAGGCTCCCTCTCCCTAACACTGTCAAAGAGGTGAGGTGTTTCTTAGGTCACGCCAGTTTCTATCGGCGCTTCATAAAAGATTTTTCAAAGATCATGAACCCATTGTGTAAGCTATTGGAGAAGGATGCCAAGTTTGTCTTTGACGAGAGATGCATGGAATCTTTTGAGTTATTGAAGCAAAAGTTGACTACTATTCCCATCATTACCACACCTAATTGGAACTTGCCAATTGAACTTATGTGCGACGCAAGTGATGTGGCTGTAGGAGCGGTACTTGGCCAAACAACAAGATGTTCCATCCGGTGTACTACTCAAGCAAGACAATGAACGAGGCTCAAAGGAATTATACCATTACCGAGAAGGAGTTTCTTGTTATTGTTTTTGCTACGGAAAAGTTTCGTCCTTACCTTATGGGGGCAAGGTGATTATTCATACCGATCATGCCGCCCTTAGGTATTTGATGACAAAGAAGGACTCCAAGGCAAGGTTGATGAGATGGGTCCTACTTCTTCAAGAGTTATGATCTAGAGATTGTTGATCGCAAGGGTAGTGAAAATCAAGTGGCGGACCACTTGTCCCATTTGGAGGAGGAGGGGAGGCCATCCAATGGCCTTGAAATAAATGATTCATTCCCGGATGAACAACTCCTCGCGGTGTCTGTGCATGATATGCCGTGGTTTGCTGATGTTGCCAATTATCTTGTGACCGGTGTGGTCCCGTATGAGCTCTCTTCTAACCAAAGGAAAAAGCTCAAGCGGGATAGCTTGGATTTCTATTGGGATGATCCGTATCTCTTCAAGATTTGCACGGATGGGGTAATTCGAAGGTGTGTTGCGGAAAATGAGCAGATCAGTATCTTGGAGGCTTGTCACTCTTCTTCCTATGGTGGTCATCATGGGGGAGTGAGAACGGCTTCCAAAGTTTTGAGTTGTGGTTTTTATTGGCCAACGATTTTCAAAGATGCTAGTGATTTGGTGAGAAGTTGTGATGCGTGCCAAAGGGCCGGTGGTATTTCAAAGAAAGATGAGATGCCTCTCAATACCATTCTAGAGGTCGATATTTTTGATGTATGGGGGATTGACTTTATAGGGCCTTTTGTGACCTCTTGTGGGAATACGTACATTTTGGTAGCGGTAGATTATGTGTCAAAGTGAGTTGAACCTGTGGCTCTTCGGAACAATGAAGCTCGAAGTGTTGTGAACCTTTTGAAGAAGTATATCTTTAAAAGATTTGGGACTCCCCATGCTATCATTAGTGATGGGGGTTCTCATTTTTGCAACAAGGTATTTGATTCATTGCTTACCAAGTATGGAGTTAATCATAAGGTCTCTACCCCGTATCACCCTCAAGCAAGTGGACAAGTGGAAATTTCCAACCGTGAAATCAAGAGTATTTTGTTTAAAACTGTCAATGCCAATAGGACATATTGGTCAAAGAAATTAGATGATGCTATTTGGGCTTATAAGACAGCTTATAAAACCCCAATTGGTATGTTTCCTTACCGGTTGGTGTTTGGTAAGGCATGTCATCTCCCGGTGGAACTTGAGCAGAAGGCTATGTGGGACTTGAAGAAGTTAAACTTGGAATGGGATGTAGATGCAAATCTTCGTGTGGATAACTTGAACGAGCTTGACGAGTTTCACATTCATGCATACTCCAGCTCGTCCTTGTATAAGGACAAGATGAAGTATCTTCATCACAAATATGCTCGAGGCAAGGAATTCAAAGTGGGTGATATGGTTCTTCTTTTCAATTCTCGGTTGAGGTTATTCCCAGGAAAGCTAAAATCCAAGTGAAGTTGTCCATTTGAGGTGGAATGTGTGACTCCATCCGGAGCCCTTGATCTAAAGAACAAAAATGGTAAAGTATTCCGAGTCAATGGGCACTGTTTGAAGCATTATTTGGGAAAACCTGATGATAGCCAAGTGGTGGCACTCTTTCACTTGAAATGAGAGAATGGTAACTTGCGTCGTGCCACGACGTTAAATCAGCCACTTCTTAGGAGGCAACCCATGTCTTTTTCTTTTTCTTTGTCTTTCTTCATTCGTAGAGTAGGATTTTTGAGCTGACAGTTTGTGAAGTGTTGCAGGGGTTGTGTTGAAACAGTGCAGGGAAAACACACAAAGTTGGCAAGTCTCTAAAGTTTGGCCATGCGGTCGCACAACAAAATAGTGCAGTCCGCGTGGCTTTCCAAAGCAAAATGAGCGACCTCAAGGCAATCCACGCGGCCCGCGTGGCAATATTATGCGGTCCATGTGGAATGGATGAAATAGGATGAAATTTGGCAGGTCTCTGAAGTTTACCACACGGTCGCGCACCAAATCAGTGCGGTCCGCGTGGAAACTATCCACTTGAGCAGGACTCTGAAGTTGTCACGCGACCGCAACACAAATCAGTGCGGTTCGCGTGACCTTGCTTCACAAATGAATGCATGGTTAAATCATGCGCGGTCCACGTGAGAAATGTGTGCGGCCACGCAGGTGGGTAAGTGATGAGTCCCACACCCTTTTCTATAAATAGGGTTCCCAGGCCTTCATTTAACATTTTGGCCAAATTTACATCTGAGCAATTTTTACTATTCACCCTGTGCATCTTGTGCTCCAATTGCAAT
The DNA here is from genome assembly GCA_032618575.1 of Nicotiana noctiflora. NCBI lineage: Eukaryota > Viridiplantae > Streptophyta > Magnoliopsida > Solanales > Solanaceae > Nicotiana > Nicotiana noctiflora. Next base: position 11,775 of record JASVEL010004954.1, on the reverse strand, counting down.
TACAACTAATCCTTGGTAACATTTCACTGCTAATTCAATATTTAGATTACTTTATGTTATACATAAATTGATTAATGCTAGAATAACTTCTTAATTTCTTCAATTTTTACCTCTTTTAATTGCTAGATTATGGTCAAGCATGATAATTATAGAATTGGGGCTAACATTCTTGCTAAAATAACTGAGTAGTTGATGGGCATAGCAAACAGCTCAAGAGCCTTGCTAGGGAGCACAGAAAATTAAGGAAGACCAAGGCCTCCACGAAGTCAGTTTTAGCTCTAAAGGAGTAGGTAGACAAGCTTATGGCAAACTAGTTGCCACTTGATTTGTGGTTTGGGGAGCCGGCCGTAGAGCCACGAGCGCAGCAGCCACACGAGGAGCCCAGGCCACGGAAGAAGAGGAAACTCCCCAACACTGAGGGAGTTGTCATTATGGTAGCTCCTGAGCAGGAGGGGCCCTCTAGTGCCCTTACAGTAGATGAGCCACCTCTAGAGCAACCACCTATCCCAGCAGCACAACAACAGGTTGGGGACCAGTTTGAGGTCCCTACCACTACAACGGACGAGGGAGCCACTGAGTAGAGTCATCCAGTTGATGAGGCTTGAGGGGCCATCCATATCCTTTTTTGATGCTTATTTGGTAGTTAGCATTGGGGACAATGCTAGCTTTTATTCGTGGGGGTGTGCCCTACCATATTTCTTTGGACTGTATATATTTATCACTTTTTTTAGTACACTTTTAGATGTAGTAATTTGTATATATTTTGTTAATTTGATCTACTCAAGTTTTTTATCTACTCTAGTTTTCATTTTGAACCCTTTGGATCTTTATATTCTAATGTCTTTGTATATATTCATTTGGTTTTAGTTGGATTTCTTTTCGTTTTTGTTATTCTCGTAAAATCATTAGGCTTTGTTTTAAGTTTTCAATAAACCCTTGGTTTTATTAATGCCACGGTTCTTTCCAAGAGTAAAGTGTTGTGTGAACCAGGTGGCTCTTCCCTATGATAGATAGCGTGACAACTTTCTTAAGGGTTGAGTCAGTTTTTCTTTTTCTTTTTGATTTTCAAATTTTTAATAGTTAAGGGTACCTCAGGCAAACTTCACTTGGGCCTAGCACATTTGTCTATGATCTCATGATCAAAGACATCGAGTTGTGTCTAGAATGGTGAAACTTGTGGCCTTGAGAATCTTGTGTTGACCGAACAACCATCGCTTGGTCATGAAAACCAACGCGTCCTTGAATCTTACCCGAGGTTGTAGTGGGCCTTCAACTCCATTTTTGGTGATATGTGAGTGTAGGTGTGGTGAGAAATAGATTTACGAGCCCAACTACCGTACCAATGGTCTAGAACTTGCAACGAATGTTTATTGAGGCAAAATCATAGGTGAAACTTGACTTGAGAAGTGAGTGTAGGCCATCTTTGATCCAAATGAATGCACCTTGAACCATTCTTTCCAACCTACTAATATAAGGATCCATACTTCACCCCTTTGAGCCTTAAACCTTATTCCTTCATAAACCAAGTTGCAAGCCTATACCCGTTTCAATTTAGACCTTCTCTCGGCACCCAAAAATCTTTCCTTAAAGTGATTGCAAAAGTATAAGTTTGGGGGGGGGGGAAGACAAAAAAGGCACCAATATGGTAAAAAGGCACAAAAGCAAAAAAGGAAGAGAATGGCATTGAAAAAGGAAACAAAGCGAAAAACAAACAAAAAAGATGAATAAGACCCAAAAAGGGAGACCAAAGATTTGAAAAGCGAAAAGGAAAAAGGAAAAATGTGAATGAAGTGATCAAAGAAAAAAGTGTCAATTGCAAAAAGGAAGAGTGACATGGTGTCTCTCTTTCAATCCTTAAAAGAAGAACTGCTCAAAAAGAGTCAAGAAAGTGTGCCAACAATGAATCAAAAGAAGCGCTTTAGGGAAGATTGAACCAATAAGAGCCAAATTCCTATCCTACCTAAAAAGCCTTCACAATGACTTCCCAAAAAGTCCTATATGATCTCAAGTTGACAAAAGCCTATATTAGTGGATACTGACATAAAGTCAAGCCTATGGTACCTAGCGTCGGGCTTAGGGTCTCTTCTTTGAGAGATTGAGTGTGAAATCCTCTACATTGATTTGTGTGCAAATACTAAAAAAGGTGAGGTGCACTTAGGGAGAGCCGGGGATGTACGAGTTTGGGTTCCACAATAATCAAAGTGTTTTAAGAAAGGCTCCTTGATGGATCGAGTCAACCCTCGACGCTCTTGTGCCACACTTTATCCACAAAGCTTCAAATTTTCAAAAAGGTGTCAATGATACATTTGCATTAGGGAAAATTGTAAGTCCCAATTGATCTTTGTGAGGTTATCCTTTGACAAATATGGCCTGTTTTGATGTCTTTTCTCTAAAAGTTAGGTCTTATTTTGATTTGCTTGAGGACAAGCAAAGGTTTAAGTTTGGGGGAGTTGATAACTAGGAATTTTGCAGGCTTTTATACCCCTTCTTTCCCGAGCTTTGTGCATAAAATGTGTTAAACTGGCCTTGATTTGCTTACAAGTGCGCTATTTTGCAGGTTTGAGCAACAAAAGGACGAATATCGTCAAATTGGCTAAAAAAGGAGTGAAACTGGCTAAGCATCAAATGAAGTGTAGAAGGACACAAAAGGAACCTGTGCGGACCGCACTGTTCTGATGTGCGGCCGCACAAGGATATTCAGATAGCAGACTAGGAAAACCATCAGCTGCGCGGACCGCACTGATTTGGTGTGCGGCCGCGCAGGAAAGTTCAGAGAGGCCATAGATTCAAAAGCAATCCACACGGACCGCGCCTATATTCATGCGGTCTGCAACGATGAAGATCAGAGAAGAGCAAATTGAAGGCAAAGTCCCACGCGGCCACGTGACAAATCAGTGCGGCCCGCGTGGGTGAGGATTCAGAGAGGTCGCAACCAGAGGAATTACATAGTGCGGCCGTGTTCCATTTCTATGCAGTCCATGTTGCTGAACCTACGCGGCCGCGTGACAAAAGTACGCGGTCCGCATGACATGGTCCAGTGCCAGTTCATCTGAAGATCAAATGCCCTACGCGGCCGCACGTCAAAAGTGTGCGGTCCGCGTGAGACCCTCTGGGGTATTTTTGTCCCAAAATTACTGTGCAGTATAAATAACTTCTTTTACTTTTTTAGGTTATGTCAAATATTAGATACGAACAGCTGAGCTCGTGAGAAAATATTTAAGCCTATTTTGGGCAATTGTCTTAGTCTTTTATCATTGAAACTTCTAGATTTAATTTGTAATCAATTATTATGTCAATTTCATCTTTAATTTCTTAACTTTCTTCATTGTTCATGGCTAGCTAAACCCATAGCTAGGGTTGTAGCTCAACCCTAGTGAGGGTAATTAATGGGTTCGATTATTTAATGCTTAGATGATTATGGGTGTTAGGATTTGGGTTGATTGAATGTTTTTCATTTGGATTTTGTGGTTCAAACACTTTTGTGGGTTTGGGCTCTTCTTGAGAAAGAGAGTCTAAAATCTCTCAGTCAATTCCAACAAGGATTTGGGATGGACCCATGAGAATGGTAGTCCCAAGTAACGGGTAAAAACCTCGAGAGAGTAATTACCCAACTTGAGCCTAAAGTTGCTTGGGAAAATTAGCCTACCCAATTGGTCTCGAGAGAGTCAATTGGGAAAAATTGTTCTCTCTACCGAGAGGTGTGAGAATGAATGCATAGAGCAACGGTTATCCAATAATCCCATTATATAATCTTTGCATTGATTTTTATTACCCGTTAGTTGTCCACCTAGGTAAATGCTACTACCCTAGTCCTTTTTCATACTTGCATTACACTTTAGAATCAACATTAGCATAATTTAGATTTCATACTAGTAGTTGATAAATTAGTTGTTAAAAAGAAAACACAAATATGTTTGAAGATAAATTAGCAGCGAATTCGCAATTCTAGTTCATCGTAATTTCTCACTCCAAATTCCAACTCCATGTGGATTGACCCCAAACCACTATTCGGGTAAAAGTTAGTTGTGCCCGCTCTTCCTTCGGGTTGAGTTTCAAATACGATTTAGAGGCCGGCGTGTGGAGGAGGCTACTAGGGAGATCGAGCAGGAGATGCGGAGTAGATATCCTCACTTATTTGAGTTTCCAGGTATGTTTTTTGACCCGCTCCAGGACGAGCGTTTGCTTAAGTCGGGGAGAATGTGATGACCCGGCCCGTATTCATGTGAGTTACTACCCCGTTTTCCCTGTTATATTCTTGTTCATGTTTCAGTATGTGTGTTTGGTGAGTTTGAGTCAATTTGGATCGCATTTGGTTGGAAATGAGACTAATTGTCTCTTAGGAGAAGGCATAGTTGGAAAAAATCAACCGGATGTTGACTTGTGAGTTAGAGAGCTCGGAACAAAATTCTAATGATTTGGTCAGCTCCGAGAGGACACTTGTGGCTTAGGAGAGCGATCAGAATTGAATTTGGAGGTCCGGTGTAGTTTTAGGCTTGAATTGGCTAAGGTTAAATTTTGACGAAATCCGAATGGTAGGTGAGATTTTGATTCGGGAGTCGCAATGGAATTCCAACAGTTACAGTAGCTCCGTTAGGTGATTTGGGATTTGCCTGCAAATTTTCAGGTCATTCAGACATCGTTTGGTCTGGTTTTTGATTGGATGTTGGTTTAGGAAGTTCTAGTTGAAACTTGGGCTTGAATTGACTTTGATTCGATGATTTCCGTGTTTAAGGGTGTGTTTTTATGATTGGAACAAGTTCGTATCGTATTTTGGAGTAGGTTGGTGGTTTTCGTTGGGGTCCCAGGGGCCTTGGGATGAATTAGGGGGTCCAAATGGACCATTTTTGAAAAAATGAAGGGTCAGGTCTGCTCTCATAAGTGCAGCAGACATTTGCTCTTCGCAATCGTATTAGTAGCCACGCAATCCCGTTGAGTACTGGAGAGCTCAGGAATTTTACTCTTCGCGATTGCGAAGTGTGGGATGTGATCGTGTAAGGTAGGAACTTGGTTCAATACAATCGCAGTAGAGGGGTTGCCATCGCGTAGTGTTATTTAGTTGTTCATCACGATCGCATAAAAGTTTGCGCGATCGCGTAGAAGAAAATGAGGGCCTCTATAATTTTTTCATCGCGATCGGAAGCCAGGGGCTGCGATCGCATAGAATTAAAATCCCTGGCAGAAGGGTTAAGACCAGAACATTTTATTCGCGAACCCATAACATTTTTCCTCCATTTTTGAGTTCTTTGAGAGCAAAGTGACGGGATTTGAAGGGGATTTCATCGGAAAAACATTGGAGGTAAGTTTTATGGTCGAAATACACGATTTTGTCTTAGAATCTTCATTTATTTCACTGAAAATGGAAGGATTTATGGGGGATTTTTGCTCTAAGCCTGGGCTATGGTAAATCACCGATTTTATTGGGCAAACGGAGTCCAATTTTGATAAACTTTATATGTATGGACTCGCATTGAGATAAGGATTCCATAAATTTAACTTTTGTAATTTTTCGATAAGCGTACCAAAAGTCAGATTTTGACAACTTCGTGGATTTTGGTGTAAAACGAGTTATTTCGATTGGATTATGTCTATTTAGCCTATTTTGATGTATTCTTACTGATTTTGATAAGATTTAGCATTCGAGGAGGTTGATTTGCGAGGCAAGCGCAAGGAGAGCTAGGACTTTTACCGATTCGAGGTGAGTGGTGGTAGTAAATTATGTATTGAGGGTTTGAAACCACATACTTGCACTATACAGTGCTATGCTGAGATGAAACACGCGTCATGTGACGGGCATGGTGGTAATGTGACTGCGGATTTGGACTTGGTCCTACCCAATTGATCGTTTATTGTGTATCATGACTGAGATTGAGCTTATAACTGTGTAATTGGGCTAGTAGCCATATTTGGGGCCTTGTGCAGATCTGTAGAGTATTAGGGAAGCCTGTAGAGCTAAGTGTCACGACCCAAACCCCGGTCGTGATGGCGCCCAATACATTGCTAGGCAAGCCCGACCATGTTATCCAATTTACCAGCCCGTTATTAATTAATACTGATCAATTAACATTAATAGCTTGTTCTTATAACAAACAAAATGTGTGGAAACAGAAACATACAAAATACAGTCCAACAATCGCGGTGTCACAAGTCTGAGCCTCTACAGGTGGAGAATATCCTACACAATCAAGTATAAGCAGAGTAGCAAATGCCAAAATGATAAAGATGAACAGATCACTCCTGCGGACGTCGGCAGGTACCGCGAAGTCTCCTCAAAATAACTGTAATATAGCAGCTGCGATAGCTCAACTGCCCTCCTGGACACCTGGATTTGCACAGAAAGTGCAGGGGGAGTGGGGTGAGTATATTTTAACTTAGTGAGTAATAATAATAAATAACAACTGATAATAAGAATATATGTAACATCACTAAACAATTATAAGGGTAACCTCACAGGTAAGTCATCTCTACAGTGATAAGTCCAATTTCAGTCCACAACTATCTCACAATGATCCTAGACTGACCTAGTCCTTATTCATACTGATGCGGCGTGCAGTCCGATCCAAATATATATGTATATATATATAATGCTGCGGCGTGCAGCCCGGTCCAATATATATAGCACTGTGGTGTGTAGCCCGATCCAATATATATAGCACTACGGCATGGAGCCCGATCCATTTAACATCGACAACGCTCACTGGGGGTCTGTACAGACTCCGGGGGGCTCGTACAGCCCAAGCGCAATAATACTGCAACATGCAGTCCGATCCATATATATGCACTACTACGGCATGCAGTCCCATCCAATATATATAGCGCTGCAGCGTGCAGCCCGATCCAATATATATCCTTCAATCAGAGCGCTATAATAATACGGCGTGCAGTCCGATCCATATATATATGATATATATATTACTGCGGCATGCAGTCTGATCCAATACATGTATATGTATATACTACTGCGGCATGTAGCCCGATCGAGTGTATATATATCAATACCTCATTATGGGTCCTCGACCCCTCCCAGTCAATATAGACTTGGCCTCTCGGGCCCACTCGGCTAGAATAGGGTATTCAACCCTAGGTATTCTCACTTAGAGTACACATATAGTACTGGCTCATGATATGCTATACAACTATGATTATGGCTGGGTGTATGTGTCCAGCATGATATAGGGGTCACTTAGCTCTATAGGCTTCCCTAATACTGTATAGATTGGCACAAGGCCCCAAACATGGCTACTAGCCCAATTACACAGTTATAAGCTCAATCTTAGTCATGATACACAATAAACTATCAATTGGGAAGGACCAAGTCCAAATCCCAAGTCACAATACCACCACGCCCGTCACATGACGCGTGTTTTCTCTCAGCATAGCATTGTATAGTGCAAGTACGGGGTTTCAAACCCTCAGTACATCATTTACTACCACTACTCACCTCGAACTGGTAGAAGTCCTAGCTCGCCTTGCGCTTTCCTCGCAAATAAATCTCCTCGGATGACAAATCTGATCAAAGTCAATAAGAATACATCAATATAGGCTAATTAGGCATAACCCAAATCGAAATAACTTGATTTACACCAAAACCTACGAAGTTGTCAAAATCCAACTTTCGATAAGCTTCTCAAAAAATTACAAAAGTTACATTTTTGGAATTCTTATCTCAACACGAGTCCATACATATAAAGTCTATCAAAATCGGACTCCGTTTGCCCATTCAAATCGATGATTTATCATAGCCTAGGCTTAGGGCAAAAATCCCCCATTAACCCTTCCATTTACAGTGAATTAAATGAAGATTCTATGATAAAATCTTGTATTTAGACCAGAAAACTTACCTCCAATGGTTTCCCGATGAAATCCCCTTCGAATCCTATCAATTAGATCTCAATGTGGTGCAAAAATGGAGGAAATAATGAAACCCTCGCGACTGATATGGGTTATATCTGATTCTGTCCAACAATTACATTGCCTTACGCGATCGCGACCTTTAGCATGTGATCGCGATGCACAACTTACAGGTCTCACGCGATCACGACTTCCTTCACACGATCGCGTATAATAAAATCTCAGGCCACCATTTTCCTTCTACGCGAATGCGTTCAGTACCCGACGAACAAGTACCTCTAGCCTTTTCCTCTACGCGATTGCATCAGCCTCTTTGCGATCGCGTAGGCTAAACTTTCCAGGTCCAATTTTTCTTCTACGCAATCGCGTTCACCACCTACGCGATCGCGATGGGTTAATTTCCTGCAATTTTATAGCAGCAATTCAGCTGTACTATTTAACACAAAATGGTCTGTTTGGACCCTCAGATTCATCCCGAGGCCCTCGGGACCCCAACGAAAACCACCAACCTACTCCAATACACGATACAAACTTGTTCCAATTATAAAAACACACTCTGAAACACGGAAATCATGAAATCAAAGCGAATTAAAGCCTAAGATTCATCTAAAAGTTCTGAAACCAACATCCAATCAAAAACCTGACCAAACATTGTCTGAATGACCTAAAAATTTGCAGGCATATCCAAAATCAACTAACGGAGCTACTGCAACTATCAGAATTCCATTCCGATTCCCGGATCAAAATCTCACCTACCGTTCGGATTTCGCCAAAATTCCACCTTAGCCAATTCAAGCCTAAAACTACACCGGACCTCCAAATTCAATTCCGATCACTTTCCTAAGCCACAAATGACCTCCCGGAGATAATTGAATCATCAAAATTCTATTCGAGCTCTCTAAGTCATAAGTCAACTTCCGGTTAACTTTTCCCAACTATGTCTTTTCCTAAGAGACTATTTGTCTCATTTCCAACCAATCTTTATCCGAATTGACTCAAACTCACCAAACACACATATTGAAACATGAACAAGCATATAACTGGGAAAACGGGGTGATAACTCACATGATGACGGGCCGGGTCGTCACATTCTCCCCAACATAAGAAAATGCTCGTCCTCGAGCGAACCCACAGTTGTACTAGATGCAACACAATAGCTGAATGACCTTACCAAGCATATTCTCGGGGTGATACCACTTCACCCTATCTATCATAAGTCCGATAACACAGTATAGCTGAATTTCCAAAGTCTATCTGAACCATAAACCACATTGCACTTTCCGAAATCATATACCAGATCCTAATCCCATGCCTATTCTCAAGATACACCCGAACCAACTGTAACATCCCATACTCGCCACTCCCGATGAGACCATATGATATGCTATACCACACAAACACTCAAGGTGATGGCATCCACCTATAGCAATTGCCCACAATAACCAAATACCAACAGAAGACTCTTTTTCATTAGCTAAAGTCTTATTCCAACACACTAATATACTGCCCACGGCAACCGAAACACACGATATATAGAGTCCATCTCTCAAGTCAAACATTCATGAATCCATTTCCCTTGGACTGATACCACAGCAGTTCTCAGAGCTAAACCTCAATATTACCTTTCTAACTGGCTGAAATCGCATATGCTCGCACTCAATAATGACTCCAATGGTCCTTTCGATTATAATACACTGCATTGGTGATATGACACCTCAACACCGTCCTAAGCCACGACGAGCACAACACAGGCTCCAATGAGAAACATCTGATCATACTCAAATCGTAACAACTGACTCAAACAAAAGAACCGTAATTCAATTCCTCCGTATCATCATAACATAGAATTGAGATCCCGTCTCACCTCATATAGTACCCGAATCCTCCTCGAAATGTCATAACATCACGTGGCCTTGCCACGACTTACGATTCTATCCAAACACTATTACTCATGAAGCACCGCAAGTCACCATGCTCAAATTGTCAGCCACACACATATTTAGGTTTGAACTCAAGCGATCAATCACATCTGCGGTGATACAATTAATATACGCTATCAAATCCTGAAAGGGCACCACCGATGTGCTATTCCCCGAGCGGTAACTAATACGGACTATTCCTCAGAAGCTAGGAAGTATTGTATACAAGGTAACATAAAGGAAATTATATTTTCCACATCATACTATTGTGGCGTGCAACCCACTCCAATAACATACCTGTGGCGGCATGCCACCCGATCCAGATACTATACCTGTGGCAGCGTTCCACCCAATCCAGATACCATACCTGTGGCGGTGTGCCACCCGATCCATGCATAAATCTAGCGAAAGGGAAAGCACATCGAGTCAAGTTGCTCATTACAATAGACATATATAGCCTCCAGTCCGGCCACAAAAAACACATCCGACAAAGTTCCTCAATATCGAAACTAAATCAATGGCAGAGACCTCTACACTAACATCTACCACGAAGGCCAAACCAACAGAGCAATACCTACCAGCCGTCTGCTGGTCCTGGCGTACATCTACCCTGCTGGAACATAATCTGATGCACTCTGCTATGCAATTCGTGACATTTTCCGACATACATATCACATTAGTCTAGACAACCTGACTTTTGACAACCAGTCTGCAATCATATATCATAACTCAAATTCATCATATCAACTAAGGAGAGAGCCACTAGGGCTTCCAATTTCCAATAATTGCTAAACGGTTCCGATACACATGATATACCACCACGCGTAGGCGGATTACGAGAACTCCTAGTCTCCACCACATATATAGCATACGAATCGCTATGCCTCATTCTACACTCCACCGTACGAATACATAACGCACATCAAGCATCCACTCAACCACGAAATTCATTGAAAATTTTCCCTATGCCGTCAACTCAATCATTACAGTCGATTCAACAAGAGAATACCACCAGACCACTAGATATTATCAGTTTACATTACCTTGTCCCTTTTGACCATATACCCCGCTAAGCAAACAGCCAGCATGCAAGAGCTTTGTTCCACAATACCTGCAACACTCATCACTTCGAGCACATACTAGGAATTAATTGTATCCTTATCATACCATTTCGATTCATTATCAAGTTGTTCCATTTGCCCAACTTCCTTTCTGATTCATCTTTAATTTAATATTAGCCTTTACTTTAACACGACAATACCTCAACCCAAGTTTACCACATGAGACTCGCAAATAAGACCACCCTATCTAATACCCATAGACTACTGAATACCCTATCAAACGTCTCCAAGAAATACCACATTCCAGAACACATTACTAGAAGAACTTCCTTCAAATATGAATTCGTTACCATTACCTTCCAAATACAGATACATAGAATCCCATAATGACATAACATAGCATAAATCTTGATCTCTTCTAATGAAAACATAGTCTCTAGCCACAAACACAAACTTAGGACACGTGATTGTCATATGCAAAACCTTGAACACAGTAATACAATTCTCGCGAGAGTCATTCACCCTTATTCAGCTGTAAATCACATGCCCCCTATATGAACAGAACCACTTGTGCCTTGTCAGTAGTCTGACACCACAAACATGATTTCATACGGATACAAATACCTATTTTTATTTTCTATGCAGAGAGCATTCTTTATCAATAGTAACTCAAAACATTCTAATATTTCTTCACGTCTACGATGCACCATGTAGCCTTTACCAAAATTTCCAATGTACTTAGAGACAGAATCAACATAGCACACAACCGTGCAATCAGCTAGTCAATAGCAACCTCCACAACTTCGCTCGAAGCCATATATCAAAGCACTTTTAACTACTCAAAGCATTCTTATTTAAATGATGCCACAATGTTATAGTGAGATTGAACTCAAGTCATTTACTAGCTTTGGCAGAGACTCGAATCATCATAAATCTTAACTCTTCTG